>VZTZ01049082.1:1775-27624 GCA_013400955.1 Drymodes brunneopygia
CCTGTCCCTCCATCCCCTGGAAATCCTCTCTCTCCATCTCTCCTGCCGCTCCTTCAGGCCCTGCAAAGTCACACTGAGCTCACCCCAAAGCTTCTCCAGGCTGAACAATCCCAATTTTCCCCCCCTTTCCCTCACAGCTACCAATGTCACTTCAGTTGTGACGCTCAGGCTGGGGACACTCTTGGGTATTTCTGGGGACACTCTGTCCCCAGCTGGGGACATTCCCCGTGCAGGAGCAGCCAGCCCAGGCCGTGTCCCTCCTGCCCAGCCCTCCTGGCAGGCCCTGTGCTGCTTTTTGGGTGTCTCTGGTTGAAGGTTTCCCCCCCTCACCCCGTGCCCTGGCTCTGGTTGCTCATTAACCCCCTGCTATTAATAGCAGAGCTCAGGGGGGGAGTGCAGGTTCAGCCAGTGCATTCTCCTCCTGAGGGATGCCAAAAATAGACACACAAAAGTCCAACCCTGATGAAACTTTAACTATTTTTAGTAAGAAAAAACCACATACTATACTGACCAACTGATCCCTGACACTCACGTCCGAATTCCTCACAAGCTGTGGAGTAAATGTGTTAAAAAAATGGAATAAATGTGTTAAAAACCCCATCATCTTTTATATTTATAATATCTCTTCTGGCTGTATTTCCAAATTAACATGTATCATTTTTTTCCCTACTTTTCAGCTGGTGAGATGCAATGAAGCTCAAGGGTTTTTCAATGCATTTAATTAACTCCAATCAGTGATGGGCTGGTGATGGAGGTGAGCAGGAGGAGTTGCCTGCAGTGCCTGCTCTGGTCCAAACCAAGATTTGGGGCAGGCTGAGGAAACAGCCCAGGGGATGACAGGAATTGGGTGGGTGGGGGATTCCAGGAGGGAAGGGAAAGGATTCTGACAGGCTGAGAGGAGCCCTGAGGGTGGGAATTGAGGGATCCTCAGTTCCCAACCAAAGGCACCAGGTAAATCTGGACAGGTGAGAGCAGAGAGCTCTGAGGAGGTGGAGCCCACCTGCTTTTGGTAGTGACAGAATTAAATTCCAGTTATCTGCTGTGACCTGAGCTTTTCAGACTTCTGCTATCAATATCATATTTATGATTTCTGTGCAAGCTGAGGGGATGGCAAAGCCCTGCCCAGATTGCTGGAAGTGGCTCAGGAGCAGATTTACCCCAGATCTGGCTCTCAAGCCAGATCAGCAAAGCTCTGACTCTGGATCAGCAGCTGAAATAAATCAGTTGATTCTGTGTGCACAGAGGAAAGGCAGCAATGGCTGCATATTTCTGAAAATCTGAGCGTTTTCCACCCCCCAAAAAGGTGCAACTTTTGGCAGAAATGAAGTTTTCCTGCCCAGCCCAAGATAGTTCAAGGTTTTCACACCATTCAGTGGTGCTGGTTCAGGCCTGGTGATGCTGGGCCTGAAGGTGTTTGGGTGGAGCTGCTTTCTGAAAATCCAAACATGCCATGAGACTGAGGTGGTTTCCATGAAATCCCCTTTCAAAACGAAAATGAAGAGTTGTTGACACAATCATGTTGAAGCCTTCGGGTTTGGAGCTTGAATGGAAGAAAAGTTTTTATCCTGGATGAATCTCTCATAATAAACCTGCCAATCTTAAAAACAACTCCAGGTTTTCCAAAAGACTCCTTCCCGTAAGATTTGCTGATGTATTTTCTCTCTCCCAAACTTTTGCTCAAAAAATAAACTTCATTCAGGTTTTCAAGCACAGAAGAATTTTTAATTTCTGGATAGAAGAATTTTAAATGTCAGGATAGAAGAATTTTAGATTTCAAGACAGAAGAATTTTAGATTTCAGGATAGAAGAATTTTAGATTTCAGGATAGAAGAATTTTAAACTTCAGGATAGAAAAATTTTAAGTNACAAACCTGGCTCCCATTGCCCTTCAGCCTGGCCAGTGAGGGGCACGTGGCTGCCCAGCCCTGACACTGTGTGACCCCCCTGCCTTAACCTTCCCCAGGAAAATGTTATTTCCACATCTCACTTTGCCCAGGGGCTCTGATTTCCCCCAGAAATTCCACTTGCTCCTTCCATTGTTTTTTTTTTCCCCCTGGATGCCATTGACTTCTATAAATAGCACCCTCCTCTCTCTCTCTCTCTCCGTGTCACAAATCTTTTTTTTTTATGAATGTTTTGACAAAAAACAAATGTTTTCCAGCCTGGCTCTGCTTTGGGTGCCAAGCACAACCCCAGAGGGGCTGGGAGGAAGCAGCAGCTTCTCCAGGGGGTGCTGAATATGCCAAAAAAACCCCTCTGTGCTCTGTGTTAGTGAGGGCACCTGGCAGAGCCCTGCTGCTGCATCAAAGCCCAGATCAAACATTTGGCACCAGGGATGAACACAACCCCTCCTGCAGGCAGCACCATGAGCTATTTTTAAACCTTTATTCCATTCATTTGTATCCCCACACAAATCAAACCTTCCCCCCCAGCCCTGTCAGTGGTAATCTGCTGTTTCTGAGTCTCTGAGCAATGAATTTCCCTTTCAGTTCTGCCTTTGGGTGAGAAGAGCTCTGCCAGAGCTGTGAATCAACAGCGTTTGGAGCTCCTGTCCTGTCTGGAAAATCTCTTGGGCCACACCTTCCCTTGCCCTGCCAGGCTTCCCTCGGAGCTTGTTCCTGTGCTGGGAATTGTTTTGCCACTGCTCAGCCACAAAAACACCTTTTGCAATGAGTTCTTTTCCCCTCCAAACCAGAAGGGAAGTCCCCGAGAGGTTCTTGCGTATCCAAAGCGAAATTTTGGCTTTTAGAACAAAAGGCTGAAATCCTGCTGGTTTTAGGTGGTTTAATCTCGCTTTAATATTTAAGAATATGAAATACTCTGAGGGTTTGTATCTCAACCTAAATGATTCAGCACCCACATTTCTGCTCAGAGAGACCTTGGGGATTTTCCTGGTTCCTTTGGCTGCACAGGGGGGTGGCCTGGCCCTTTCCAGCTCCAAGGTCCCATCCCCAGGCACAAATTGGTGCCACATCCCTGCTGTTGACTGCAGCGATTCTGCAGCCAAGAGCTGAGTCAGAGCAGCCCTGTGATCCTACTAAAACCAGCCCTGCACAAAAAGGTTTTGGTCTGGATCAAAGTCCCAGGATCCCTGCTCACGAAAGGGGGTGAAGGACAAGAGTTCATGAGCGGTTTGTGAACCTCAAAGTTCCACAGGGTTTTTATTGCAGGAGAGCAAACCACACCTGAAAAATTCCCCTCTGCTTTGGGATTGGTGTGAGCAGCTCTGAGGGACCAGTTCTTCCCATTCCAGGAGAATTTAACTCCCACTGGCTCCCATTAACTGCTGCCCGTGGTGTCTAAATGAAAGCATCATCTATGAAGAGGTCAATAAATAAAATATCTTACAATTACGGGCCTGGATTCTTCCTGTAATTCTCTGGCTCTTTCCGTCCCCGAAAATCCTTTTCAATCTGTGTTTAATGGGCAGATGGGATGCACCACTCATTCTGGATTTAATAAATCTGATAAAGTGATATTTCACTTCCCTGCAAATGCTTCCCTCAGCCTGCAATTTTTATCAGCCCTTCCATGAGAGAGCGCTTAGAGGAGAACTTTGAAAAATTAAATTTTCTTAGGAAAACCAAATGCCTGAGATCTTATGGAGCCAGCTTCCCTTCGTATGCCTTGAATCCCAGAATCACAGATTAATTTAGATTAGAAAAGTTCTCCAAGAGCCCAACCTTAGCCCAATCTCCACCTGAACCAGAGCACTGAGAGCCACCTCCAGTGGCAGTGGAAGCCCCCAGTAAGAACATCCAAGGTGTCCAAATAGTTGAGAACTTCCTTGGCTGCATGTAAAATACCTCCTGCTTTCTTTTCTCTGTTAGTTTTGTATTTTATTTTATTTCAGCGTGCTTTGAAGCTTTTCCCTTGTGTTGAAACACTCAGTGGTGCAGGGAACAACGTGCACTGAAGCTTTTCCTTCCCTTTTGGCTCTGCCTTCCAAACACAGCCCGAGGGGAGCCAGGATTCTGCCAGAGCACCAGGACCTGGCACCTCCTGAACAGAGCAAAAAGTGTGGGTAATCCAAACCATCCTGTTACCCTGCCCAGAACCTCCCTCCCAAACTCTTCCTTCTTCTACTTCTGCTCCCAGTTCCAATCTGGGTCCCAGCTGAGGTTTTTTTCTCCTGGTGGCACAGGCAGTTCAGCCCCAGGAGTTTGGGGATGGTGTTTGGTGTCACCAGGCTGAGGTTGGATGTCCCTGCCAAGCCACCCCAGCAGCTCCCAGCCCTGGGCAGGGGGTGGCCTTTGCCCACGGCCTGAGCTGGCTCCTGGCTGCCCCCTGAGCAGATATCTGGGTACCTTTGCCCTGGGGAAAAATGGGACAGAGCCTGGTTCAGGCATTGACCTCACTGCAGAACTGCCCGTGGTTCCCGTTGGTGGAGCTGAGATAACAGGAAGGGTTTTTTGAGGGAGCTTGGAATTCTGGATACGTGGGACCCATCCCACCCAGACATTTCCTTCCATTGTTTCCATTCAATTTGGAGAACTTTTTTCCCTTCTTCCCCCTGAGCCAGCTCCGTGCTGCTGCGAGTCCATCAAGGCCTGGAGCATTCATTCCCCTGCCTCTCTGCTATCTCCTGGTTTTATGTGGAGCACAGTTCACAGCAGCATGAATCAGATGAGACTCTGCTTTCCATTCCACTTTCGGGACACCTGAGTTGATAGTGGAGGCTAAAGTACCACGGACGTGCAGATTCCAATTTGGGGTAATTTTTGTATTCCTGGCTGCCCTTTATTGCCCTGCTGCTGTCCCAGCTGGCTCCAGTGCCTTGCCTTGCCTTGCCTTGCCTTCCCAAACCTTCCCAAACCTTCCCAAACCTTCCCTTCCCAAACTTTCCCTTCCCAAACCTTCCCAAACCTTCCCAAACCTTCCTGAAACCTTCCCAAACCTTCCCTTCCCAATCCTTCCCAAACCTTCCCTTCCCTCTGCCTGCAGTTCACTCAGACATGGAAAATTCGAGGCAAACAGTTGGAACTTGTTGGGAGGAACATGCCCAAGAAAGCACAGGATAATTCCCCCTGATTATTCAGTGCATTCCATTCCACACTTGTTTTGACATTGTCCCTTGGAGAAAAATATTTTGTTTTATGGAGAGGCCTCGTTGTTGCTTTTCCTGTCAGGAATTGTTGCTCCAAAGGTGTTTGGCTCCCTCCAAACCCTACAATGTAAAGTTCTCTAAAATTCCTTCTGGATCCAAGTCCTGCGGCTGAAGTTTAACTTGTTAGGTTTGTTCCAAAGCCACAGAGATCACAGAACTGAGATAAAAACCATGGATGAGTGTTGGAATTCAGTGTAGTCCTTCCTCTGCTAGCGAAGAAGAGGGTGGGAATGCAGGAGATAAAATCCATACAGGAATTTTATGAGGCATTAATAAAGTCTGACAAGAAAGACTCTCTGGTTTTCACTCTCTGGTTTTCACTCTCTTCAAAGCTGATACTCAAAAATACCCAAGAATAAATAGAAGTGAATAAACACAATGCTCAGTTTCATCAGATAATATTCACATTTTTCTCCAAGCCTTGCCTGGAAGGACACTTTAAAAAAAATTTGAATGCAGCCACCCACACCTTGAGTTATCAATCCTCAAGTTCTCAGAGGAATTTACACATGCAGGGGAAGGGATTAATGAGCTGCTGATAGCTTCTGTTTCAATAAAACCCCTTGTTTCAATTATCTGAAGCCAAAACCAGCTTTTTCTGCTGAAGCTACAACTCTTCTGTGAATTTTGAAGATGTTTGCCACAAGTGACTGAAAATTGTCCAACTTTCTCCTTTTCTAGGAAGTGATAATGCATTAAAAACCCACCCACACACATGCAGTGCCATTGAGTCAAAAATGATACTTCTCATCTTTAAAATGAGGCATTTTCTGAGCATTTGTCCTGAAATGAACTTTAGCTGTGAACAATTGGCTGAATTAATGGTTCAGGTTTTGGGTTGTTTTGCCCCATTAATTAAAGTATTGACAGAGATGTGAATTCTGCCTCTGGTTGTTGAGCACAAAGGTCCTTCTCGGGCTGGAGGGGACAAACCTGAGCATTGCCTGTCACTGATGAGAGCAGGGGAAGGTGCCTAAATCCCTAAATCTGCAGGGACTGACAGAGCTTGTCAGGAACAGAGCCCAGATCAAAAATTCCAGACTGCCAGGCCTGGAAAACTGGCATTCTCATCCATAAAAAAAGCATGGATTGTTGGCTCCAACTTTGCCTTTTCAATCCCAACACGCCCAAAGCCTGAACAGAATTCACTTCCTTTTGGACAGGTAAATCTCTCTCCCTTCCTTGTCGAGACAGGGAACAGTGGAGGGCAATTAATCCAATTAAATTCTGATCCAGCTGCCTCCCTCCGAGGAGGGACTGCAGGAAAGGATCACAGGGAAGTGGTGCTGGAATGGAAATTCTGAATGAGGGACTCGTTTCAAAGCAGCAAAGGACTGCAGTGGGTTTATCCCACTGGGCAAAAGGTTCTCCAGGTATTCATTAATCTCATCCTGCTGGGTTTTTACTCTGGAAAAAGGAGGGAAAAGAAAGCTCTGCTGGTTTCTGAACGTGGAAGTCTGGCTTGGTCATTCATTGTCTGTGTGGTTTGATAATTATTACCCCTTTGCTCAGTGAATTGCTTTGGACCTTCACTCGGAGTTAGCAGATTAATGAAGTTCTCTGCCAGCTTCAGGAACCTGAAAATCCACAAATATTCCGGAACTCCATTTTCCGGGTCAGCGGTTATTGGACTGTTGGGCAGCCAGAAGGGAGCACGGATTTGTCCCTGAGCTGGTCCAGAATCAGCCAAAATCTCCCTCAGAGCAGCTCCTGTGTGGAGCTTTGGGTCCTCTAAATTTAAATAAAATCTCCCTCTCACCAACATCGTGTGGATCGTTGTGTCCACTCAAATTAAACAAAACCTCCCTCTCAGCAGAACCTATGTGGAGCTTTGAGTCCTCTAAATTTAAATAAAACCTCCCTCTCAGGAGCATCCGTGTGGATCCTTGAGTCCACTCAATTTAAATAAAACCTCCCTCTCAGCAACTTCCTTGTGGATCTTTGAGTCCACTCAGTTTAAATAAAATCTTCCTCAGAGCAATTCCCGTGTAGATCCTTGAGTCCTCTAAATTTAAATAAAACCTCCCTCTCAGCAGCATCCGTGTGGAGCTTTGGGTCCTCTGAATTTAAACCTCCCTCTCAGCAACTCCCGTCTGGATCTNAAAAGCTCACTCACAGCAACATCGTGTGGATCTTTGAGTCCTCTAAATTTAAACCTCCCTCTCAGCAACTCCCGTCTGGATCTTTGTGTCCACTCAATTTAAATAAAACCTCCTCACAGCAGCATCGTGTGGATCCTTGAGTCCACTCAATTTAAATAAAACCTCCTCACAGCAGCATCGTGTGGATCCTTGAGTCCACTCAATTTAAATAAAACCTCCTCACAGCAGCATCGTGTGGATCCTTGAGTCCACTCAATTTAAATAAAACCTCCTCACAGCAGCATCGTGTGGATCCTTGAGTCCACTCAATTTAAATAAAACCTCCTCACAGCAGCATCGTGTGGATCCTTGAGTCCACTCAATTTAAATAAAACCTCCTCACAGCAGCATCGTGTGGATCCTTGAGTCCACTCAATTTAAATGAAATCTCCTTCTTGGCAACTCCCATGTGGATCTTTGGGTCCTCTAAATTTAAATAAAACCTCCCTCAGAGCAATTCCCATGTGGATCTTTGCATCCTCTAAATTCCAATAGCAGAATTCCCGGGCAGCGCAGTAAATCCCAAGCTGTGATTCAGTGCCCAGGAGCAATCAGGGCTTTCGAAAGAGCCGATAACGAGGCTGCCAAGGTCAGTTCAGCGAGATAAAACCACCTCTGTTCGGCTGCCTCGGGAAATTAAATCATCAGAACATTTGGGAGCTCTGAGGGGAGCCTGGAACGGAGCAAACCTGTTTCTCTCAGCACTTGTTTCACATTGGCACGGCTCCGTTGGCTCTGATGCAATAATATGAATTTATAAAAGCTGTAAGAGGAGGTTTCATGCGGATTTTTTGGTGCAGGATTTTTTTTGGGTAGATCCCCACAAAAACCTGCACCTCAGCACGAGCTCCCTGGGGATGGAGCTCCCATCCTCTTTGCTCTCACCCTGCCAGGAACGGTGTGTTTTTGAAATATGTGTCATTTCTTCTGATTCTGCAAAAATTAAAGCTATTTTCATCCTTCCTCAGGAGTTTCTATGGGTTTTGTCTTGTCCTAATGTCTCAGTCCCACTCCCATGCCAGGCTGAGAGGGTTTCAGGCTGTGCTGAGGATGCAGAAACCTCTTTTGTAAAGATGCAAAGACTTTAAAATAAATTATGGGAGACTAATTCTAGAGAAAAAATAGAACTCTTTATTTCCTTACAAAACTGCCTGGAAATACTCAGAAAATGGACAAATTTATGCACATTGCAATGGGGGTGCATTTACATGTGTGAAAACAGAGGAGAACAAACAAATGAAAAACAAGAGACAGACCAACAAACACTAAGAACCTGCATCATTTCAGCACGTAAAAAAATAAATTCAGGGTTCTACATGGAGATAAAGCTGTATTTGAAACTACAGAAGTGTAAAACCAGTGACCATAACAGCCAAAATCCAGAATTGCAGGCAGGGCAGTGACAATTGGAACCTTTAGATATTGCAGTCCCCACGAGAAACAGAGCCCTTGGAAATGTTCAGGGTCCTCGTTTCCTGTGGAATTGTTCTTTGAAGGATAATTTCGTGTCTCATAATTAATCTCATTAACTATCCTGTTAGGATAATCCTCATTCTGAGTGGCAGAACCCATAGGATTCCAGTGGTTCCATTTCTGGATCAGGCCTTTCCATGCAGTGAAAGACCACTAAAAATGGGATGAAATGGTTTGTGCAGGAGCTGGAGGGATGGGAATCCACGGGGAAGAGCAGAGGGAGTGCCAGGCACAGGAAGTGTTCAAAGCAAAGCAATGAATCCTGCCAGGTGCATTTCTCCTCATCCCCTCCTATCCAGGCAGTGAAGAATGCCAAGGAAATGCATTTCTTTAATTACCCCAATTTTCCAGCCCTGGTTTTAGCCTTTCTCCAGACTCCCAACTCCCTTCTCATGGCACTGGGAATTTGAGAAGGACTGAGGGCAGTTTCCTTTCCCTCAAGCTGTTCCACTCTGAGCTACCAAAACCAGTTCAGCCGTGCCTGGTCCCAAACTGGGGGCAGCTCTCCCCAAACGGGGCTTTAAACAACCTCCCATCCATCCATCCCAATCCATCCATCCCCTCCAGGGCTCCTCATCCTGCACAGTCCCCTCAGCTGCACTAAATCCCTGGATTTCCACAGCTCTATCAAAGCACTTGGTATTTTTCTTTCCTTTTGAGCACATTTTTCCCAATAAAACGGGCTGGGAGCTTTTCCTGGTGCTGTTCCTGGCTCAGCAGTGGTTCAAGGGATGAGCTGCAATTCTCCCCTGGTTCCTGGAGCCTCCACAGCTTTGATTTCCACAGCTGAGGTCTCTGTCTCAAGAGGAGGCAGCAGCAGGGCTATCCTTTATTTTTTGCAACCTGTATTAAGCAAAAAAAGAATCTTTATAGTGATTATTTCAAAGCAAACTTCAGCTAAAGGGGTGAATATTCAGATTATACTGAGGATTTTTGACTGGCAAAAAAAAATATCTTCCCCAGTATTGAAATGTCACTTGATTTCTGACTGGAGGATTTAATTCCACATCAGACACTTGGTTTTTCAATTTAGATTGTTGTACAAATAAGTCATTTTTAAAGCTCATTTTCAGAAGCTTGTGAGAGAGAAAATTTTATATTAAAAAATGTACAAGTTGCAACACTGCATGACTGTTCACAAATAGGTTTTTCTTTGTCCTTCTGCCTCAAATGAAGTTTTGTTATCTAAGCTCTGTAGTGAGCAGTTCCTTCACTGAGGCATCTTCTATTTAATCTTCAAATTGAGCCTCAAAATCAAACGCTCTTTCCCAGGAAATATCTTCTGGAAAAGAACTTCTAACCAAAACACTGGCTGTTATTTTCTGCAGCAGTGGCTGTATTTTGATTCCCCCCTTTTTGACCTGAATTGTGCACAGAAAACATGGATATAAAATGAACTCCAGAGCCACGAGCTGTGTGAAATACAGGATATTCCCCGTTAAAACACAGAAGCAGAGTGGCACTATGTTGTATTGTTGGACATGAAAGAAATACGTAGATTTTTTAGTAGTAGGTTAGGAATTACTAGGCAGGACTAGAAAAAGGGCCTGCCTTTTTTATTTCATATTTTTTAAGATAATTGTGGATTGGTTAATGAGGTTATTACTCTTATAATTTTATAGGATAGTGACATAGTTAATTATCTTTCTCCACCTTAGGAGAAAGGAATGAAAATAATTTAGGAGTTTAAAACAATTTAGGTTGGTTATAAAAACAAGGACTGTGTTTATAGAAAATGTATGAGAACTTCTGTCACTCTGTCGGACACGAAACACTCAGGTAACTCAGGAGTTCAGCCACCAAGGCCGGGCAGAGAGCAAAAAGAGCCCCAGCCTCTCTTTATTCTTATATTGATACCTTTTTACAGACAGTTATGGATTGGACAAAGAGGTCACCACCTCTGAAATTCCATAGGTGAGAAACACAGCCCATCACATTCTCCAGCCCAGAAAGAAGAATGAAAAACAACACCCAAAGTACAAAACAATCCTTGGCCGGTTATAGAAACATGGATTGTTTACACAAAATCTGTGAGAACCTTTGCTACCAACTCTAAACACAGCACTCTAAAAAATCAGGGTGACAAACTTCTACAGAAGTAAAAACCCAGCACACTGCAAAAACCAGGGCGACAACACTAAATTTGTTAAAATAACGAATCAGGATGGATATGGCACTGTGAGAGTGAAGAGCAGACCAACATCCCTTCTCTTACACTCCCATTCCCATAAAACTCCCAAAGCAGGTCCCAAAAAAGCCCCCAGAGTGCAGGGGAGCCCCTTGCACAAACCTGCTCGCGGGCGGAAGGCGATGGGCAGCGCCCGGCTGGGCACCAGGATCCCCGAGTGCAGCGTCTCCACCGGCTCCTGGTCCGTGGCCACAACCCTGTATTTCCTGAGCAGCTGCAAGCAAACATTCCCATCAGCGTGCTGGGCTCTGATCTGAGCAGCTGGAGGAGTAAAACCCCTCCTAAATCTGCATTTTGGAGGCTGTGAGAGACTGGACTGAAGCCCCTCATCTGTCATTTGCCTCATGACCATCGAAATGACTNCCGCGTTGTTGCCACTCAATAAAAGCGCTTTTGATTTTGGTTTAAACTTAAAATATTTTGTCCCTGTTTTTCCTTTGCACTCTGAGATTCAGTTAACGAACCATCACCACCCCCGCCGGTCCCAGCGGATGGTGACAGGGGCACTTACCCAGCAGAGGGCCAGGTGCAGCTGCAGCTCGGCCACGCGGCGCCCCACGCACATCCTCTTGCCCATGCCGAAGGGGACGTGGGAGAAGGGATGGATGGAGCCCCTGTGGAGCCAGCGTTCAGGCCTGAACTCAGCCCAGCCCTTGAAATAATCCTCGCTGCAGCCCAGGGCATGGCTGTTGATCATCAGCACCGTCTGCAGCAGGGAGAGGCAGAGAATCGCGTCACGAACCGGCCCCGAGCTCCCCGGGGAATTGGGATGGAAAAATAAGAGCACAGCAGCTTCCTCAGCAGGAGAGGAGATGGCATGTAACTCCCAAAATATTTCATTGGAACGGAGAAAAGGTCGTGGTTTCCTCAGAGAATCATGGGGAAATTTAAAAAAATAAGTTGGATTAGTCATCAAAATGAGTTCAGGCAAATGATTGTGTCTGAGTCCACAGGCAGGTGTGGGTTTGTGTTTGTGGGAATCCTTGGGGTGAATCCCTCATTCCTTATCCTGGGGCTGGCACTTGGACCTGTCCCCCTGCTTTTTGCAGGGTTCCACGTTTGTAATTTTGTAGTAGAAGTTCCCATGCATTTTCTATAAACACAGCCCTTGTTTTCCTACCTGGCCAGGATTGTTTGGAACTTTTAGATTGTTTTTCATTCCTTTCCCCTGGGGCGGAGAAAGATGATTGACCATGTCTTTATCCTGTGAACTTACAGAGGTGGGAACCTCTTTCACCAATCCATGATTGTCTTAAGAAAGATATAAAAATGAGAGAATAAAGAAGGGCAGGGCCCTTTTGGGTGGTCCTGCCTGGTGATTCAACTGCTGCTCTGGAGCCTGCGTGTTTCTTTCGTGTCTGGCAGTGCAACATGGGCAAAGCCACTTTGAGGCTGAAATTTGAGCAACTTCTGTGGTTTAAAGGGCAATTAATAAATGGAAAAGCATCCTAACGAGCTGGATGGATTAACTTACCCCTTTGGGCAGCACGTAATTGCCCAGCACCATTTCTGAGTGGATGGTGCGGGTGGTGAAAGGCACTGACGGAGTCAATCTGCAGGGAAAGGGAACAACGGCTTCAATTCCCAGCAATTTCCCACCCTTTTTCCCTTTATTTCACCTCAAACAGCGAGCTGAACAAAATTCTGCCTGCTGGAAAACTCCCTTCCCCTCGTACAAGGACGATAAAAAGCTTGGTGATTGTTTTGCCCGTTTTTTGGGGGGTTTTACCTCATGGATTCCTTCAGACAGGCTTTCAGGTAAGGCATGTTCCTCACACTCTCAGCACTTGGGCTCTCCTGAGCACCCAAAACCCTCTGGATTTCCTGGAAAAGCTTCTCCTGGGCGTGGGGATTGCGGGAGAGGTTGAACAGAGCCCACAGCAAACTGTTGGCTGTCTGCAACAAAGCAAAAAGGAAAGGGTGAAAACCTCCTTTTTGGGGGATAGAAGGGAGAAGTTGCCCAAAGTTCAAAGCAGCATCCGTGGCTGGGCACATTTTTATGGAATTTTGACAGCCTGAGGGATTATGAGCACTCCCAGTTGTCCTCCAGAATTAAAAATCCAGTGATTTCAGCTAAAAATCCATTTGCACTTGGGCCACTTTGGGATGAACTCACTCCAGGTGTGCTGGGGGTGGGGTTGTGGAAGGAAGGGGGAAACTGGGAGGATTTTAACCCTTGGAAAATCAACTTTACTGTTTCCACCCTGTGATCTGCAGCTAAGGAAGGAACTGGGATGATTTTAACCCTTGGAAAATCAATTTTACCATCTCTACCCTGTGATCTGCAGCTAAGAAGGGAATTGGGGGAATTTTCACCCTTGGAAAATCAACTTTACCATCTCCACCCCATGATCTGCAGCTAAGGAGGGAACTGGGATGATTTTAACCCCTGGAAAATCAGCTTTACAATCTCCACCCTGTGATTTGCAGATAAGGAAGGAGTTTGGATGATTTTAACCCTTGGAAAATCAGCTTTACCATCTCCACCCCAGCAATCTGAAGCTAAGGAGGGAATTGGGGGAATTTTCACCCTTGGAAAATCAACTTTACCATCTCCACCCTGGTGATCTGCAGCTAAGGAGGGAGCTGGGATGATTTTCACCCTTGGAAAATCAGCTTTACCATCTCCACTGCCAGCAATCTGCAGCTGAGGAGGGAACTGGGATGATTTTAACTCTTAGAAAATCAGCTTTACAATCTCCACGCCTGAAATCTGCAGCTAAGGAGGGAACTGGGATGATTTTCACCCTTGGAAAATCAGCTTTACCATCTCCACCCCGTGATCTGCAGCTAAGGAAGGAATTGGGATGATTTTAACCCTTGGAAAATCAACTTTACCATCTCCACCCTGTGATCTGCAGCTAAAGAGAGAACTGGGATGATTTTAACCCTTGGAAAATCAGCTTTACCATCTCCACCCCAGCAATCTGCAGCTGAGGAGGGAACTGGGATGATTTTAACTCTTAGAAAATCAGCTTTACAATCTCCACCCTGTGTTCTGCAGCTAAGGTGGGAACTGGGATGATTTTAAAACTCTGGAAAATCAACTTTGCCATCTCCACACCTGAAATCTTCAGCTAAGGAGGGAACTGGGATGATTTTAAAACCCTGGAAAATCAACTCTAGCATCTCCACCCCAGCAATCTGAAGCTAAGGAGGGAATTGGGGGAATTTTCACCCTTGGAAAATCAGCTTTACCATCTTCACCCCGTGATCTGCAGCTAAGGAAGGAATTGGGGGGATTTTCACTGTTGGAAAATCAGCTTTACCATCTCCACCCCATGATCTGCAGCTAAGGAGGGAACTGGGATGGTTTTAACCCCTGGAAAATCAGTTTTAACATCTCNGTGATTTTAACCCCTGCAATTTTTTTTAAATTTTTTTTTTTTAAATTTAAAATCACTTTTACCGTCTCCACGCCAGGGATCTGCAGCTAAGGAAGGAATTGGGGTGATTTTAACCCCTGGAACATCACTTTTACCGTCTCCACGCCGGCGATCTGCAGCTCTGCGATGGTGGCATCGAGCTCCTTCCTGGACAGGTGTCCCCCCGAGTAGATGTCACACAGCAAATCCTCCTGGGGGTTGGCCGAGTGCTTCTGCAGCCTGCAGTCGATGGAGTGCTTGGCTGGGGAGGGAAGAACAGCCCAGGATTAATGGAAAAATCACTCAAAATCCCGTAAAAATAACAGCAAAGCCACGTCTGACATGCAGGGTTTTAAAGAAGTGCCAAGCTGTGCTCTGTTTTCAAGCAGTAGGTGAGTAATGGATGTGTTTATACTGAATAAAATACATTATTTTCACTTTTAAAATAAAAAACTCAGTCCCCAAAAATCATTTTTCAACAGAGGAGCTCCTGTGAACTCTGGGGAATTCTGGTCTCTTAAATCAGGGGAGGAAATCAGTGACACGTCGAGGGAAATACTCAGCAAACAGAAACACAGAGAGTGTAAAATTTATTACCTGGAGTTTCCAAAGGGGATCAAGGTGTTAAAAATCAAAGGGATTTAGCACCCAGACCCCCCGAGGGGAAATGTAAACCCTGGATTTACCAGGCAAGGCACAAAGAGATGCCAAATTTCCACATGTTGGTTTTTTTTTTTTAAATAAAAAGAAATAGATTTTGCTCATGAGGATCCCAGCTGTTAAAACCAGTTCCTGTAAGGAATTACTCATTTGAAGTGAAGGTGTCAAACTGGTTTTTCTGAGCAAAACTGGTTTCAAGTGTCTTTCCTAAAGCCCATAAAGTAAGGAGCAATAAAATTGAGTGCATGTGTGGCTGGCAGGATCAAAGCCTTGAGGTATCAGGGACTCAAACAGCCAGGGGAAATATCTCAGAGTGACAAAATTCCAAAAACTTTCCCAACCTTTAGTTATGCCTCTCGCTCTTTAAATGAATGAAATTCAAAAATATTAAAAATACACACAATTTCAAATTGGGAGTTTGAGTGATTTTTCAAACTTGGAAGGCCAATTCATTTTAAAGAGTCAAAAACTGTTGGCAGAAAGCCAAAGTGCACCTTATAATTTAAATTACTGCTGGTTTGAAGGTTTACAGCTGTGGTGCAGGTTGTTCAGAAAAGCTGTAATTTCTTTTTTATTTCTTTTTTTAGCAAACAGGTTTTTGTTGCAGGCACAATTCCTGTCGCTCAAGAAAACGAGGCTTTGAGGGAATTCCCAATCACTTTACAGCCTTGCCTTTAAACAAATGACACACTTTGAATTTACTTTTATGGCAGATTAAAGTGGTGCCACGACACTGCTGGCTCCCAGAATCCTGGGATTTCCCTGGGAGTTGGATATTGCCTCATAACCTGGGCGTGGGTCACTAAAAAACTGCTCCCACCTGGGGATAAATCTGAGTTCAGGTGCAGCAGAGGTGTTTTAATCCCTGCTGGAGGCAGGGATTAACAGCAGCACGTGTGAAAAAAAAAAAAAAAAAATCAATTCCAGCAAGAGATGAAGCGAAAGGAGATAAATTGGAGTTCAATAATGACCTGTTTTAAATATCTCATCCCAAGCTTTGGTGTGAGCTTGCCAGACTTTGGTGTTGAGCCCCTTGTGCAGCTCCACGGGGGTCACCATCATCATCCCGAACGTGGCCATCATCTGTGGGGGAGAGAGGTGGGGAAATCTCCCTTTAATCCCTGTAATCCAAATATTCACTGCAATCCCTGAACAAAACCAGGCTGGAAAACTGGGGGAAATTTTCAGGAAGGTGAAATTCTGGCTGATTTTCCATCCTGGGCAGAGAGGATGGGTGACAACTTGCTTAGGGTGTGTTTAGGTTAAAAATTGGGGCCAGCCAGGAGCTCCCTCAATAGGGAATTATTCCTATTTCTTTCAGGCACCTGCTGAGAGTGGTACAAGGTAATTTTGGGCAGCGCCTCTCCCTCCCTTGAGAACAGAGGAGCCAAAAAAGAGGCAGGGCTGGCTTTGATGACTAAAATCAGTCAGGTTTGCACCCCAGAACCCCAAGGGCAGCCGTGCCTGCAGGAGTGACTAACCCCAAACCCTTTTTGTTTGCACAACCCCACAGCAGGGCCCCAGTCCCTCCCTGCAGGGCTGCACAGCCTCAGAGGGAGCAGAGCCACCAGCCAAGCTGACAATTCTCCTTCCAGGATTGTCCTGGTGGCCTCTCAGCATTTCCCTCTCAGCCTGAGGCATTCCCTGGAGCAGGCAGGAGCTCAGGATTTGCTGGGAACATTTTGGGTTCATGGCCACAGAAGCCTGAGCTGCTTTTTGCAGCTGGCTCCTTAAACTGCTGCCTCTCACTATCAGCAGAAAGGATAAAAAAAAAAATCACCACAGCCCCAGGAGAGGCTCTTCCTCACCGTTTTTACAGCCTTGATGAAGTTCAGGCTTTCTTCTTGCACATCCTGCTGCAGGAGGCCAAACCTCCTCCCGTACAGCACCAGGCAGATACCTGTTGTTAGGCAATATTATAATTAAATACACAAACAAAAAGCGCGTGGGACGCATGGTTTATCCTCAAGGAAAGGCTTGGATGAGCCTTCTGAAAATGTTCCTTGACACAGACCTGTCAGAGCAGCACTTTCACAGCACCTCCTGCGTGTTTGCCCTGGCAGCAGCCAGGGTTTGCAGCTAAGGGGGCTCTTACAGAAATATCTCTGCACAAATTAGGATTGCCACTGCTCCCCTCACCAGCAGCAGAACCGGGTATTTGGCTCGTATTTGGTGGGGAAAATTGAGTGGCAGGAGAGCAGGGCTTGAAGAGCCACGTCCCACAGCACTCCCTGCTCCTGGCCACAGCCACAAACCCCTGAGAAACGCTGGCAGCATCATCCCACGCTCCAACATTCCCTCCTCTTTCCACTTACCTTTTTTTCCCCTTTTTGTTTCCCCCTGGCAGCATCCCACACTCCAACACTTCCCTCCTCTTTCCTCTTGCCCTTTTTTCCCTTTTTATTTCCCCCTGGCAGCATCCCACACTCAAACATTTCCCTCCTCTTTCCACTTGCCTTTTTTTTTTCCCTTTTTGTTCACCCCTGGCAGCATCCCACTCTCCAACACTTCCCTCCTCTTTCCTTTTTTTTTTCCCTTTTTATTTCCCCCTGGCAGCATCCCCCTCTCCAACACTTCCCTCCTCTTTCCTTTTTTTTTTCCCTTTTTATTTCCCCCTGGCAGCATCCCACACTCCAACACTTCCTTCCTCTTTCCACTTGCCCTTTTTTTCCCCTGTTTGTTTTCCCCCTGGCAGCATCCCACACTCCAACACTTCCCTCCTCTTTCCACTTGACCTTTATTCCCCTTTTTGTTTTCCCCCTGGCAGCATCCCACACTCCAACATTCCCTCCTCTTTCCAGCCTTTTTTTCCCCTTTTTTTTCCCCCCCCCAAGCTGTCCCTTCCTCGTTCTCTCTTTCCAAAAGCAGCCATCACCACTGACAGTGGAAAAACAAACCACTTTGAGGAGCTCATTCCAGGGGCTGCTGAGAGGAGCCAGCCGGGAGCAGACGGGTCTGGCAGAGCTCCTTCAGTCACTACACCCAACCATCCCTTTTTTTTGGGAATCACTGAGCCAATTCCTGCCCTGTGTCATTCCTGGCAGATCCCTCAGAGCACTCTGGAAGGTTTCTAAGGATGAGGCTCTGCCCTGGTAACTCATTCCAGTGCTTCTCAATCCCAGTGTAAACACTGGAAACGGGAGTTTCCAATCTTTGCCCACAGCCAGCGCTCTGTTATTGGAATATTTCATTGATCCTGCACTGCTGATAACTCACAAATACCAGCTGGACTCAAAAGGCTGTGTGTTATCTGATCCTAGATAAATGAACCACAGTCCCCCCAGTTTTTGGATTTATAAGTCATTGGAATGTTTGAATTTTTTACAAGCCGTGCAGGTAGCTAGGCAGAAGTTTATATTTATGCTGCTGAATTTTGCACTGGCAGTCCCTGGCTGTTCTGCAGCTCTTTCCATGATATTATAGCTGAGGGTTTGGAAAATATCAGCCAGCACATTCATCCCTGAGCATATTTTAGCTGCAGGTGCACCACACTCAGGAAAACCCCACTCACTTTCAAATGACCATTTGTTGAATTCCGAGTAGACATCTTCCATCTGTCCATTGTGGTCACAAATTTCATCAATTCTGTACATAAAGTCCTCCAAGACCTAAACGGCGGAGAGAAGAGAGAGAAAATAAGGGAATAAAATGACATCAACTGATAAAAATCCGGTGTAATTCAGGTGCCTTTTCAGCAGATAACGATCTTGCACAAGGAGAGGAATCCTTTTGTTCCCTGCTCTCTGAACAAGATTCGACTTCCCCCGGTGCGAACAAACGCTGGGATCTGACACAACTCCCGTGCCTCGATGAACGGAGCTCCCTGCACGGGATGAAATCCTTCACCCTGCGACAGCGCTGGGGTTTCACAACTCAGGATTAAGGTGTTTGTCACAGCTGCTCCTCAAACCCCTCAGGAGCACAGAGGTTAAGGACAGAGGTGTTCCCTGAGGGGAGGAGCAGAAGAATGAAGGGGTAAAGGCAAAAAAATCCTGAGTGCAGGAAAAGCTGTTTGCAGGACCTGTGTCCTTATGGAATAATCCAATTTTTCTCTGGAGGCAGTCCCAGCTCCAGGTTTCTGTGCGGTCCCAGACCCCGGCAATCAGTTTGTATTTGTTATTCCTTTGATTTGGGTCTGAACCCGCGGTTTTATCACTGTGATCAAGCTATCCAGATAAACCGGATCGGCTTTAATTGCCCGGGGCTTCCAGGGGAGCGGCGGGGGAGAGAGAAAGGTTTTCTCCAAGCACGGTACCTCATTGATCGTCGTATCCAGTTTCACAACTTCCCTGGGCTTCATTAATTTCTTCTGAAAGGCGCTTCTCACCCTCTGCCAGTCCTTTCCCTCCCTGGGTTGGAACAACGACAGCGAGGTTGGAGAGAGAAAAGCTCAAAGCAGGAGGAAACCCCAAACCCGCAGAGTGCGCACCACTGATGCTCCATCGCACCGACAGCACAACCGGGGACCCTCAGGGGCGGGGAATGAGCCCCGGGGGCTGGGCCACCCTCGGGAAGGGAGCCCGGGACCCTCCGGTGCCCCGGAGCCGGGCTGGGAGCGGCCCCGGTCCGCAGCATCCCCCGGGGCACCGGGACCCCCGCACCCGCCCCGCACCGCTCCCCTCTGCCCCAGACCCTCCCGGTAACTGCGTGGGATGCTGCGGGTGCCACTCACAGGATGAGCAGCCCGTAGCCCTCGTCGCGATAGTCGCGATAGGCTTTCCAGGGCTTGATCTCGAGGCGCTGCGGGCAGGCGCTCTCGCGGCGGTACAGAGCCTCCAGCAGGCACGGCGCCGCGATGTGCACCGAGTCGAAGGCGCCCAGCTTCATGCGGAAAATCTTCCCGAAGCGCCGGTGGTACTGAGCCTGGGAGCGGAGAAACGCCCGCGGTGAGTGCGGGGCGCTCCCGCCGCAGCATCCTCATCCTCATCCCATCCTCATCCTCATCCTTATACCATCCTCATCCTCATCCCATCCCATCCTCATCCCACCCTCATCCTCATCCCATCCTCATCCTCATCCTCATCCTTATACCATCCTCATCCTCATCCCATCTCATCCTCATCCCACCCTCATCCTCATCCCATCCCATCCTCATCCCCAGCGCCTCACCAGCGTCTCGTGCTGCCTCTTGAGCCCTCCCTTCCAGAGCACGTCGGGCAGGCTGCCCATGAGGGGCCAGCTGGGCGGCCCGGGCAGCGTCTCCGCCGGCCGCAGAGCGCTCAGCGAGGACGCGGCGCGGCCGCAGGTGCGGGCGGGGAGCCGGCGGAGGAGGAGGAGGAGGTGGAGGATGCTGCGGCCGCCCATGGTCGCCGTGCCGGCCCCCGGGCGCGCAATAGGTGCATTTATAGCAGCCCGAGGTGCTGGACTTTCATCCGCGCCAATGGGAAACCCTGGGTGGGGTGAGCTGGGGCGGCTGCCCCGGCCCTGCCCGCCGAGCCCGCGGGGCAGGCGGGTCATGAAAGGGTTCAGGCGGGGCACGGGAGGCACCGCGCCAGCGCCTCCGCCCGCTGGGATCGCGGGATGCGCGAATCGCACCCGCTGGGATCGCGGCAGGAGCGGGGATGGGACCCGCTGGGATCGCGGCAGGAGCGGGGATGGGACCCACTGGGATCCCGGGGATGGGACCCGCTGGGATCCCGGGGATGGGACCCGCTGGGATCCCGGGGATGCGGGGATGGGACCCGCTGGGATCCCGGGGATGTGCGGATCCGGTTCCCGGGAGGAAGGGACTCAGCAGTGGCCGCGCTGCACGCAGCGGCTCCGCTCCCTGCCTGGCGTTCGTGCGAGCGGTCTCGTAGCTCTCTCTCTTTTTTTTTTTTTTTTTTCCTCTGTCATTCATGACAGAAAAACCTTGGTCAGAGTTGAGTTTCAGCTTACTTTTGGCTGCCTTTAGTTTATACCTTTGCAGATACTGTACTTTGTGGTGCTCTACAGCAAAACTGCTNGTTCCGTTTTCCCGCAGCATTTGCACTTGAAAAGGACAGAATAAAAACGTGCAGGGAGCTGAGGAATAGCGAGCTGTGGGGTGCGAACTGCCCTTACTCTCTGGCTGAGTAACCAGGCATGTGTGCATCATCGGGGAAGGCAAAATTCCCTTCACTGGGAGTGTTGTTAGACATTAAATCCTGACAGGAATGGGTGAACGCCAGTCTTTCAATCAGAAACTGCACNGAAGAGAAGAGAAGAGAAGAGAAGAGAGAGAAGAGAAAAGAGAAGAGCAGCTGGATCCTGCTGCAAGACAGAGCTCTCTGTAATCCAGAGGATTTCCAGGAAAGACAGTTTGCCTACAATGGGATTTGATTTTCTTGCACCCCACGCTACCTTTTCTCCTCTTTCCCAGGTGCTTTTGTGCCTCAGCTCTAATCCCCTTTGTGTGAGGGTTTGACAGAATGTGCAGGCAATGGCTGTGCTGGACAGGGGATGAGCACAAGATGGATTTGACACATCAAGGCACACGTCTCAAAGGCAAATTAATAACAAGATAAAGACCAAGGCAGCAGTGATCAGCAGAGAGAAAATGCACAAAAGAAAAGAAAATAAACTGCAGATTTTCTGTGAGTTTTGTGCACCCTTCCCAAGTGATTTTCTGCAATGGGATCATCCTCTGTGGGTCACAGGGGCACTGCACTTCCCAGGCAGGTTTTAAATTCAAAGCTGGTTCAAAGGTTTGCATTTTTGGGGAAGGAACACCACAGGTTGGCAATCTGTGATTAGTTTGCTTTGAAGCAATGCTATGAAACACATCTCGCTGTCCTTGCAGGCAGCTCAGGCTCCATTCAGGGAGAAGTTCTGAGACTCCAGACCAGAAGAGACAATTTGTGCACACTCTGCCTATTTAAGGAAAGAAAACGAACTCATTTGAAGGGTCACAGCCTCGTGCCTGTGAAACGAGGTCTTTAGAAGAAGCTGCAATGGGCAAGCCAAGACTAAACTGGGCACAGGTCAATTTTTCCATGTTCTTCACAGCTACAGGGAGGAAACCAGCCTGTTAATGTGAAATCCTCTCTCTCTCTGGAGCTGTTTTTCAATGACAGAGTGGAAAAGGTTGGGTTTCACTGTGATGTCAGCCCCTGGCAGGGTGTTTGCTGTGCTGGGAGCTGGGAGAGCTGGTGGTTCCTCAGTTCCTGCCCCAGTGCAAGCCCCAGGGTGTTTGCAGCCTTCCCTTCTTCCCCTGCTTTCTCAGACATCTCAAACCCCAAGCTTCAGTTTTATTTGGGACCTTCAGGACGTATCAAGGGTTATCTCAAGAGTCAAGCAAGGCTAATTCAGGTGTTCTTGAACTGAATTTTGGGTGTTATCCCTCCAGTGAGGCACCTGCAGCACTGAAGGTGTCACCACAGGTGCCCAGCCACAAGATTTCCCAATATTTTCCAATATAACAGCAAACGACAGCTGTGAGTGAAAAATGAAAAACCCTTTTCACTTCTCTGCTGTGGCAAGGAGGATTTTTAGGTGAAAACCAGGCAATAGCTGAAGATCAAAATTAAAGAGCTGATTTTTCTATGCTTCTCTTTTGCTTTTGGTTTGATTTCTGCTCTCCTGGATCTTTTCCTTGAAAAACCACGTGCCAGTGGAATGCTCCTGTGGAAGATCTGCTGTGCAGGTACACACAGCTGGCTCACACCCTTTTCACCACTAAATATTGAATTAGTCCAAGTTTCTGAGCTGCTTTTTGAGCTGTAGTAATCTCTGTTTTTACTTTTTGGGCAGCAATTGTTACGTATTTGAATAAAGCTTGGAAATCCCATCGAATTCCGAGCTCCTCCTCTGGATTTGGGAGATTTGAGGTGTGCTTGGGAAGCTCATTAAAAACAAACATCTGAACTTCCAGACCAAAAGCTCAGAGCTCATGCAAAGTGATCTGAGTGATTTTCCTGTAGTTCACTTCAAACACACCAAATATCACCACAGGAACTCCTCAGTGGGAAACAGCTTTAAATTGGGAATGGATTTTCATTCTCAGTGCTGGAACTGCAGCAGGTTTGCTCTGTGACATGACACAACTCCTGCCCCCTGACCTTTGCTCTTCCTCCTGCTTGGGAATAGCAAAAAGCTATTTTGGCCTTAAAATTTCTGTGAAATCTCTGAGTTTTCTAAATGAATCCAAAATGCTGAGGCACTGTCACAAAACACTCAGGTAACTCAGGAGGTCAGTTACCAAGGCCGGGCAGAGAGCAAAAAGAGCCCCAGCCTCTCTTTATTCTTATATTTACACCTTTTTACAGACAGTTATGGATTGGACAAGGAGGTCACCACCTCTGAAATTCCATAGGTGAGAAACACAGCCCATCACATTCTCCAGCCCAGAAAGAAGAATGAAAAACAACACCCAAAGTACAAAACAATCCTTGGCCGGTTATAGAAACATGGATTGTTTACACAAAATCTGTGAGAGCCTTTGCTACCAACTCTAAACACAGCACTCTAGAAAAATCAGGGTGCAAAGGCACCACAGGAGGATGAGGAGGTGAACAGGGACAGTGTCCCAGGAAGGTGTTTCACAATGTGGGAAGGAAAATGGATTGCAGCTTGCAGACTCTGGTTGTTATTGCAGGCTTTGCTCCTGGTTGTTTATACACTTCTAATCCTGCGTTAATCCTTTTAATTCTCTTTCCAGCCGAGGGCCTTGGAGTTCTGTAAATATTGATGGGAAAGTACAGCAATTCCCATTCTCCAGAAGAGAAACTGAAATGGCTTTGAAAGCTGAGACCTCCAAGTTATTCACGTTCGCTGTGAAACGAAAGCAAAAGAAACCTTGATTCTGTTTTTACCCCAATGCTGCTTTTTAACACTAAACTCCTCTTCTTACCTCACATTTTAGATGATTACTCCTGAGATGAAAGTAGCAGTGTGAAGATAAAGCTCTGCTGAGCAAACGGAGCCCAAGCTGATCCTGAGAGAGGGATCCAGACAGACACAGGGGCAGATGGAAAGCTCAAATTCCAAGGAATCTCCAGCTGGCCATGACCTGTGTGGAATTCTCTCCCCCAGCCACAAACATTGCAACACCCCACTGCTGGAGGAACTTCTGAAGAAGTGCATGGGGCAAGAAAATGAAGAGGTTTCCTGACTCAGATCAAGCGAAGTTTGCTTTAAAAAAATAAAAATTGAGCCATCTTTTCTGTGAGTAAATATTTGTTATCTGCTCCAAATGAACTTCGTGCACTCTGCATCCTCTGAGAGGAGCTTCCAGGGGAAAATCAGGGAGAAAGTTGTGAGAACTGACCAAGGAATCCAGGACAAGATGCTCTAACAGCCAGCTTGGAAATATTCAGCACTTGGCAGGTTTTGCATTTTTTTTTCCTGAAAATTAGAATCACTCTCTGGGATGTTTCAGTTCCTTGTCCCTTTCAGCAATATTGCCCTGCCTGAGGAGGGGAGGGAGGGATTTCTGCAGTAGTTACTGTCCCAGGCTGAGTATTTCCCTTTGAACAGGAGCCTGGAATGGTTTGTCACCTTTCACTCCGAGCTGGGGAAGGCAGATTTATTTAATTTATAAAGCAGCAGCATTTAGGGATCCCTGGCAGTGTCCCAGGCCTGGCTGGAAGGAGTTTGGACCAACCTGGGATGGTGCAAAGTGTCCCTGCCCATGGTGAGGGGTGAAATAAGATCATTTCTGGAGTCCCTTTCAACCCAAACCATTCTCTGAATCTATGAGTAAATAAAAATAAATAAATAAACAAATAAATAAAATCTCACTGATTTTTCCCCATGGAGCCCTTTTCAACCCAAACCATTCTCTGATTCTATGAGTAAATATAAATAAATAAATAAATAAATAAATAAAATCTCACTGATTTTTCCCCATGGAGCCCTTTTCAACCCAAACCATTCTCTGATTCTATGAGTAAATTAAAAAAAAAATAAATAAATAAAATCTTGCTGCTTTTTCCCCATGGGGGATTTAATCCTGGTTTAACTCTGCTCACAGAAAAACTGTGCTGAAGAGCAGTAATTTCCATGATTCCTTCTGTGCAATCAGATATTTAACCTTCTGTCACAGCATTTCCATTGCCTTGGCCACCCAAAGCAGCCCTCGTGTGATGACACTGAAAAATTCTGAGTTTTAGGGGAATTAATGACTGAACAATGTGAGCAAGTGACCAAAACCTGTCTGCCAAATTCAAGCGAAGCTCTCAGAGGCAGGGGATGTTGAGCATCAACACTTGAAATTTAAAATAAAACTCTGTATCTAAAATAAAGTTGAGAATCTGCAGGTTTTAATTGTTGTGTGAGTGTCTAATTGCCTGTACAAATTGCTGTTGCCTGACTCCTTGAGGGATTTGCTCCAGCTGCTTCTGTAACCCTTGAACCACACAGGAGCTGATGCCATTTACTGGATTTGTTGGTGAAGCTGCAGAGTTTGCTCAGATCTCTGCACTTTCCGTCTGAGGGATGTGGTTGTGCTGAGGTAAAACTGCCCCCAGAGAAGCTTGGAAAGCAAATCCCCGTCACTGGCTCGGGGTTTGAGGGCTCTGTTCCAAAAAAGTGCTGCTGGTCAGTCTGGCAAAGAAAAGGCAGCAGCAAGGTTGGATTTGGGCATTTGCTTGCGTTTATCTCATAAAAACAAATATTTCTTGTTCCTTAAGCAAAGTCTCCGCTGTGTGAATACAAACTTTTCATGTTATTTTTGCATTCTGCTGTGTTACAGTTCTAGAGTTTCCCAGATATCCACCTCTGCTCTCTAAATTCCCCTGAAATCCCCGGCTGATGCTCTCCTGAGCTCAGCACCTGCAAGAGCTGCCAGGAGGGGAGGAACAGGTTTTGGGAGGTGAGGCTGGTGCCAGAACCCTGATGGTGCCACTGGGAGAGAACTGGAGAGAATTCCCCTGACTGGCACCCCCAGCCCTGTCCTGGCACGTGTTCAGAGAGGAGGGCTGCTGCTTATTAATGCTATTATTATTATTATTATTAT
>VZTZ01049085.1:3104-17805 GCA_013400955.1 Drymodes brunneopygia
ACTAAGCAGCACTAAAATCAACTTTCATTGCCACCATCCTGTCTAAGTGAAAAAAGCGTTCGATATTTGTTGTATTTTTTTGCTTTTGTATTTAAAGGAAAACTTTTTTTTTAAGTGAAAGAAAAAGAGATGAAATATCCATGTTGTGCAACTTCTGCCTCCTAAGACTTGATTCCTTTTAAAGGGAAGTGAAGAAAGTAGTTAGGCCAAAAATTCCTGAAATAAAAAGGACAGTTGAAGAGAAAATCATGAAATGGTACACTCTTGTTAACATCCAAATGCTGTCTTTTAAAGTTAGTGTTCTGTGAATGAGAATGTTACTGCAGCTAACTTGTGTTTTTCCATTGCGTATCAATGTTGATAATCAGGATGTGCTGGCCCTACTCTGAAATGTGCACTTTGACTTTGCTCTTTTCTTGTAGCTGCCTAATTTCAATGGAGTTACTTCTTGTTTCATCTTCTAATCTTCTCAAACTATTTTTTATCCATTTTCCTTTCATAAAAGCAAATACTTCTCTTGTGTACCAGTAAAACATCTTTCTACTACTGGAAAAACGTTTTTTTCAGCTGTTGTTTTTCATATATATATGTAAGATTTTAAAACCCCCAGCACTCCTCTACTGCTTACAGTCAGTAAACCAAACAGAAAATACATTTTTTTCTTTTCAGCTGCAATCTTTTATTCGGATGTTTAATGTTCTTCTTTGCAACAGTGCAGATACAAGTACTTAAAATGGTAAAGCCTTCTCCCCAAGATAACAGAGTACACTGCAGTAATACCTAGAATGATATACAGATGACTACACTATGTCCTTTAAGGGGTTAAGGCAGTTTAAACTAAATAAATTGAAAACTTCATGGATCTCTCAATATTTTTCAGAACGTATTTGGTTTCAAAATACTGATCTGTGATTTCGTTCTCAGGTGTTATTACTGAGAATTCTGAGTCAGGGAACTTTAGCTAGAAGGAGTGTTTAACATAGCAAAAAACCGAAATTAAACTAGGGAAAAACTTAGGAGAGAAAGGATTCTGTTAGTACCTAGAGCCATACATTCATGTTCATTTAAAGGGATCCCCATGCCCTCAGATCACTAAGTAGTGCAGACTTGAATAGGAGTAGGCATGAGTGCAGAAAAGCTCATACTGTGGCATTTACATCTGCATCCTCTGTGGGCATGTGGGAGCCATTCCAGATTGCCTGGTGTTTTTCCTCTGCTTATCTTCATGGCACATTGAGGAGGCTTTTGGCAGCTGACTCCTAGGCTCTTCTGTTTCTTAGCTCAGCCCTGCAAAAATAGCCCCTGATAAAGAAACACATCACTCTCAGGACACCATTACCTTTCTGCCCACTAATTTTCAGTGCACTCTTTAGAAGCCTTTCTGGTCTGCAACCTGAGAGCAGCTGGGCTTTGGGAATGGAGCTGTGCAGCCACGGAACAGCTTCCTGCTCTCCACAAACTGCAGAGTGGTAGGCAGGGAACAGAGCTGGCAGTGCAGCTGATGCATTTGGCTGCCAGGTGTCTCTCTTATAAAAATCCAGACACCAACACCAAGTAGTGTCTGGAGCCTGGGGACAATACTGGCTGAGCACTGTAGTGGCCATCAGTGAAGGGACAGCTTTCAGATGAGAGAGTTGATGCCCATGCACATAAATCTGTTCTGAGCTCCCCCTTTAGCTGATGAGGTAGACAGCTGACATTTCTGGCAGTCAGAAAGCCTACTGTTGACTGTCATCTGGCAAAGTAATTCAGGAGGTGGCATTCACCAGGTCAAAAACTCCTGCCCATCATCTTTGTGAGTGACAGATATAGAAGGGATCATCTTTGTGCTTTCTCACCCCAGTTGTATCTGGGTTACGTACATGATGCTGCCTGTCGTGTCAGTTCTTTTTAATTCTCAGTTCTTCACCAATCTGCACCCAGAAGAAGAGGAATCACTCAAAACTTAACAATTTACTTGGACTGTAACTGGTCTAACCCAGATGTTCTGGTGTTTTTTATAGATCTCCCAAGCTCTCATGAAGGAATTCTCTTGAAGAGCTAATTCATCTTGAAGAGCTAGATGGTCCAAAGCAAAATATTTTTAAAATCAGTCAATATTTATTGGGCTTTCTATTTTCACAATGTTAGTAAAGATGAGTCAATAAATTTTTCTATGAATCTATAATAAAATAGAAGTTTTTATTTAATATTTATTCAGATTTCATGATGAGTAAAAAGATTTTCAATACATAAGTATTGGTTAAAAAAATCCAAGATGTCCTACAGCTCTGAGACTGTAATTAAATTTTTAGAAAAACACAACTGATCAACTGATTGTTGAAAATTCAAAGCCAGCTGAACAAAGAATCTATATTGAATTGATCTATTAGCTATTAAGTATTAGAATGAGCTTGTTCCCTTAAGTTAAAATTATTGAAGTACTTTACATAGATGGTACAGATACTGATGTCAGCACCTTTGGATAATCGTTAAAAGAAATAAGAAAAAAAAAACCAAGACCAGCTTATTAAGTTTTATGTAATGTTTATTTCCAGATCTTTTCAAGCAGAATATAGCAACAAAGGACCATAGATATATTTGCTTAAAAATAGTATCACTTTGTAGCATGCACAAGATATTTAAAATAGACAGTGATGAGTGTGAAGATTTCAAGGTAGGTAGTTATTTTTAAGTAAAACCCCGCAGAAGAAACACATAATGTTGAAAAACACTGAAAACTACTCCCAAAAATATATTTTTAGCAATGTCATTTCAATGCTACTTGACTTAGAATAAAACCAAAGAATTCACGTTTTTAGCAGTTGGGAATTGACATTTTGTGTTACAACAACTTGTCTAGGAACAAAAATTGTACATAGACAATAAATATTATTATGTAATGTAATTTTTAATTTAAAAAACATATCAAAAGTATTTAAAATTATGCTTCTGCTTCTTAAGATGCCACACTGTCAGCATTTGCTTCTCATGTGAGGGATAATTAATTCCATTAGAACTTAATTTTGCTGACTGGGCTGAAAAAAAACACTTCCTGACATCACATCATATATGAAAACTCTTTCTCAAATGTTTAAAATATGGTTTGTTTAATGTGGATACAACAGTACTAAGCCTGTGTTTTGCTTTTTTTCAGAAATGTAGAAATCTGCAAAGAAGATGCGATTACCTTAAAAACATACTCTGTCTATAATAAAGAACGTACACTTTCCTGATCAAATGTAGGATGGGACAGGAACTCAGACTCAGTTTTCAGTGGGAAAAAAGTGTAACAATAGAATCTTTTACATGATACTAAAATCACAAAACAAAAAGTTAAAATTCCATACTCAGGTAATGAAGAGTACTTGGAATGAGAAGCGTATTTTTAAAACATCTTCATAGTCTATTGTGTCTGACACAAAATTAATTTCAGTGTGTGGTCATACTTTGAAAATGTTTCTTATGTTGCCTTAGATGATGATAGGGGGCTATGGGGGTTTATTTTTATTTCCAGAACAAAGTAAAGATGCTGGTCTTTCAGATAGCTGAACTCCATGCTGGCGATTCAGTTTTCTGAAGGAGAGAGCATGGTTATGTTAGATATTCCATTAGGTAGGTAGGAAAGGCTGAGAAATGCAAGTATAGGGAAAGAGGAAAAGAAGGGCCTTAATTTTCTATTCTTGGTGTAAGAAAATCTGTTAATTTGTTGTGTTTGTCCTAGTGAGAATGGGTAGTGAGCTCTTCACAAGCTCCTTGCTCTCTTGCCATCACAGAACCTAGCATGGACATGTGACATCAGTGTCACAGGGTCTGTACCTGAAACAGAGGTGTTTTGAGTGCTCCAGTTCCTTAGGCCAGCTGAGTCATCACATGTAGGACTTGCTACTTGACAATTTTTCAGTTATGCATTTTTTCATACTTCCATCCGTGTGAAATCCCTCTCCATGTTCTTTCAGAATACCCCCACACACTGTGCTGCTTTTGGAGAAAAATATGGGTGAATTCTTTCCTTGGGGAATTGCTGCCAAATTCAGAGTTGTGTTTTGGCCAGTCTGAAAGTGGGAGAGAAGAGAGATTTTGCGGAAAAACATGAAAAGGCTTGTGGGATTGACAATGGGACAGAGAAACAACAGCAAGTTCTCTAGAACATGTTCTGGCACCAGCCTAGATAACATCTTCATCAAACGTTAAAGTCCTTGGATGCATTTTTTTATCTGCACTCTGCATAGAGCAGATTGCTACTGTGTACAGTTCCAGTTTTGGTGAAAGTTGGAGGGAAAGTATGGTGGTGATCAAGGCATCTGTGGGGACTGCCTAAAAACTTTTTACATGCCAAATAGGCATAGAGGCATATGATGGAGGCATTCATATTCTGAAGAAAAAAAGGCCTGTGCATGCCAGTCAGTTGCTAGATGCCAGAAGCATGGAGTTTGCTTCAGAAAGGAGAGGACTGTTTTGCATTCAGCTCCTGTGTGGCTTTTTTGGTGCCTGTAAGGACATCTGGGATTGAAATGGAAAGAGTGGTGAGGGTCATGAGGAGGCTGTGAGCCTTTGGGGATACTTCTGCAGAAAGTAAGTATTGTTGTCAGAGGGATGCTGCTAACACTGTGGAGATGGACTGATAAACACATTTGAGCCTCTGATAGTTTATTAGAGTAAGACATAGCTATGGAAGAAAAAAATTACCACTGATTTCACTGAAACAAATTTTCTCTTAATTCTCCAGACTATGAACTCGTGGACATGCTTTTGCAGAAATAATCTAAGCAACCTCTTCACCACTCTCCCAAACTGAGTGTTTATAGAATGGCACGGGTGGAGAGTCTGTTCACAGCAATTATCTCTGCTTCAGCAACAAGAACCACAATTCCTCACACTCACTCTAAGTGCTATAATTATCTCTCAATACTTGGTGACTAATTCGAAGCCAAGCACTGTTAGAGGCTGCCCAAGTAATATTTTAAGTATATTTTTAGAATGCCTGTTTTTTTGGTTGGAATCAAAATTAATGAAACTCTGGTAGTTCTTACTACCTAACTCTAATACACACTCTGGATACAAATGCAGCAGAATTTGATTCCATCTTAAGTCAACGAAAAAAGCTGTATTCTGGCAAAATAAGCTGCATTTTCTATAATCAGTAAGGGCACTTAGCATTTCAGTCATATATTAGTCTGAAGAATTCAGAGGCATGTTGCTAATAAATCTTTGCTTAGAGCCTCTGTGAGAATAGATAATATGACTGTTTCCTAAAGAGCTTAGATTAAGGCACAAAGATAGAAAATAGGAAGAGAAATGAGAATTCTTTGACTCAACCAGTAAATAATCCTTTTTTTCTTGCGTCCTTTGCAGACAGTAGAGGTGTGAAATACTAGCCTAAAAGGTAGTTTTTCTTTCTAAATCCAACTAAAGCAAAAATACCATCTTGTAACAAAAACCTGAAGAATTTATGGTGTACAGCACAGCATAGCGTGTCACAAATATCTTTACAGGGTTTCTAAAAGCATCAGTGTAATATTTTCCTGCGGCAGTGACAAGACCTTTATTTTCCCAGCATATATATATATTTTTTTTCCCCAGAGGATATCTACGAGTCTGATATCCCTTGGTGAATAGAAAGGAGCCAGAATTCTTTCTGAATGCAGGCTGCAGGCATGCAGCCTTTAGCAGTTTACACTCCACTGAGAGCAAAATCATGAATCTCATATTCCTTGAGAGCACTTGCTCTACTCTGACCCAGGAGCTGGCCTTCTGTGGTCAAAAGAAATTTATATCCAGATATTGAAGCCCTGACAAGAACCCATTTCAGACTATAGAAACAGCTTTTTTCGTAACAGTTCTTTTCTAGGTGCTTTGATACTGTTTGATGAATTCACAGCTTCTGGGACTATTCTTTTAGGGAAAAGTACAGTCATCTTGATCCAGTCTCTACTGTAAAGGCTGGAGGGCATAAGTTTAAAATAAACATAAATGTTTTTGTGTATTAAAAGACAACAAGGGAGGATAACTTTTGGAAGATGGTTCCACATATAGCTGTTAAACATAAGATTTTTCTTTTAAACCTCCACTTTTACTGATCTTCCGGAATCCAAAAGAGAAAGGATCATATAAATACCCTGGTTCTTGTACTCTCCTGCATGCACTCTCAGCCACTGCAAGGATTAATAAACATTTGCACAGACCCTATGAAATATTCCTTTTATTTCAATTTTCAGCTCTTGCATGAAAAGTCAAGTGAAACACAAAATAAGAACACTCACAATAAGAAAATGCAAAACTAACGAATTATTTCAAGAATAATGGTATACAAAACCTGGAAAAAACATGAAAAATTTGAAAAGGAAATTAGACTTATTTTTTAAATTTAATTTTAGTGGTGTAATACAAAAGTGAGAGGCTAACAGAAAGTTAGTTTTCCTAATATCTTGAAGTAAATTTATAAAAGCATATATTATTGTGCAGAATTAAGTTTCTTAATTCTTATCATCATATTACAAACATATTTAATTTTCTTTCGATGAAATTAGTATCCATGTCTGGATCATAATTGATATGAAAGACTTTCTGTGAGTTACTTGTAGTGTTAGTCTTTAAATGCTCTAAAGTTCTGGAGTGCTCAACACAGTGACATATAGCTATCTATTTTACCTAGCATTTACTTTACCTCCCTGTTCTCTGGAGGGGCTTACAAGCCAGCTAAAGGTTCTATCAAGACACATTGTAATCTGCAACTACATATATTTCTGCACATATTTATAATACATATCTATCTATCTATATATATATTTCTTTCCAAATATATACTAGTTTATACCTCATCTCTACCAGCTGCTGCCAGTAGTTTTGCATAGCTGCTTGGCTTGGATTTGCAGAGACTAATCAGATATATCCGCATACTTATTCACACTGATAAAGAAAATTTGTGTTTCAGTCTTATATATTTCATTACCACATGTTAATTGGTTTTTCCCATGCCCATTATTTACCTTTTACTTTTCAAACATATTGGGGAAATACAGAAATTTAGTGGCTTGTAGTATAAACCTTATCTTTTAAGCTTTCAAGCTGACTTCTTTTCCATTGCTTCCAATATCTGCAAATGTGCAAAATGGCAAGTATGATTCCATATAAACTAACTGCTGTATTTATTTAAGTCTGGTTCATTTCAAATAAGCAACACAGTCAGATGTGACTCAAGCAAGCAAATAAATATTGACCTGAAGCTAGAGAGCTGCCTGGTTAGACACCTGTGCAGCATAGTTTAATACCTGTGTCTGGAAAATTACAGCCTCATACTTGCAAGGTCACAAAGGAACCCAGCATATTAAGTTGTGTAAAATTTTAAGAAACACCTAGTAGCACAAGTATTTATACAAAGTAATCTGTTCATGGACAAGGATGTCAGCTGGTATTCATCTGACATATTTCCAATTGCAGATTATCTGGGTGGCAATTACATGCATTTTTGAATGATTAACCCCTCAGATGCTGTTATACTCAGGAAGGGTATAATTTACAACCCCATTTTGTCCAATATTCACTTTCTCAAGAATTTCTAGACAGATTTTTGTAATTTCACAAGTATGAGAATTTTTCTTTCCAACTCATTTCTCTTCTTCACCTGTCAGATTTACAAACTCCATCTGGAATCTGAAAAAAGCAATCTGTTCATTCCTTCCACTCCCCCTTCTAATGAGGACTCTGCAGACAGAGCTAAGCTGACAGTGTGGATGATGTAGAAGGAAAGCTACAGACCAGCTCAGCTCATTCTTCCATAACTGTATTGATACTATAACACAGAAGTGAAAAACAAAGTCTTTGTCATTAATGGAAGTATACGTGACTCCTCAGCATCCAAGGGTGTAGATTCAGAGTAATAGGACAATAACATTCCAATGTTGGTTTTCCTGATCATAAGCTCTGCAGATTGGTTTATTATTATATCTCATTTTTATCACATTCTCAAGATGCCTACAGGTAATGAACCATGAATGAATTTATTTCTTTATCTGCATCAAGAAGAAAAATGTCTCTTCAACAAATGAAGAAGAAAATGTACAGCTTCAACAACAGTACAAGAAAGACTGCTGTAAGAGACTAGGATGTCTTTCTTCCTGGAAAGGGATACCCTTTTTCATTGCCCATAGAGCGTTGTTAGACCTGATTGCCCATACACCATTGTTAGACTCAGTCTGATTATTGAGTTCTGCTGTGAGTAGAAATACACATTCAGTATCTAACTGTGAAAAAAAAAAAAAGTGATCTGATTTATGAAATTGCAGAATAAATAGGAAAGAAAAGACTGCTGTCATCCTAAATGACAAGCTCACACAGCTAGCCCCTTTTGGGAAAGTGCCAGTTACCTCCCACATACGTGACTGCAGTTCTAACATGGAAAAAAACAGACATTAAAATCATGTAAATATAACCAACTTTCTGAGATACAACAAGTATTAACAGTTTTACATTCATTCATTTGAAAGCATATTGGAAAAATAAATCCAATCTGCACTGACATCTGTTATTTTACAGTTTTTCCCTTAATGCATTACAGCTAGAAAGTGGATTATTTTTCCTTTCTGAAAACTGTAAATATTCTTTTCTTTATTGGAGAAAACAAAAGAATTTACTTGGGTGAGTTAAGAGGCAATCAGGGCCTACTCTCTTTAATGTGTTTGGTGTATACTTGTGGGCAGAATGAACATAATAGACCATATAACAAATGCCTGACAATGGGAAAACAATTAAAATAAGACTAAAGCATTTCATAATGAAACGCTGTAGTCTGTAATTCTGTCGTGTGAACAGGAATTATTTACATACTATAAGCACAGAGAGGCAGGTAACAGACATAACTGGAATTGTAATAGGATATTACTTGACTCATATCGGTGAGTAATAAGAAAAGTATTAACGTACATTTTATTTTTCCATTTGCTTGTCATATGCGCTAATGGATGGGGAAGGAATTCATGTAACTTCATTAAATGACAGCTGTTCCCTGTTCCAATATGCCACACAAGCATTTAAACTCAACAGGGAGAACAGTGCCACCTTCTGAATCACCACGGGGTGAGCCACATGTATTGGGTGGTTTTGAAGAAAAAAAATTTTTTTTCATGATCTGCCAATATTTGTCTATGAAATGGAAGCTTTTGCCACTTCAAGTCGATAAATATTCCTATTAAAATTAATTCATGTAGGAAACAAGCTTTTTCCCCCTGGGAAAATTGGCACATTAAAAAAAAAAAAACCAAACCAAAGAAACCTCCAGGTAAGACAGAAAAAAAAATATCAACATGTTTTGTTTTTCCAGCACCAGAAGATTTTTTCATTTTTGTTTATTTTCCTCTTTCTTATGGGGAAAAGGTACATATGTGTATTTAGTTGGTTTTTTTTTTTAACACCCACCATGCCCTCAAAATGTTTTCTGTAGATTTTCATTTTTAAGCCTATTTTCTCAGTCTACTTTGTATAGAGAAGAGGCCTCAGAAACTTTGGAAGAAATGGCTGTTTTGTATTTTTAACTTTGCCAATAATATATAATGTATGCATCACAGATATGTGATCTAGAAAGACTCTGAAACCAATTGCATTTTGTCCTCTAATATCATGTCATCTCCCTGTATCAGTGGATATAAACAGCTTTCAATTATACGTAATTCAATATCTTCTATGAACAACCATTACTGTAGTATTAGCTAACTTCTAATAGCCATCAAGTTGTAATTTAGAAATGAATCAATTGTAAATTTCTGGTGCTTGGTAATAGTTCTCTGTAGATTTCTTCCACAGCATTTAGCCTATTACACACACAAAAATAGCTCATAAAAAGGACATTTTAAGAAATTATTTGCCGTTAGTTTCAGTACAATAGATTAAAAGAGTGATTCAAGTTCTGAAGATATTTCATTTGCTTTTATTTAATGTCTAGAAAGCCAACCCCTTTGGGGGGATTAAACTTGATTTGTTCAGACAAAAATTGGTTCTAATATTCCATTTAATTTAAGAGTTTAGTTCACCAGTTGAACAGCTTTGTCGTATTACAAATGACCTTTTCAGCTCCCATCTTATTATGATAGGTATTAAGAGAGGATAAAAACCAAAGGAAACAACTATTTGCAAACTCTCATTTAAGATATTTATTATAAATGAACATTTTAATTTAATCATTTGGATTCCATTATCCAAAGAAATAGTTTTACTTCAGAAATATTCAAATAAAATCTGACTTGTTACAGAAATTAATAACATTAATTCATAAATATTTATACTTTAATTTCAGGAGACATTATAAATTTAAATGTAGTCAGCACAATTTCAAAAATAGTTTTATTATCTACCTTCTTCATATACACAAAAATGCCCTTCGGGAAGTGCAATATAAAGCTCATTCAAAAATCTTTCTTTTGAATTTTTTTTTCTTATAACTCATATTTTTATTGATTAAAAAAGTCAAACCTTATTTTCTCAAGTTATGGCTCACCTACCACTGCACGATCAACCCAAAGTTACCTGTTTAGCAAAAGCCTTTGACAAATGGCTGAAATTCTGTAAATACACACAATTCTTCCATTCTGACTATACCTTTTTTTTTTTTTTTAACTCAAAAGGTTTAATCAGTTCAAGGAATACTGATATTTCACTTAATGTTGTCTAACTGCCAGGGGAACAAGTTTTTGTTATTCTCACCAAAAATAAATGCAAGACTTGATATAAAACTTCAAATCCATTAGTTTTTTTGTGATAGAGGCTGATCTAGGAAAGGCCCATACATCCAATTTCCTCTCCTCCCTACACATTCCACCACCTTTTTATCTGATGGTCACAGGCAAGGATGGGCACAGCTTCCAAGGCTGGTGCTCACAGGGCTGGCTCCCACAGGGTAGCTGTGTGGCTGAAGAATGGGCTCTGCTGGGAGCAGCAGAAAGAACTGGGTTTATCCAGCCTGGAGAAGAGAAAGCCTCTGGGGAGACCCCACTGCTGCCTACAAATCCCTGGTGGAGTGGTAGAGAGAGGAGGAAGTCAGACTCTTCTTGGTGATGCACAGCAGTGGGACGAGAAGCAACAGGCACAGGTTGGAACATGAAAAACTCCATTTAGATGTAAAGAAACCTTTCTACCAAGAGGATCAGCTTGGCCCCAGAGGCTGCAGACTCACCAGTTTTCAAGGTGTTCAGGACTGCACTTAGCCTGGAGAAACCTGGTAAAATTAGGCCTGCTCTGAGAAGGGGTTGGCATAGATGCTAATGGAGGTGCCTTTCAACCGAAGGCTGCTTTGGTGTGAGAAATGGCCACATGACAGTGGTCAGAAGAATGAGGTGGGTGGTTGCTTCCCTCCCTGGAAAGCAAATATCCGGATGAATGGGTTAGTTGTCCTGGTATCAGTGTCAGTGCCGGTTCCAGCAGCTACCCGTTGCTCATAAAAAATATAAACATTTATTAATTCTGGGAGAAATAAAATATACATGAACCAGACACAGTTTCATGAAGCTATCATTATTTCTTTCTATTAAAATGTGATTAATGAAAAATTATTAGGGCTTTAATTCTCCACAGTATGAAATGAAATTACTGTGATAGACTGGAAATTTAGTTTGCAGACCCTAGATACTCTTTCTGTTGTTTGCTTTTTTTTTAAATTGCAAGCACCAAATTTTCTGTTTAGTACCTTGAAAACTACTCCTGCTCTGCTTTAGCACATCTGTGCCCCAGTACTTTTATTCTCTATATATTTAAGCTTCAAACCAGTAAAATTTATATTGCAGCTGTTATAGCTGTCTCTAAGATCAGTGGATAGTTAATCTCCAGAACCTCTGGGGGCCAAGCTGCAGCTGTCCTTGTGTTGATGTTACAGCAAAGGACACAAAACCACTCCTCCCCTGCTCACTCACAGACCTACATACTATGCATACTCAGTTGTAGGCATTATAGACTTGAAATATAACATGGTGCTATACTGCCAAAAGGGGCAGATATAATTCTCTCTCCCAGCTTCCTACATTATCAAAAAACAAGCTGTACAGGGAGAAGTTCACCACTCTTCTTAAAGGGCTACACTGCATCTTTACCTCTAAATATATGCATGGACATTATTTTATATGAGGAGGCCTTGTGCTTCAGATAGAAGGTAATTTTATTTTTAGCCTAAGCCTGAAAGCTATAGAAAGGTGCCTCCAACAATATGGAAGCGTTGTATTTTTTCAAGTATTTTGAAAATGGCTTTATGTCTTTTAAAACACAGTCTGCATAAAAAGCAGAATAGTCCTCTGTGACTTCTTTAAAATGGGAAACTGAAACCAAATTTTTATTTGAAATCCTCTTTTAAATTCTCCTAAAAAGTTCAGCCATTCTAGCAGTAGTAAAAAATAGACTTAAAGAAGTACTTCAACTCCAGGAAGCCCCACAGGAAAGAGCATTCCTCATATAGCAGAATGAACTATAATGAGTCTAGACTAACCCATGTCTCAGTATAAATGGCCTGAGATGACACCCCATGTACTCCTTTCTCTGTATGACCAAGTATAGATCCTAAAATGGGAGTATTATTGAATAGATGAAAATCATGGAATCCAGGCTGAAGTATAAGAAGGAAACCTGTAAGACAGCAGAAAAGGAATCTAACTGTAAGAGAAAAGTAAGATTATTTTAGGTTATCCTTTCTGATCTTCACTGCATATTTGTCTGATTTACCTGCCAATATAATCCTACAACAAAAAAAAATGCTGCTAATAAAATCTTAACCTGTCATTTTAGAAAATACTTGAACCAGCAGAGTAAGCTTTTACCACAATCTGGTTCTAGTGCTTATCACATGGGAATTTCTCAGCACCCATTTCAGCAATTACAGGTCACCACTTCTACCAGAAAAGTCCTTCTCACTCCTTACCTGTATGCTCCCTGCTCTCAAGGCTCAGTTGTGTCCAAAAATGGTTCATGTGTCAAAGTAGTGAATTGGATGCAGGATCTGATCTGACAGAAAATGATTCCTTTGCTTCTCCTCCTTCTTTCCATTTTTATCTGTGCAGCTTTCTTGCTATACACTGTATAAGCACACCCAAACATTTGTGCTGGTATAAGGATGGGAGGAATGAGAATAGGAACATGTTTTTAGTGGTGGTAAGGAATGCTTTTTCCAATATCTGTGCCAGCTTATGTTTGCTGAAAGTGCTTATTGAACAACGGAGCCAACTCTTCAGTAAATCTGATCTAAAATTTAGCAAGTGCTTTGACTCTATTCTTATATACATTTTCAGCAACATTTTGGTCAAAAAATTTATGGATTATAAAAGTCACCAAACTGATTTAAAATTATCGATATACTGCAAGTACATATGTGTTTTAATATACTGTGAGATTCAGAGAAAATATATGATGCGTAATTTGCCCTATTTTGCAATAACAACCAATTTCTTTGGAATTCTAGGGGTTTTATTGTCTTCTTTGGAAGAAAAAAATTCTTTTCTGTCTAGCATTGCCTGCTGAACCTCCTCAAAGAATAACTGTTCCAGAGATAAACCTCTTACTCCTCTTTTCAAGCCTTCACCATTCTCAATTTCTGCTCTGTTAGCATAAGAGAGTTATTGTTTTAGAGTCTTGAATAGTTATTCAAGTTTCAGAAGTACTCTTTTCTATTTAATATATCTTAAATGAGATTTAACTAATACTAATACTTTCATAAGGTTCATAGACCTTATGAAAATGAGAGATTGAATACAGAATTGTGTATGAACTGCGTTAGTATACAAACACCTTTATTTGTGGCCAAACTGTAGCACTTTAATTTTAATATCTAAAATATGGCTGCATTCTTGTCTGGAAAAGCAGATGTAGCAGCTACTGCCAAACTGTGTGTTCCCTGATGTGAGGTGTAACTGTAGGTCCAGCAACTCAGTAGGAAACAGCTTGAGGAAGTAAGAGTAATTTAAAAAGTAATTTTTTTTTTTCCCTGCTAGGTAGGTCTCTAAAAGAAACAACTTAATCTGCACCAGTTAATCCTGTTTATTGACTCATAAGAAAATTATGCTTTATTTCCTGCAAGTTTGGTTCAGTTATTCAGAACTAGAAGCAGTCTAGTGTGAGAAACACCACTACTTTGGTGATAACTTTTGAAGAAAGTATTATTGTAGAAAATCTATTATGTCAAATAGAAGCATTTTCAGTCTGGGTCACTTTTCTTGATAGCAGAGACATGTTATTATCCAATAAAATAACTTTTAATATTCAGCAACATACTAAAAGCAATGTACAGGAAAGTAATTATGTTCCATGCTTTTAAAAGCTCATTGAAGTAAGACATTAATGTTCTCAGCCTCTAAAATTAACTTCTGCAATCAAGTCAAGCAAATCCATTCATGGTCATTAGTTTCACTTATCACCATTACAATTTGGGGAATGCTGAATGTGTTTAATATATGGGGTGTGTAGTGAAGCTATTGGTACTATTTTTCAGAGAGAAATTAGGGAGCCTGTGCTCTGGGACAGTGTCCAAAAACGGCTTTTAGATAAATCTCTACTTAAGGAAATGAACAAGGAATGGAAAGAAAATCTATTGTCTGAATTGCTACTTACAACTAGTGCGGCTGAGCTTGGGGCTTTTGCTAACAATGCAGCTTCTCAATGTAAGATCTTCAGAAAGAGATCAGGTCTGTATTTTTCTGACAAAGAATAGTGCAAAGTTATGTTTTGTGTCTCAAACTGATTTCCTCTCTCTTTTTTC
>VZTZ01049088.1:0-13538 GCA_013400955.1 Drymodes brunneopygia
GTTGCCAGCTGTGCAACAGATAAAATTAACTCAAAGGCATTTATAACAGCTATCTCTGTGGGCTGCAACATTTTCTCAAAATCTGGGAGAGGTGGGAACATGTAGATGGAGATACATTCAGGGCTTTTACTCAGCTGTCACCCTGAAATGGCTAGCACAGATGAGATACTGCAGAAAGAAGCAATGAGTCAGATATCCACAACTGACATAGTTTACTTTCCTTTAGGAACAAGGGTAGAAAAAATGACAGCTATGATTTTCTAAAGCACAATCTGGTCTCAACTCTCAACTCCTGAACAGCAAGAATTGTACTTCGTTTTTCTAGGAGCAAAATTTCACAGCAGTATTTCTTTATGAGAAGCTGTAATAGAAGTACAGTGTTGAAGATTGAACTACAGTCTTGAAAACTATGGCAGTGACCCATTATCTAAAGTTTCAGTTTTAAATTAATTTATTTTTTTATTCAGTTCTTTTAACATATCTTCTTTGTAGCATTCCACTCTCTGGATAATAGCTATAATAGGACAGATAAATCTTAATAGACAATAAATCACCTATGAATCCCTCCCTTTCAAATACATAATATTTGTATATGAATGAAAGCAGAACTATACCTCAACACATATTTTAGGCATGAATTACATTATAGTGTCCCAGATTTTATATTTATCTAAGCTCAGAATGCTCTTTTTTCCTCCAGTTAAGACTGGGTTTGTTAATTTTGGGCTTAACATTTATTTTTCTAAGAAAAATACCTTGATGTAGGAAATGCAACAGACACTATATAATATTAGCAACAACCCAGAAATCAATGGATCAAAAAAACCAATATAAAATCCCCTACCAAACTATCCAATAGAAAACTAAAACCAACAATGCCATTAAACCAAATAGAAATAAAATAAGCAATTTCCCAATGTATATTTATTGAGATGTATTTAGAAAGGGGTTGAGATGGAAATTAAAATTTTCTAATCATGAAAAATAAGCATGTGACCTAATCTTCCTACTGTGATATGAGAACATTTGTCTTGATTAGTACTATAAGTTAATTTCTAAGGATAGATAACAGTTATGAAAACATACATAAGAACATTCTACATAAGAATACATTTACCTATGTATTTTGTGGTTGTATATATGCATTCAAAAACACTTATATGCAAGTACTTCACTAATATCAGTGGTTTATATTGATATAGTCAAAGAACAGTATAGTATAAATCTGTTAAAGCTCACATACAACTTCTGTAATGTAATCATTAACATTGAAAGCAATAGAGGTATAGAATGAACAGAAATTTAACTAACTTTATTTTTAATAGAGCTTGAATGCACACAAATTCATGAAGAAACTGAGAGTAATAGTTAAGACAGTTTGTAATTAAATGGCATAGTTTTAGATTTAGAAACATTTTCAAGAACTACATGTATTTCACTGATAAAAAATTAAAGGTACTCTGTTTTCCTAAGAATGTTCTCTGAACATCTACCTTCAGTACCACACCTTGCTCAAGTACAGTACACTTGCCTACCCTAGTCATTTTCTATTGCTAGTCTAGACTCTCTGTGAAGTACCAGCAACATTTTGTGGTCCCACTGTCATATTTCTAAGGGGGCTGAGTTTCCCCATCTGTTTTCAGACAAATAGTCAAAACATTATACCATAGCGACAACATGGGTAAAATTAATCTTATCTACTTGACACAAAACCACAATGTTGGCAACAATTTAATTGGTTTAGTTTCCTTCAGAATCAATGGAGAGAAAGAGATGCTGTTAGCATGGAATTTGATCTATTAGATATCTGCTTTAGGATAAGATGAATGATGCCTAGAACTTCCTTTCTCTTCTGTAGCCTATAATCAGAGTCTAGATAGGTAGCTCATACGTGGATGCTGCCTGTAAGATAAATACCATTCCTTTTTGCTCTCTGTGCCCCTACTCCATTTTTCGGCATATTGATTTACATAAAAGGGAGAATTTAGAGTACTCATTCCTGATAAAGAACAAAGATCCTGTTCAAGTACCCATTTAAAAAAAAAGTTCAAAGAGGGACAGCCACAATGAGACTGAGAGAAACTTAACCCAAAAGAGTCAATAAATGGATTTGTTTTACTTACTCCAAAGAACGAGCTCCAAGTGCCTGCTTTGCCTCATTCATGCCAATTTTGTAAAACAATTTATTACCCATTCTCTGAAAGTAAAGTAGTCCTCAGAAAAATGGCTATTCTGTGGTAAATAGGTCTTGCTTTCCTCTTAGTTTCAGAAGTCTTAGTTTTATTAAATGCAGACCACAAAATGTAAAAAATCTCTAAAGACTTCACAGAATTGAAGAATCATTTCCCATTGTGCTGGGCTTGGATTGGAGCGAGTTAATTTTCTTCACAGTGGATGGTATGGGGCTATGTCTTGAATTTGTGCTGAAAACGGGGTCGATAACACAAGGAGTGTGTCATCACTGAGCAGTGCTTACACTGAGTCAAGGTCTTTTCACTCCATCAGTGAGGAGGCCAGGGGTGCACAAGGGTTGGGAGGGGTAACAGCCAGGACAGCTGACCCCAACGAGCAAAGGGACATTCCAGATTATATGGCATCATGCTCAGCATACAAAACTGGGGGAAGAAGGAGGAAGTGGGGGCACTGATGGCTTCTCTCTTTCCAAATAACTGTTGTGGATGATGGAGCCCTAGTTTCCTGGAGAGGACTGGATACCTGCCTGCCCATGGAAAGTGGTGAATTAATTCCTTGTTTTGCTTTGCTTGTGCATGTGGCTTTTGCTTTATTTATTAAAGTGTCTTCATCTCGACTCACAAATTTTCTTACTTTTACTCTTCCAAATCTCCCCTCCACCCCACTGGGGGAAAGTGAGCAAGTGGCTCTGTGGAGCTCAGTAACTGATGGGGATTAAATCAAGATACCCATTCAAAAAGAAGTTCAAAATAGATTTTGAGAAAACAACAGTGTGCCTCATGATAAAGTTCCATAACTGCTGTGCTTCATCTTTTCTATTCAGAAAGTAAATTTATCTTAAATTGGAATAACTCTTTCAGCCAAACCTGTGGTAATGGAATCATGCCAAGGTCCTAGTTTGTCCCTTTGAGCAAGATGGAAGTCAAAGCATTGGAGCTAACTATATAAATGAGAAAAGATAAATGCATTAGCTGATATTTAAGGTGACTTTGACTGCCAAGAAACAACATTAGAAGATTCTCACTCTGGCTTTGCCTTGGCTTGGTGTCAAATGTGAATACAGAGCCAAGCCAGCCACAGGTGTTGAACTGTAATTTAACTTTAACTTTCATTATATTCTTCATCACATTGTGGCCAAAACAGTAGACCTGCCAAGTCTTCAGCTGGAACCAAAAAAGCTTTTAATTGGCCACCAAGGGTGAAGACACTAAGAAAGAAGTCCTGTTTTATTTCCCATTGGGAAACTGAGAGTCTGATATTATAAAGTACAATGAGGAGGTACAGAGTCCTTCCATGTTTTTGGCTTCCAACATACTAGTACCTACTTTCATCTTCCAAATCACTAGAGTCGGCAAAATGTTTCCTTCATTTTTTATTTATAAAAAGATCTAGGAAAATAACTATGTTTACACAGTCAGTACTAATCCAGTCACACGCACACAAAATGAAACCAGAAAGCAAAACTAAAACCAGCCCTTCTGTCACCATGGCCTTAGTCTGTTGCTATACTGAAAATGATCCATTCCCTGTCATTCTCAAAAGCTTTCCACCCCAGCCTGTTATTAATTTTCCATTAATTTACCATCTCTGGTAACATTTCAGGTCTGAGCAACCTGGTTAGTTAAAGATGTCCCTGCTCATTGCAGGGGCTTGGACTAGGTCACATTTATTGGCCCCTTCAAGACCAAAACATTCTATGATTATGTGACTGTTGTCTGCTATAAACTTATATTTCTGAACTGGAAAAGTTCTCAAGTCTAGAAACACCAAATGCTGATCAATTTGCATACATTTCAAGAGACAGGGAACTCTTGGAGAATGGTGGCCTCTCTTCTGCTTTCACAGTCTTGCTATAAAAAACAAATGCTGTTTGTTCAAATAGCAGAAGTTTGAATTCAGATTCTATCACCTCTAATCTCTGCAAACTATGTAGATTTCAATGTTTATTACAAACCATTGAAATTTTCTCTGTATAACAAACTTTTTTTTTTTAATGACAAATAGAAGCTTTTTTCTAACTTGAGTATATTTTGGCAAGAATCGCTACTAACCTTTCCAAACACTAACCTGTGAACAACATTCTTACTATTTTTCCTTCCAGCACTAAGTTTTAAACTATCATTTGACTATCCTTGAAACAGACAGATAATTTTCTCACATCAGTTTTTCTTGAAGTTCCTTACCATCCAGAAAACTGCCTTTATTTATGTCCGATTCCAGGATGCTCATATTGCAACCAGCTAGTACCTGAATTTTGGCCAGCAGGTTGTACTTGTCACATAACAAAACACCCTTGCTCTCTAAAAGTCTAGGAATTAATATTTACCCTTACTGAACCTTTCAGCCTGTACCAGAAAATTTAACATAAGCTGTCCAGACCTCCATCCACCCTTGACTGGGAAGATTAATAATAATTCCTTTTGATCAGAATTACTCTGTTGGGCAGCAATGGTTTCCATGGTAATCAGGTGGTAGACAGAGCTGGAGCAGATTTCATCAGTTGTAAAACAGCATTAGAATTATCCTGCACTTCTAATTATATCTTAGTAGGACTGACTTTTGCATACTGTAGCACAGAGGCATAAAAAGAAGATAGTTTTAACTATCAGAAGGCTTCTTCCAGAAGGAAAGAAATTTCCATGACCTCTTCTAATAGCTGCAGCTCTTGGGGATGTTTTGGGGTGGTGGTTTTGGATTTTGGTAAGGTTTTGGGGTTTTTGTTTTTGTTTTTGTTTTGTTTTGTTTCATTTCGTTTCGCTTTGTTTTTTTGGTTAGTTGCTTTTTGGATTTCTTTTTATTCTGGTAAGAATATTGTGAATTAGAGGATTTTTACAAAAGGGATGAAATATGATGAACAACAGTTAAGATGAACCTGCTGTATAATACTGAGACTTTTAGTCATTGTTTCATGCGCTAATGGGAGCAACTAAACTGCTGCAGGTCTCAGAAATTTCATGTCAGAAAAGATCACACACCTTTGAATACAATAGGTTTAAATATGAGGGTAGGTAATTCCAGCAGCAAGTACAAATACATTTTCCAATCCATGCTGTAAACATTTCTATTGTTATTATTATTATTGCCTTACTGATTTTCCAGCTGTTTCTTTAGAGAAAAAGTCCTTGGAAAAATTCAGTATGAGTTTTTTTATTCTATCTGGTTCCCTTGGTACAGCAGTAGCCAGTGTATGATAAGCATGCCAAATGAATACTTAATCGTTATTTTAGTGGCAACCCAAGAGTTGGTTGATGCATGTTTAGAATACGAACTAAACTTGAGAAAAAGGCAGCAGAAAATTACTCTATACGCTTACATTTACCACACCACAGATTAATTGAAAGGTTGGTGGTACATTTACAGTAAGTATTCCTACAAGTCCTAGATGGACTTAGGAGTGGAAGAAGGAGGGAAAAGAGAATAGCCAAGAGCTCATTACACAGGGTTTATTTTTCAAGTGAGAAAGACACGGAATAAGTCTGAATGGAGGGAAAAAATTCATTTTTGATGAGTGTCTAGGATGATTAATTTGCAGCTTTGACTCAAATTTAAATTTTCAACCTACAGGTCCTTGTGTACACACCTGACTGCAAGCATTTTATTACATGAACAACTATAGCTGTACATAGATCAAATCGGACATCCATCATTAAAACTATGACCCTTGCAGTAAGATGTGTAGCCAATGACAGGAAATTACCAAAGGGAATAATAATGCAACTTTTCCTTCTAGTAATTATTGTAGACATTGCCATAAAAGGACAGAAGAAAGACATCAAAATATTGGAAATCTGTAATTTTTCATGCTTGATATTATAAAAAGTTTAAGACGACTAAAATTTGTGCAATAAATAATGGAGCATGCCAGAACATAGTTAGAAGTCAGCTTCCTAAGAATACTACTAAACATTATACTAGTTCATGGAGCATAAATGCTCACTGAATGCACAAAATGAACATGCTCTGCAGCCAGGAGATACCAGGTGATGGGCAGTGGTTTGATCTGCTGAGCTGCAGGCAGATGCTGGCATGTAGGAGGCCCCGCAGCCAGATTCCTCGAGTCCCAGACTTGTGGCTGCAGGGCTCCCAGACAGTCACTGCTCTCTGTTTTTAGAGGAAGGAGCCTCAAATCCTTGGCTTAAATGTTCTTCAGCTCTGCACTTGCAATAGAGTCTTGGTGCATCAGGAAATTCCTGCTACAGAGACAAGACTCCAAACCTGGAAATCTTCCAGATTTCATCAGAGACCTGAACATCCAGGGTGGTGCATCCAAAAGCTATGAACAGTTGAAGAACCATTCTGAAGACTGTGGGGAACCAACCATGGCTACGTTCATTTTTCAGGTCTAATTTTGCCTGGAGATTAAGTTGTTATTTACTCTTAGTGTTATTAGTTCAGTGCCCAAGAGATACAGTCAAATTTGAGGACCTAAATGTGCCTGATAAAATATAAACATGGAATTAAAAAAAATGTTGTGAAAAATAAGGCTTTTGGAAAAGGCTTGGAAGACAATTAAAAAGGAATACTATGAAAAAATAATGAGGAAAAAAACTAGAAGAAAAATGAAAAAGAACATTTTGGAGTACTAAAGGATATAAAGACTGGTAGGGGGACTATGACTTTTCAGCTTCTGACAGATCATTAGTTTATATGTGATTCAGTTCATTAAAATGTCCAAACGAAACATCACTTCTGAATGATAGCTATTCAATTGCTTATGAAAATTGATCCTATGATTTCAGTACACTTTCTGTTGGACAGGTATCTGCATTACAATTGACATTATTCTTGATGGTATCAAGAACTCTATGAATAGAGTAGAAGTGGAGAAAATCTTTAAAGTGATTTGTATTTCTTATAGAAAGCAGTTGGGTTGGCTGGCTTTTTCAATATAATCTTTGAACAATATTTCAGAAAATATTCTTTGTAGCTAATCTCAGATTGACATAAGTGATTACCCCAGCAGAAATATGGTGCTTAGCAGTGTTTCAAGAAATACATGTAAAGGATGGGATTCTGCATTTAAATCACTTGCATTATTCAAAATTACTTCTTTCGGATGTGTCATTTTTGCATTAGGTAAACAGCTATTCCAGTATTTACAGAATTTCATAAATGTTTTTATCCTTGTAATAAATTATTCTGAAATCAGCCTCGACTACCAAATAGTAATTACAGACAAACCTAACTTTCATCATGAGCAGTCTCATTAAACTCATTATTATTCCTAACACAACTGCAGATAGTTGAAACCCTAAGCGTCTTTTTGAATCAGGGCAAACTTAAAGTAAAGTAATTTGTAGAAGGTAAGCTGACAAGACTGTAAGGGGGACCACTGTGTTCCAGAGTTTAATAAAGGACATAAAGCTCAGCAAAAAATAGTCATATGCTGATTACTCCATTTGTTTAAGAGGGAGGACACAGAGCAAACAGCAAAGGAAATGAGTTCCAGATTTGCCTCGTAATTTGTAAATGCTGGGTAATTAACAAATTAAGTTAATGTTGCAAGGGAAAGCACAGAAGAAGGACAAAAGTGTAACATAATTAGAATCACATTAGAGTGAAAAGACTGAAGACCTGATTCTGCATGTATTGAAGGCAATAGCAAAACTCCATTATTTTTGACTCAGGCAAGATTGAATCCCTTAAAAAACTGACATGTTTCCAAAATGCCTAAACATCTCATACCAACAGTAGCAAAAGGAAACAGATTGTTCAGACATTGCAAACAGACCACAACCAATAGCACCAGAAGGAAACTCAATCATACGTTTATTAGCATGAAATATAATGTACCATAAGCTATGGAAAAATCTTCAAGGACCTCTGAATAGGAATACTTTAGATGTGAGGTAAATGTAGATTTATACTTTCCTCCTATCCACTTAATATCAACTGAATTGCAATAGAAATATCCTGGGGAAATTCAAAATAAATGTTTCCGTGTGAGATTTATCTGACTAAACCTACAACTAAGACAGAGTTCTTTATGGACAGTAAAAAGAACTATTATTTTTAGAAAATTATCTCCTTTTATTATCAGGTAGCTGTTAGAAAAAATTAGTTGGCTAATATCCTAGAAAAGCCCACTTCTTTTCAGTAACTTAAGAGGTAATCTAGGTAACAAGGTGAAGCTAGGTGAGATGAGTCTCACAAGATGAGTAACTGGAAATGGGGGGAAATGGAAACTGTATCATGTTGTTTAGAGCAGGAGCACAAATCTTACACTGGGTTTGCTAATCACTGCTGATAATCTTTGAGGGGGGACAGAAGACTTTAATTAATGTAAACCTCTGTCATGAACTCTCTCTCACATGTGTCATGGACTGAGACTCGACAAGTGATCCTTCTATACTCACACAGAAAGTGTTGGGGACCAAATGCCTCTTTCAGCTCTGTGCTCTTTTTGCAGAAGAACATTCCTTCTCACAATTTAGCTTTCAAGAGAGCAGCCTCAGATGAACTACTTGCCCCTTTATGGGCAAGCTGTGCCTGACAAACCTGTCTGCTAGAATGAGACAACTGGCTGTAAGCATGGAAAGAGAATGGTGGATGTGACATACTTTGACTTTAGCAAGGCATCTCTGGCAGTCTTGCACTGTGTTCTTACAGTCAAATTCATGAGCTGTGGTCTGGATAAGTGCACAATGAAGTGGGAGAAAAACAGGCTGGACTGTTCTTGGTCTTAAAGAGCAGTGATTAACAGTAAAAAAAGCAACTTCTAATACTACTGGGGAAAATATTGTTCAATGACTCTTAAAACTTGGAGGATGAGAGAGAGGACACTCTCAACATATTTGCAGATGATACAAAATTGGGAGGAACAGATGATATGCTTCAGGGCAGGACTGTTATTTGGAGGAACCTGGACAGGTGTGAGGAACAGGCTGACAGCAACATCATGAAGTTCAGCAACGTGTAAAATCCTGCATCTGGGAGTGAATAACCCCACACAATGCTATAGGCTGAGTCCTGGCTGGAGAGAAAGCAGCTTGACAGAAAAGTATCTGAACATTCTGAGGAAGGAAAACTGAACGTGAATCATCAGCGCAGCCTTAAAGCACAGACAAAAGTTGACAACCTGGATGCTTTAGCAGAAGTGTACTCACCAGGTCCAGAAAAGCAATCTTTCTCTGTAGTTGTGAGACTACATCTCAAGTGCTGTGTCCAGTTTTGGGCTCCCCAGCACAAGAATGACACTGGTACACTGAGCGGGCCTAGCAAAGGTCATCAAGCTGATGAGATGAAGGGAATGGAACACATGGTGTGCAAGAAGAGGCTGTGAGAAGCTGTGAGGTCTTTCCAGCCTTAGGAGGAGAAGGCTTAGGGAAGACCTCAAGTACCTTGTGGGAGGGCACAGAGATGATGGAGCCAGTGTTCTTGGAGGTATGTGGTGACTGATCTGGAGTCAATGGACACAGATTGGAGAAAGGGAAATTCTCCCATGGGAATGGTGATTTTTTTACCATGATAATGGGAAAACACTGGAAGACATTATCCAGAGGGACTGTGGGGTCTCCCCATGGATATTGAGACATTTAAAATGCAACAGAGGATCAGAGGATCTCCAGTGATTCTTTCTAATCAGTAAGGTTCAGTTTCCTGTGAAAATATCTTGCTCTGGTTAAGTACTCTCTTGCTTCTGAAGACATAGAAAGCCATGAACGTTTTCATTGTTTATTACATCTGGAAGAATTAATACTGCAAGACAAAATACTAGTCAGGTCTGTCCCTGGGTTACAGAGAAAGACAGTGCAGACAGTTTAAAAATCTTAAATAAAAAGAAAAATATATATGCTGGCTCTCAGCAATGCCAACAAATTCATATTTAGTTCAGATAAGAGCACTTCAAAGAAGTCACTTAAAGAGACACAAATGGGACTGAGGAAAAATGAACTTGATCAATACTTAAGGAACCAATGGAGTATGGTAGCCAATGGGAAATCAATGTCTGGAAACGGGGCTATGAAAAAAAGGTAGTTATTTAAGGAAGTAACAGATAGATACATAGCAAGAGCTCTTTGTGGGGACAGCAATGTATTAGAAGGCATTAGCTCCTGTGTGATTTTGTTTTAAAGTAGTTGTCCATTGCAAATAAGCCAAGAGATTTCATGTAGAAGCACAGTAAGATAATACTGCTTAAAGAAAAATACTCAAAAATCCTGTTTTGCAGGCTGCCACTGAAGGTGACACTTATTGTTTAGTCTACCATAGAAGACTATTTTCAGTTTCTGTCATCTATCCAGCTTCCTGTGAGAGGACAGGAGCCTCACATGAGGAAATTAAACCATGAAGACAATCTCTTTAATGCAGTTCAGAAAGAAATGTGTGTTCATATATTAGGGATAAGCTACACGAGCATCTGCTAGGCTCCGTGAAACCTCCTGAGTTTAGTTTACACATAAAAAGGGACACTATTTGAATAGGAATATGATCTGCTTTTCTAACAACTATGCGGATAGCCATGGAGCTCAGTAATTTCAAAAGTAACTGCTTTGTGGTGCTTTTAAGTAGTCAAAAGAACCACCAAATAGTAAGGCTTGTAAAAGGAGTTTCCTATTCAATGCTTTACACAATGGAACAGTTTCAAGATTAATATAGGTCTGTATTACACTGAGTACAAAGCTATGCTAAGACTTTTTCTTCCCTGAAATTATAATCTTGAAGTATCTGCTAACAATCAGTGTAATTCACTGCCCTTTTAAATTTTTCTCACTCACATTTTAATTAATATGCTACAAATGAAAAATTCATATACCTTAACATAAAGTGCATCAGAAATCAGTATGATTTTTCCCCTTACCTTTACCACTGGCTTCTGGTTGTTGGTAAATCGCAGTGGGCAACTAAGCACCATACAGATGCTCAGTCACTGTCTTCCCATCCCTCAGTGGGAAGAAAAAGGAGGAAGGGAAGAATAAAAGCATGAAAGCTTGGGTGTCTACCTTAAAAAACAAAAACAAAACGAAACAAATAAACAAACAAACAAAAAAAACCACACCAAAAACAAACTTGAAGGAAAAGCAAAGAAGAGAGGTGAAAACAGAACAAAAGAAGTGATGCAAAGACAACCATTCACCACATTGCAGTAAGTTATAAAAAAAAAAAATAAAAAACAACCAAAAAGCGTAATGTTCTTAAAACCTCCTCTTTTTCCTTTTATTGCTGATCATGACATTCTATGGTATGGAGTATCTCTGGTTGGTTTAGGTAGTTTGCAGGATTGTGTCAGCTTCCACCCCATTGTACAAGTTGTGTGTCACACAACTGTGTGTCACAGTGACAATCAGAGAAGGCCTTGTTGCTAGCACTCAAGTGTCTTATCAAGTATTATTCAAGTATTGTTTTGGTTAGGAATTCAAACCACAGCACCTTATGAGCTGCTATGAAGAAAATTATACTTTCCAAGTACACCTTGTTTCCTTACCTCTTTCTTTCTATCTCTTTCTTCTCCTTTCCTTCAAGAACTGCATCTCCAGAATGCTTTGATTTTGACTCTTTTGCTCTTAGTAATATAATGTATATAATTTTTATAGATCATTATATTTCACTTCTGCATGCTAACTCTGAATATAATTTTCTTTTTCGGACCTACTGAAGGCTGGCTCTTTATGTTCTAAACATAAGCTCATAGGAACAAACATTCTTATGCCCAGCAGACAAGCACAGTGCAAAAGTACCTGTGCATAGTTTATCACGCCAGTCTTTCCTGAAACCAATAGCTCACAAATATGAACAAGGGCATAGCTGTAGTGAAACAGGAGCATAAATTGCAAAGCAGTTTGTGGAGAATTGGCCTTCAATCTTCCAAAAAATCTAATAAATAACATTTTTATTATTGGAAAAGTACTGAATCAATGAAAATGTTGTATTTGTAACTGTTTCTGCAAAAACCCCAGCCTTCATGCCAGTATTTTTCAGTTAGGTCACTAGAGAAAGTACCTGAGGTCACATGAAGAGTTTTCTCTTCCTTTCATGTGGCTAAGGCACTTGAGTAAAATAAAAATGATTTTTTTAAACCAGATAGTCAGCTAGTAAACAGCTGACATCTGTCACCACACACCTAGATAGCTTTAGACTTTTAAATAATTTAAGTCTTGCAATATCTGTTTTTATAGTGAAACGCTTCAAAAGGTGTGGAATTTAGGCAAAGACAGACCAAACAAATTGTGCATAGAAGAGCACAGAAAATCTGATTAGGAAAAGTAAAGATGTGTGGTTAATGTCGAGTTACTGATAAGTTTCACCAAGAAAAGTTACAGTTACAAGAAATTTTGCTACTGTATAGACCCAGGGGCTACTCCAGAGGCTGCTTTACTTAATCCGTGTATTTTGGTATCTGTTTCACACTTGAAGCTCATTGAAAGTCAGAAATGGACCTGCACCTGATAAGGCACCTTATCTGATAGCTAAGTCTGATAGGTGGACACAGCTGAGTTCACTGTAGAGGCAGCTTCTGACCACATTTTTTTGGGGGGTTTTTTTTTTTTCTTTTTGGTTGCTTTTGTTTTGGGGCTTTTTTTTTTTGGTAGGGAAATTATCAAGCAGGTGTAAGAAGCACAGCAACCTTTTTTTCCAAGATGGGAGGGAAGCAAAGGGAAGGAAAAAGGAGGGAAAACTCAAGATGTAACTGAATAACTTCAGCTTGATTTACCACTCATCAGCTGAGAATGTCAAATTTGATGCTTTTGAGGTATCAGCATATCATAAAGAAGAGGCAAGTTTGGTTTTGTGGGTTTTTTTTCTTCAAATCACAGTTGCTGTCACTTTTTGTGTGAGAAATCCAAAAATGAGATTCATCTCCCTTAGATTTTCCACCTAAAAGATGTTTATCTACTACAAACTACTGCCTCAGACTTAGTCTATATCCAGGGGGGTATTTCCAGAGGAAAATTCTTTAATTTTGTGACAGCTGTCCGAAATAGATTATATGACTTTCTCTCAACACTAATTTTGGGAGTGGAGAAGATTATTTTTGTGTAGTAAGAAGAACCTGATTCACTACTAAACTGTATGTTGCAAAAGGAAAATGACACTGACATTCATTCACCTTTCACTTTACTGCAGAGTAAAAATACTCACATTCAAGCAAAGCTTTACAATCTTTAGAAGGTAATTCTTAGGGTCAGTACTTTAAGCTGATTTCAAAATATTTCATTTTCCCACCTAATCATTAACTCCTGAAAAGAAAAAACTCACTCTGTAAATGCAGATAATATCATGTTTTTCTTAAATGTGTTTTTCTAAGGCTTTATCTGGAGCATCTATAAGATTTCTATATCAAGTGATTAAGCTAAGAAACAGTTACACCAAATTTTATATATATATATATATATATATATATAATT
>VZTZ01049088.1:13561-73908 GCA_013400955.1 Drymodes brunneopygia
TATATATATAATTGCTCAGAAGGGAAACATTTTGAGGAATAACTTGAAGTGAGCCTACCCCACCCCAGATGTTGAGCACATAGTGATATGAAGAGCTGTCAATATTCATGTAACACTCTTGCACATTTGCAGCAAGTAATAGCCAATCATCCAATGCAAAATGCTTGATAGGTTAGCAGGTTAAGAGTTTATTTTCTGCAGAGTAATTGAGCATAAATAATGTTAAAAGTAACTGGTACTAAAAGTAAAGTGGTAGTTATTAATTCTTTAAAATAAATACAATACTTTACTGAAAGCAATAGTTTTCATTCTTTCAGTGTCTGTTGATTTGTTTGAAGTCTCAAAGAAAGCCCTATTTCCAAGCTGAACCCATGAAATCTTAATGCAAGGGATAGGAAAGCAAATCAAGGAAACAGCAGGGAATTATTTTTCTTTCCCCTGTCACTTTGTCAGCTCTGATAAGCATACGAACTCATTTTAAAAGCAGTTCCAAATCCATGAGGTGTTAGTTCATTGACAGGAAATCAGTAAGTTCAAAAGATAATGCACATGTGATGTTTTTTGTGTCTATCAACCTTTCTGCCACGACAGTATTTTAGCTCTATACAGTGTGAGAGTCTCAGCACTGACAGTGTAAGACTGGCTTGTGGCATTCTCATTCCAAGAGAAACAGAGCAGATGTTTCCAGCTGCTGCTTCCCCAAATGCATAGAGTGCACTTAGGCCTTGATTGTATGCTTAACATTTAGAAAGCAGCAGCTTCTCTTTCACACATAAAAGCTTCAAAATACGTAAACAGTGAACTAAAAACCATCTTTTGTGCTCAATTTGATCAACTCCAATCATGCTGTATATATATACTTATGCAGTCATGTCAAAAGGAAACTCTACATCTAACCTCCTCAGAGTTGCAGTACAGGGGGCATTTTGAATCATTTGAACCATTTTTACAGACCCATTGGTGTACATTTAGAGTAAAACACAATTACTTCAATTATAATGGCTTTGCCTCTTTGTGACCTGGTTCCCTGAGGCTTAGCAGTCACAAGAGGTTAATCTGGGTTTCTGATTTTTGATTTACTCCAAGTTCCAGTAACTTTACTTTTATGCAAGTTTCCTAGAGGCTGTGCACTGGAGTGGATACATGAACAATCTCTCATCCTCTCTAGTTCAAGCATAAACTCAGAACAAAATAAAATGCTAGCTTTCCAAAAGCTCAGTTACTAGAGGAAAAGGCTGTAAGAATCACAAAGTCATTAAAACAAAACAAAACCGGGGACCCAGGAACTAATAAAAAACAAACAAAAAAAATTAAAAAGTGTGTAACTTGGAAATAGACATAATTTGGCTCCTCTAAGCCAAAATTCTGAGATCCAGCCTCAGCCTTTCTTCCAAATATTTGTTGAAAGGCACTAAGTAAAAATCCCAACACTCATTTGAAGGTTGGGGGACGGCAGATATCTCACTCCCCATTCACACTGCTATAATCTCAGTGAGGAATGAAATAGCTACTGTACCTTGATAAAAAAACCTCTGCATAAAAAAGCCTGGAGCTATTTCACTCACACCTTATGAAAAAATAATATTATATGCCATTACACATACAAGTATTCCCAACACCTGTCTTGCAGCAAATGCATAATAGCTTTTTTTCTGAAAAGTCTATGAACAAATAAAAGATCCTATTATTAGTTTGAGACTAAATTTGAATATACAATAGGTAAATATATATTTAAAAGAAATTTATTACATTAAGTGCCATTTCAAGTCCCGGAAGCCCATTAAAATGACCATATGGATATCAGTGGCTGAAGACATGTTTACTTTGCACAAACTATAATTCAGCTGAATTGTCTGCAGCCATGGTTTAGCTGTCAATGAAGTCAGTAGCAAATAAAATGGTCTATCTAGTATCTTATTAGGTCATCCTTTTAGCTGTATCCAGGGAAGATTATTTTATTCTTGACTATAATAAATGGAAAAGACAAATATAACTGGCAAATCTTCTGTAAATTGGCCAGCATTTTCAAGACAGCAATTACAATGAGGAAAGTTAAGGATATGTCACTCAAGCAAATTTTGATTTTTTTTTCCTCATGTGGTGATCACACACTCATCTTCCTACACCTTTACTTTTTGCCCTTCTCGTTACTCTTTTGGCTTTTTTTCTTTCTCATCCATTCTACACAAAATGCAATTTTATGCACCATATACTTAGGTATTTTAATAACATTCTGCAAAACCAAAGAAATTATTAGTAATTTAGACAAATGCATTCATAATGAATTGTATTTGTTTCTCCTGCAAGCCTTCTAAACACATTTTAGACAATCCCCTTTCCTCAATAATAGTGAAGTCAGCTAGTTCAATTAGTGTCACTGGGTATCACTACAATATTAATTTTCATTACCCACTCTTGCATGAGATGATATGGTGATGATACAAAATAGTATTACAGAAAAAGGTGTCACCTAGCTGAAAACCCTGTTAAATATAATAGAACTGCCAGTGAGAAAAGGTTTATTGAATAACACTCTTGTAGTTGCTTGAATCAAGGGCAAGATAATTTTTTTTTTAAATATATGATGATGATTTTATTTTCTATTTCCTGCTCTCTCACAGTTCAGTTGCATAGGCTTTGCTTAAAAAAAGGTGAACATCTACACCAAAATGAGACTCAGCAATATTAGAGATAGGCAGACTGAATTCATTCTAATATCTGTGAATGTTAACATCCTTTCTTACCACTACATAGTAGCTTAATTACCACTTGCACAGATATTCATCACAAGGTTAATAGCAAGACCCTTTTCTTTAAAAAATAATAGTTTAATATTATTTTTAAATTAATGCACATATTTAAATGTTGTACTTTTCTTGGAGTGTTGATTTAACCTAAGTTTCATATGTGAGCACTGGACTGACTTGGGTGGTAATTAAAGATCTAGCAATCAGTGCTAGGAAAAGAGACTCAAAAGGCATTAATGGAAGCCTTTGTAAATAATTATTTGTAAGAAAGAAATAATATTTAGAAACAAAATAACTTTTAAAGTATTCCATCCTCTTTTACCTTTGTCTCTGTTAATGAGTTTTCATATGTTGCTACAGCTGACTTAAAAATGCATAATTTTACTAATGCATGTGGATTCATTCCTTTGGGATTCAGTGGCAGAGTGGTACAATTTCCCCAGTTGCTGAAATAATTTCCTCTTCCTTGGTTAACAACAGCGTGTTTACTAATTTCCTAGAAACAGACAAAGTATTCTGTCTCTGATTGTCGGCTATTATTAATAACTTTAGCTGAAGGTCCTATTGTTTTGCAGTGAAGTCCTCAGCAGAAGCATGCCGATAAGGACTAAGCATGCTAATAAGTCCTTTTAATGTGGGCACTTTACAGAAGTAGTGTCCTCAAGGCAGGAGGTACCTTGCTGTAAATATTCATCAAAAATACTAATAACGAAATTGATAACAACACACAATTCTTCCTTTATAAGTCTTGTCTTTCACAGTGCCTCTTTAATTTTTACAAAAGAAATTTTAAGCTACATATTTTAACTAGTTAAGGCCAAACTACAAACACTAGTTGTTCATTTCCCTCAAAATATACTCTCTCCTATCGTATTACATTAAGAGATTCTGCAACTGAACTTTCACACCATGATATTACTATGGATGAGTGTCTGATTCTGCTAAAGAATTTGGCAGAATTCATTCATTGGTGAATGAAAGCTGGATGGGTCATCTGGCTAATTAATTCTATGATCTGTTTTCGTGATCATGAATTTATATAAAATAATTATATTTTTCCCCTCTGATTAGCATCAGAAGTAAATATACTATGCCTTAAGACAGAATTAAATCAATAGTTGGTTTCCATAGAGATAACAAACCATGAGAATTGTTTGTTAGAGACAAATAATTACCATATGCAAAATTCCAATAAAAACCAAGGGCATATTTGGGAAGAGAGGAAGAAAATATTTTTTGTGTATCTTTCAGTTTGACTGAACCAGAGAACACTTAATGTCAGACTCCCATCCTCCTGTCCTAATAATCTGCTGGCAATGCCCTTGGAAGATTATGTAGGAGGATTACTTTTTGTTTAACTACTGCGCTTAACCTTCACAGCATTTGCTTGCTGGGTTGTCAGTAAACACAGGTCTTAAAGGATATATGCTGCTGGAAGGATAGTTAAGTGCATCATTAAGCAACTTTTCCTCAATCTTTGTGTAACTGTATGTGGAAACGAGAGGATAAAACTCCCATATTTCTTAAGCAGAAAAATAAATTTAAAAAAAAATAAAAAAAAAGATTGAGTGGAAATTAAAGACAAGGAGCTCACTAGCAAAAGTCACTTGTTTTGGTGAAGATTTCTCTTCTGGAAATGGGTGGGAAGTCTAATTTATTTGGCACACACACACACAAAATAAACACTTGTCATTTATCAAGCTTCCTGTAGATTTGGTTTAACATTTCTTCGTATGACAGTATCCTCCAGAGTTCTTGACTGAGAACACATATCCAAAATTTTTTTGCAGACTTGTGAGGAGACAAGCCATTGGCTAAAATTACCTTCATACACACAGCAGAGAAAGACTGCAAAGATAGATGGGAACAGAGATCAAATGAATTAAGTCCTAGAACAATCAGTGGCAGATTTATGAAGAGAATTAAAGATTTCTGAGTCATAATTCAGAGGCTTTACATTGTGCAACCAGTCCTACTAGCTGGAAAAAACTGTTAGCAAGGACAGAGGGTTCTGTAGCCCTAATTTTACTGAGAATGGGTGTTTTGCTTCAGCAAGCACTGCAGGAGCAAGAGGAAGCACTGACTGTTAAGGAAAACTAAAGTGTTCACAAACTTCATTCTTCTGTTGATAAAGAAACTTATAAATTCAAAGTAAATAGCCATGCATATGAAAAGAAATTGATCACTCTGAAATTTCTGATTATTGCATAGGTGAAGTCATTGATTTACTAAAAGAAACACAAGTTTGAGTCAGAAAATCAAATGTCTTTACAACACTGCCTCACACATGGATTCACTCAAACACAGAGACCAATAACACATTTTTCTTCTACTTACAGAATATTGAAAATTTTGATTTGCATTGGCTAATATTGTAAAAGGGTTCTGTTAAGTTGCACAGCCACAGAAGTATGAAAATACTTTTATAGCAGTTATTTGCCCTCGGTGAAATTCAGTGAAGGGTTTAGAAGCTTGCATGCTTATGGCATAAATTAATTTGTGCTCATCTGCCAGAGTCACAGAAAGCTGAAAATACACTTTTATGGCATTTATCCATTTTTAAATACCGTTTTGTTGGAAGTCAATAGAGAACTCTGCAGAATCTTCTTGGATCTTTTCCATTTTTTCTTCATTTACTGCAATTGTTAAAGTATACATTTTCTAACAAATTTCCAACTAGTTTCTGATGTTTGGTTTCTTAAGGGCTATTGTGTTGTGTTTCATTATGACACAGAGGAATTTCAGAATATCAACCATTGTTAACTGAAGAACATCTTTTAAAAAGTCCTGACATGAATGAGAATATTTTTCCCCAATTCTGGCAATGAGCAGGCACTATGGAATGAATACATCATCTCTGACATCTCCCTAACATTCCACTAAGACTTTACAAAAAAAACTGATGTTGAAGTCAAGTAATTGGGTTTTAACTTGTTCTTGAAACTTTACTAATTCTCTTCTTACAGATTACTACATAGAAACTGAAACACATTTAATGATGACTTGTTCAAAATGTTATTTGTGGCATTACTAAGAAGCAACAAAATAATTAAGCATTAATATCACAGAAAGAGAAAATAATCATTGCTTTTTAGCCTGCTTTTCTGTCTCTGAAAAAAAAGATGTAAGCATAAAAATAGGATTATTCCCTTTAGATGCAGTTGTTAATTTTATATAGAGTCCTATTTCTTTGTTTATAAATTGCAATAGAAAACGTACTCTTGATTTCAGTAGTTTGGTTACCCTCATGGTGAAGAGAAGGTAATAGACAAATGAGTAAATACTTATCTCATTTGAATTGAAAAGCCAGTGGAACAAAATAAAACTGCATCAATATAAAAATACAGCAAAACTTTGCTCCACTCTGGAATATTAATTGGAGATCATTTGCACTGAGTAAACTGTGACTAGCCAGAAGCACAACTCCATTAGTGCAGCATATGAACAGATAATGCGTCCTCCTCCTCCTAGCAGTGACAGGGTTTATATGCACTACGACTGCATTTCTTAGACCAACTTAGTGAAGAACTCATCTAGAATATACTCTCTTATGTAAATAGCACTCAGTCCAGGATAATAATTGCCAAAAGAAATCTCCAAACTTCCAACAATAGCTGAAAAGTCTGTATTTCAGTTGATTAACTTGTAATACCTACTGTCAAAACCCTAACATTTTATTTATACAATTAGAGCATCAGAATGTGAAAACTAAAGCATATTTCTTCAATACCTGTAGCTAATAATTAGTAAGCAGGAGCAGGAGAGCATCCTAATCTTCACACTTTTTTTAACTGCAGAATTTTCTCTGAGTTGTACAGACAATGCTGCCAGCACAAATTCAGGGTTCTGCTACACATTCTGTATAAGAGTGAATCAGTCTCCTTTAATGGGCTGCCTACGTGATGGGGCTAACCTAGAGCAACAGATTCCATCCAGCTGAGCAACACAATAACGCACATGCTCAAAGGGCTCTGCTCCAGGGGAGGTTGTGAGTCATGCCACTAAGTACAGCTGCCAGCAAGTACATAAGAGCTGAGAGGAATGGATGAAAAGGCAAATAAAATAATTAATGGTATTCTGCATGACTTGAGGACAAAATACATGACTTTTTGGTGAGATGTCCTTAGGTGTTCATAGTGATAAACCGTGACATGATCAAAAGCTCTATATTTACAAAAAAAAAATCAAGAAAAATCTAGGGTATCTTTGTTCAGACATTGTAGTTCTGACAGCTGCTCTTCTCAGTATAAAAGTCAGGAGTAAGCTCAGTGAAACTAAAAACAATACTATCATTCACATTCATATAATTAGTACATGCATAAATATATATATAGATTTGTATCTAAACAATTTAAATTAATGTAATGTTTCACTATCCAGAAGTTTCTGTGCAAGATCATGTTCTCTATTTTTCATCACAATACTATCTAGCATAGTATTATATAATAGCAGATATTCTAGTATTTAGTATTGCAACAACTGGTAAATATCTTCCTGTTGCATTTCAATTTAAATTAAGTACACACATTGAGTGCCAAACTGTGATATCTTCAGATATAAGAAAATTGCATAAATCCATGGAAGATATAGCAAAGGAATAAAGAAGGTAGAAATGCGCATCTTCTGATGTTATATTTTTTCGACATGTAAAGCAACTGCATTCTGAATTTGATTTTAAATTTTCCTGAAGGCCTCTTGGCTACAATAATACATATGTTACAGTTTTGAAACAAGTCAGTCTCAAAAATAATCTTGCCAGTAAATTAGATATTTTTAGATTTTTTCAAACTAAATTACTTCATTGTTTTGTGTTGACCTTTTTTACTGTGCTTAAAATCTATATTTGTTGAGACTTGCTGAGCTACACACTGTCTGCCTCACACAAAAAATTTCAAAGTTTATTTTTTTAAATATTTGTAATGGAGATCCATATATCAAAGAACCCCAAACCAAACAGAGAAACAAACAAGCAAACCAAAAATCTCCAAACCGAAAGCCAAGAACTAGATATAATAATGAGTGATAAAAATCTATGTTGTCTATGAGCCTGTAAAAGGGAATTGAACATTATACAGAGAAAGATACAGGGAAAGGTGAATTGCTACATGGTAGTAAGAATAAAATTACAGGAGCCAGTTATAAAGCATTTTTTTCTAACTGGTAGGAACACCTGAAAGCCTGTACCTACCTGAAGTGATTCGATCTCAGAAGACTAATCTATAGTTTTCCAATATGGATTGCCATTCAGAAGCAGTGATTGGGAGAGAAGACATCGGATGGAGTTAGGCAAACAAGTTCAGGAAAAAGACAAATTCAGGGCTGATAGTTAAGCTGAGGTCAGAATGAGAAATTCTCAGAGCAAATTTGTTACCTGAAGTGTTGCCAGCTTAGAAAGGAAAGCCAGCATTCCCTCCTGCTTCAACCTTACTTTTCTCTCTGTACTCCAACCAAAACATATCCCTCCTGGAAGCTCCTATTCTCATGTCATCATTTCCATCCTATTTAAAACTTGTTCTAGTGCTTGTGCTACAAACCTCAATATTCTGTTTGCTTGAGTGGTAACCCTCAAGGCATGTGGGAGCAACCTGTAAATGCATGGTTCTTGCATTAGGATCTGCTTTACTGATCAAGTTCAATCCAAAACAGTACAGTAGCTAGAGAGGTACAGCTGTCACTTTCACTCAATTACACTCACAGTTAGTGTAATTATTACTACAGTCATTTAATAGTGCGTAATTAATGCCAGAGTCCCTATTTTTCCATAAGCCATAGTGTGCAAAATACAAGCTATGGTGCTTAGGTGAACATTTATTATGAATGCATGCGGTGGTCCAAACTAAATGCATACTTTATGCAGATCTTCAGCTGAGAATAGTTCTATCAGCTATAGACAAATAAAAAACTATACCCAAAACTATACCAAAACTATATCTCAGGGAAGAGATGCTAAACTCCTTACTTTGGTGCTGAAAACAGGACTTAGAAAATGCCTTTGTTTGTCCAATCCTGAAAGCACCCACCTAACATCAACACCTCTCTTTTGGACCCTATAGCTGTCCAAACTACTGCAGATGTAGGAGGTCAGGGAATATCTCCTGTTGATTCATCCCTCCCTCATACTTTGAAATCATTAAAGCCTGTGCTCAAAGCCTGTCCTGGAATGCCAGCAATGCAATAGGAACTGTGTAGGGTGCCCCAATGCTACTGCTGATGCCAAACCAATCAGAACATTCAGTTGCAAATATAACTCCTGGCATTGCCAAATGGGCTCCCGCAAAATATTCAGAAGTCTGGCCACTGCACCACATTAATTCACCACCATAGAAAAAATGTGAAAGCAAATCAGAGACCATATGGTATTTGCGGCCTTTTGCTCAGCTCCTCTTTCATCAGATTTAGAAGTATCTACCACATTCAGCACAAATAACAAATAAAGACATTTCTACAAAGAAAGTTATAACTTTTTTTGTGGATTGCAGAGGAAAGACACTATAAAAAAGGGCTGAGGCCTGCTGTAAATGACATTGCTGTGTGACTAGGCCTGAAGGAATAATGAAAGGCCCAAAAGGGAGTGGAAAAGGTAGTCATGGTCCAGCAGGGGAAGATGAAATTCTGGTTCCAAATGGCTGTCATTACAGGCAGGATAAATGGCTTGACAGAATTTGCTGGTCTGTTCAGAATGTTTAACATTTTTGTCATAGCCTCTAGGAGTGTGTACGTGTTCTATACAAAAACAATTGACTTCAGAAATCCAGTCCTGGGAGCTGGGGCTGGAAGCACATGTTTTTTAAGTTTTGTCATCTTTCCAATTCTTCTGCATTTCTAACTATTTCTATCTATACATTTTCAGGAGAAAAAGAGAAAATTATTGTAAACTATGTATCCTATCTTTGTGGATCTCCAGCCTTTTCAGTTTATAAAATAAGATACTCATATTTCTTTTTTTTAATTTAAAAAATATTTCAATTGATCATACAATCACAGCAGAGAAAGAAGAAAAGACATTTAGAAAGTCTTTATTCACAATATATCTATAGCCCTGCACTTGATGCAATCTTTTAGGAAACATACATTAAAGTTTCATCAAACACTACAAAGATCTAGGAAAAAGTTTCTCATATGTTGAATCTTTTCTTAATCAGTGGAATGGTACAAAAAATGAACAGAACTGTGTTATTCTCTATCTTGTGGGAAGAGGTTGACCTTGAATACCAATTTCCAGAACATGTTCACCAGTGAATGAATCCAGTGAAAAAGAGAATACTCCTGTAAAGGTAGGGCATGACATTACTCTCAGTGTTCATTGCAATGCCAAGCTGAATAAAAGTCTGAGTTTTTTGTTCCTCTCTCCTCTTTCCCCAAGTAAATCCATACACTTGAATTACTTGATAGAATATGCCAAGTGAAAAATCAACTACTAAAAAAATAAAACCTCTATATATTTAAATTATTGTGAAACACACTATTTAAAAGCTCATCCTTATTCTTTCTGGGGCATAGGTAATGCACCAAACTTCCAAAGAATATTTACATTCTTGGGTAATAAGAATTCTTTAAGTGAGCCATTTTCTCTTTAACCTTCCCTTCCCTTCCCTGGACTTCAAATCTCAGTACTGTTTCCCAAACCACTGTCTGATCATTTCTTCCCAAATTCCTTCTTCACCAAGCCATTTTCAAAAGACTTTTCTTAGGCATTTTACAAAACACACTGGCAGTAACTGAATGCACACATCCAAATTAAACAATTCTGGTGCAGAAGCTGCCTTTTAATTGGCTTAACAACACTCCACTGTTCATTGGACTGAAGTTAATTCCTTGATGCTTCCTTTTTCTCTCATCTTAAAATGGAGTTGTCTTAGTTAACTTCCTGGTGGCTAAGCCTGTCCTTCTTACAAAGCATCCAGGGGAATTGTGACACTTCCTGGCAGTCTGAGCAGCAGTGTCAAGCCCCGAATGAGCAAGCATTCAGTGCTTAGCCATGCATAGGCATGGCCTCATGCACCGCCGTGGCCTCAGGATTGCTGCACGCTGGTTAGGCACTGCAGAGAAACGTGCATTGCTATTTCCCTTTTCAAACTAAATCTCCAGATCTGCCCATCCATGGTCACTTTGCATAATGATGAGGGCTCAGTTTAGTCAGCTTAACTTCAGGTAATTACCAGGAACACAGTAGGTTTATATAGGCCTCTGTGAAAAGACAGACTCACAGATGAATGAATCATCCTTTGGAAACACCTGTTTCTTCATGGAGAAAAACCTAATAACTGCAATTCTTATTCCAATGCTTTTAAGAGCACCAAAATTAACTCCAGTGCTTCAGGTAGCTGCCTTAAACCAGGTGGGTAAAGCCAGGCATCAATTTACGCTAGCAGTATGCCAGGGCTCCCATTACAGCTGCAAAGAAGTAAAGCAAAGGACAAAAAACGTGTTTGTAGCACCTTGTTGGAACTAAGAAATATCTAAGCCACAGACAACAGAAGACATAGAATTTAATCATAAGGGAAAGCATTTTGGGGAAGTATGTACTGCAAATATTTTAAAAATAACAGTTTTTAGTGAATAAGTGAATTTCTCACTGAAAGACTTTTTTGTTTGCAACTTTTTGCTGCTTTTTTTTCTGTACAAAGAAAATAGGATTTCTGTCTTTGTTAAATACCAAAGAAGCACAGTCTGTTCCTATATTACAGTGGAAGTAAATCACAGAAGCAGAATGACATAAAATTTCAAATAAAGACATAAGTTCTAAGATCCAGCAATGTATTTGGTATTTACTTAAACCACTGCAATAGGTCAAACTTGAACCAGAATGTGGAGGTTTGTTGTTTTTTGGGGGGTTTTGGGTTTTTTTTAAGTAAGAAGTCCTTACATAACCTCTAAATCTTTGGAAATAGATTTTTTTGTTCTCCCTGTTTTTAATTTAAACAAACCCAGCCATAATTTGAGAAGAAAGCAACTGAACACTCTCATATCCTCTATATTTATTCAGATTTGTGACAACGGGTGAAATTCTGTCCTCTGATGTGCATCTCAGGAATGATTTAGTGTCCAGAGACTTGAAAGACCACAGTCTCTGACTCATTAATTTTGCTCCAACCCTAACTTATTTCCCAAAGGAATTTCTGTCTTCTGATAGATTTGTAGAGAGATTTCTGTCTCCAAATGGCACACAAATGCATTTAACCTTAAATCAGTGACAATATCAAAGTGAGAGATACCATTAAACACTTCAGCCTTTTCCTATATAGAGCAAGTTTGGTAATATGTTTCTTGGCTTGCATTCTATGAAGAACAAGAAAAAATATTAATCACAGAAGTCAAGAAGCATACATAGATGTTATATTCTAGATGACATGATCTTCAGCACTGGTAAACACTTGATTTCCCAATCCTTCCTATTAGGGAACATGCAGGAGAACACCATACTTCTTTTAACCTAGAGACACAGGTCTACTTATCAAGAAATAGGAGCAAATAGATCAGGATTTCTCCTAGAAAACTTTACTGGATTTTACTGAAGCATGTAGCCTAACCCATAAAATGGCATTCAGTGCTGCATTGCATCTCAACTTTGAAACACATTAAAAGACAGATTTCTCCTCGGTGAGGGAGTAGAAACATGGGTCTATGTTTCCAGTAAGTTTCCATGTTTCCTTGGGTAGAAATCATAGGCTTACTTGCATTTTACACTAAAAAACATATGTACTTAAATCTTTCACTGCCATGGGCGATATCTGCCAAAAAATCACTAACAATGTCTCATGAAGATTTCACAAGTAAATTCATTAATATTTTTGGATTCCAAAGCAGAAGGATAGAAGTCCACAAAACAAGGTATTTCAGAAGAGAATAATTCCAAATTTATTCTCCAAATTAATTCTGTGTAGAAAATACGTAACTGTAGAGTAAAAGAAATTGAGCCACTATTAAACTGCAGAGCTTTTTGCCACCACACAGATGTTTATATATTGCAAATCTTTACTGTATTAAAGTTAACAGGAATATAAACAGATTTCCTGAATTTCTCCCAGACACAGTGAATTTCTGATAAACAGACTGTCAAAATATTCCACAGAGATTCCTCTATTTGATTATTAGGTAGCTTTGAAAGCACTTATTTTTCAAGATTTGTTCTGCTACAACCTGAAAAGATTGGGCTCTCCATCTCTTGGTTTTATATATTTTATAGCATTGTTAGCATCATTTCAATTATGTTTACTTTGATCTTGATGCAAGAGCCAGAATTCTGAAAACTAGTAACAACGTCTTACTTCATGTATATCAATGAATAATTCACTATGAAGTCACTCACAGCTCATTTATCTCACCTTTATTTGGGTTGAAGTGAAATTTTAAAATCATCACGGAGAAAGTTTGAAAAAAACAAGTTTCATTTTTTAAATCATTAAAAAAATAATTTAAAAAGGAAAATAAATAATTAATATATGTAGGCTTTGCAATATGTTAAAGTGAAGAGAATGGACTAGCATCAATCTTAAAGGTGTAGTCTGCTCTTGAGCAGGTCCATGGGAAATTAAATTCTATAATAAGAATCTGCAATATCAAATTATGTTCTTTCCATTGTGTTTCAGTTTATTTTATCAATATTTGAGTGCAAAATCTACTAAAGACAAGATATTCCCTGTGTACCATAGACCAGGGAAGTGATTGTCCTTTTGTACTCAGCACTGGTGAGGCTGCACTTTTAGTTCTGTGTCCACAAAAATGTTGAGGTGCTGGAGCATATCCAGAGAAGGGCAACAAAGCTGACTAAGGGTCTGGAGAATAAAGTCCTGTGAGAAGTGGATGAGGGAGATGGGGTTGTTTAGCCTGGAGAAATGGAGCCTCAGGGGAGACCTTATAGATCTCTACACTTACCTGAAAAGCGATTGTAGCAGGTGGGGTTCAGCATCTTCTAACCAGGCAACCAGCAACAGGACAAGAAGACACAGCCTCAAGGTGTGCCATGGAAGGTTCAGGTTGGACATCTGGAAGAATTTCTTCATTGAAAGGGTTGCTAAGTATTGGAATGGATTGTCCAGAAAAGTGGTGGAGTCACTGTCCCTGGAGGGGTTCAAGAAACCGCTGGATGTGGCACTCAGTGCCACGGTCTAGTTGACAAGGCAGTAATCAGTCAAAGGTTGGACCCAGTGACCTCAGAGGTCTTTTCCAACCTTAATGATTCTGTGATTCTGTGACTGGGAATGCTGCCTATCAGATCAGAGCATGCAGGAAGTACAACCTGCAAAATGGAATCTGATAGAATTGCCCTGATTCTAGTATTCTATCAAGCATATTTTTATATATCTTTTTTTTACTTCTAGAAATCTGTAGGTATCTAATGATGCTACAATACAGCAATTTCAAAAATGCTTCTTCTCAAATTCCCTCACAATAATCCTACCTGAATGCAATCAGGACAATCCAGAAAAGTAGGTTGTTAAGAGAAAGGTTTGGGATTTTTAATTCTGCTTTTTACTCTTTCTCCCAAAGAACTAAACTAAAAAAACCCAACTCTCCCCCCACCATGGAAAGAAACCAAAACCAAGCAAAACAAAACTGCCCACAGTCTTCCTGTGGAGGCATTAAGACCTTATTTATATTCTCCTGGAAAACCTGGAAGCCCAGTTGTCTCATTGAAGAATTAGATGGGCAGCAAAAGTATCAGTTCTAATTTTTTGTGTACCTCCAAAATACTAGATTTAATCCTCAGATTATTTTAGCAGCCTGTGCTGAGAATGATTTCAACTCTCCATTACTCTTGGCTCTCAAATTGTTGAGCTAGAGTTAAGCTATTGTAACAGCTTTTTCAATCTTTTCAAACGTGCACTTGAATTAAGAAGTGCAGTCAAGTTGCTAAATTTAAATTGCCTTGACTCTGAAAATGTCAGTTCAAGCTGAAACAAAATTGTTTTGAAAACTAGTAATTTAATACAAATTGACTATATTACAAAGTAAGCATATATTTGAGTATGTGAGCCCCATATAATATTATTCATTATGTTCCTTGAGAACCTGTGAAAAATTAATATTCTATACCTGTTTTCCCTAGGAAATATTATCAAATATAATATTAAATGAAAGGAGAGAAAATTTGTGTTGTAAAGCCACACAATCTGATGGAGTATTTTCTTTCTTGTGTTGTTTCCACATAGCAATAGGAACATAGTACATCTGCCTCCACAGGTACTGTCCCTTTCTCCCTCTGTCAAGCAATCCAAGATTTATAAGGGCCCCAAGTAATTTCCAAGCTCCAAATTACACTCGGTACATAAAATAGTAAATTAGATAATTTTAAAGAAATGCATTTAAATTAATCTGCCTTCTCTGTACAGTCATTGAACGAAAAGAATCACCTTAAGGGCATTTCAGAATAGAAACAGGTACAGTCACTGGGAAAACTTGTCTGTCTTCACTGTCTGGTCATTAGCACTGATTAAATAAAATAGAAAAGGTCTTCTGGATGGCAGTTCCTTTGGGACTCATTGATGATATTCTCAAAAGATCAGCTTACTAGTGATACTAGGCACTCAGCAGCTGATTCACACTGTCATCTTCATCTGTTAAATTCAGTATCCACTTCTGCCAGATTTTGCAAGCACAGTGCAGCATCTGGTCTGCTGCAAAACCCTGCAGCACATTCTATTTCTTTAAAATGCTGCATTTTCTCCCACTTTAAATAACTCAAGCTATGGGGCTTCCACCTCCTCCTCTGAAAGAAAATTAGCATTGAGTTTTCTCATACACTACTTTGCTCTCTATATTAATTCACATATTTTATTATGTTCATTTATAATATGCATTGCTGTAATAATAGGTATTTAGTACTTCTTTCCTTCAACTATCAAATTTTCTTGTTGTGAGCATGTAGTTACTAGTGTTTTAGAGACTTTGTCATAAGCACAGTATCCAAAGTGAGTATTTTTTCACTGTAGTGTGAGTACACTTTTCTGGTATCATTCAGCCTTTCCTACATGTTTCTTCAATGAATATTGGCTTTGCTTTGCTGAATTGTTATTCTTACTGACACTGTAATTGCCATCATATATAGCAATCTCTTCAGAAATAAACATGTGGATGAACAATCGAAAACAAGCCAACAAAATAATGTAATGAGGTGCAATTTGCATTTAGCACATCACAAAATTCCAGATAGCAACAGAGAGAAATAAATATTTTTCATATTATATCCAAAATTCTAAACTTCTTCTCTAAAGAATCTGTGGCTAATCAGTCACTTACTGGGAGCAAGCTCTGAGCTGAGATAGGGAAATACCATGGCAGTAAACCAGACTTGACCCCAAATAGTGCTGCCTGGGAAATTATCTTCCCATCAATATTTACTTTTTAAGTTTTCACAAACTTTTTGATTCCACAATTGAAGAAACAAAGTTTCTCAAGAGTAGAGAGAGACCTACGTCCACTCTGAAATGAGAAACAATAGGAGAGAAGAGGCTGGCAGGGACTGGAGCCATGCATCCCTCAAGAGGACTATATTCTAGTTCCTTACACTACTGAGGCAAAGCAGGGGCATGAACTGTTCTCTACATGCCAGTGAACAACAGTTACCAAATGCTGCAGAGTAGGCGTTTCCTCTCTCTTTTTTGAAAATGATCGATGGATGTGGGAAATATTTCTTGGGACAATCTTCACTGCAACTGACATGTTTCTGAACTTTTTGCTGAATTTGAGTTTTCTAAGAAAAAAACCCACCTTCTTTCTTGAAAAATTAATTCTTACTGTCCCAGTTGTATACTAGGAAACAAAACATCAGCCTTGACAGCAGACCACACTGGGCCAGATCTCAGCTCATGAACTCATGCCCCAGTGTAGCTTATCATTACAGAAATGGTACATCTTTATTTTCTATTTGTTTCCAAGCTATTCAGCATTTGTGTTTCAGAATATTTTCCTCCGCTTAGCATTTTCCTCATATTTTTAAATTTTTTTGTCACTTTCCTCCAAACCCCTCCTTAACTTTGTATTGTATTGTTATCCCTGGCTGTTGAGCATTTTCAGCTAAATAATAATTAAAAAAAAATAAAGAAAGAGAAATGTTTGGTCTTTCAATGGAAAAAGTTAGGTTACTTTCACTCTTTTCGGAAAATATTCAGATGTTCTTTAAATTCCTTTAGGAACATATCTCAAACAGTAGTATTTATTGAAAAAGTGCCTAATGAATTTAAGCTAGTGCCTTAGAGAAAGCTGAGTTCTGTTGATTTATGCAAACAAAAGGTCTGACCTCAAGTCTTTTCTGTAACAGTGAGAACAATAAAGCCAAGAAAATACTGTCTTTACCTGGACATACATCAGTAGATATCAAATAGTGAAAACCTAGAAAGAAATATTTCACACAGATTTATATATCATTTCCATTCACTATGTCTTCTTAGAAAAAGCCAGCAAATTAAATAATTAGATATATAGTCATGGTTGACAACCTAATTTATTTTAATGAGGCCAGCAATATACCTGTTTTCAGCACAAAGAAACATTGTGCTTTGACAAAAGCATATTATGTTGTCTCACAATGGAAACGCTGCAGAAACAACTATTAAGGGTATAATAATATAAAGTGAAAACATGAAAAAGATCTTTTCACTAGTGTCATTTTATTGATGACTCCTACACATCAGAGGTTGCTGGGGCATGGTACTCTTTAATTTACAGATTCACTAGAGAAGAAAAAGATCATAACTTAAAAACCATAAAGTTTCAAATATATTTAACAGTTCCTCCCACTCGTGTGAATGAGTAAGTATTAATCTACTTTCAGCTATTATTTTGACCAATAAAATGATAGTATTTTTCAATTCATTTTTGTTGCAATTTTAGTAGTCGTTATATAATAGAGAATTAATAAAACCAAAGCCATTGCTACATGCAGTTACCTTCCAGCAAAGCCAAGTCTGTCAAAACAGGCCAAAGACAAGAGCTGTTTCTGCATATACTGACATGACATCTTATGCAAGCCCAGGAGTTCATCATGGCTGCAGTTAATATATGTTGAGAAACATTGAACAGTAGATAAGATAAACTCAGCTAAAACCAGATGTATCTAGGAAACTCTATTAGTATCTGCCTTAGTTTATAAGTTTCAACTTCTGTGGAAAAAAACCCCCATCAATTAAGCAAGATCCTGACAAATTTTGTTAAATATTTTTCCCATAATGCATTCCCTAGATTACGCTATAATTCCCTGCTTTCAATATTAATTTTTTTCCTGATATTTCCCAAGTGTTTCTGGTACTGCTCATGGGATTTGAAGCTCAAATACAGTAAGATTTGTACCATTTTATTCCTCTTGGCCAACTTCCACATCTGAAACAAGTAGAAGTTGTAGGGAGCCAACTGCTTCTCCATCCACCTCTGCAGCTGGAAGAGGAAACTCACAGGCAAAGATCATCATCTGCTTAGTCCTTCACCTGATACACAGCAACCACTGTGGGACAGTGAAAACACCAGAAGGGCATCTTGGACCACTAAAATGGACCCTTGCTAACTTCCAAGCCAGCCCAGCTAGAGCTAGGGAAATGTAGTGAGCAGCTGAGTCAGCTATTTCATGGGTTTTTTTTTTTTTATTTCCTAAAAGAGATTAAAAACAGCATGAAGCATGATCATCTCAGTATAATTGCACTGCTGGACACTGTCTTGAGAAATCAATCTTAAACAGCAAAGCTTTGAAAAGATTGATATAGTTTAAACAATGAAAAATCAAAAGACACTGTAAGTTGACAGAATATAAACAATCTGATTTTGGATCATTCCCAGTTCTCAGCTTCCCAGTCCACACAGATGGAAATACTATTTGTAAGCAAAATTAGGAGGAAATATGCTGACTGTGGCTTGTTGAGAATTAAATCCCTAGCAGTACATTTTGCTGGAACAGAGTAGAGTTACACAGTCTGAAAGCAGAAATTACATCTTTCATGGCCAACATTAAAAATGAGGATTTCAAAGTATTGTTAAAAAAAACCAGCTTACAGATCCAAAATATTAAAAAGGCCTAGGAATTTCAGAACTGTCAGCAATGACATATTACACAAGATTTAGTGAAAAGCAAAGAGGACTTTGGTTCTTTGCTTTGTTAACTTGTGACAAGGCCCAATTACAGCAAAATGTTCTGCACCATTACCTAAACGGATTAGATATAAATGAAATTGAATGGTTTGGAGTGGACCATTGAATGGTTTGGAGTGGACCTTAAAGATCATTTAGTTTCAATTCCCCTGTGCCACAGGTGGTTTCAGCTTCCATCCAATGTGGTCTTGACCACTTCCAGGGATCATCCGCAGCTTCACTGGGCAACCTGTTCCAGTGCCTCATCAGCTTCATCATTTCTTCGTAATACCAAATCTAGACCTACCTTCTTTCAGTTCAAAGCCATTCCCCTTTGCCCTATTACTACATGCCCTTGCAAAACTTCTCTCTCCAGCCCCTTGTTAGCTCCCTTTTAAGGTACTGAAAGGTTGCTGTAAGGTCTCAGAGCCTTTACTTGTCCAGACTGAACAACCCCAGCTCTTCAGCCTGTCCTCACAGGAGAGGTGCTCCACCACTCTGATCATCTTCATGGCCTCCTCTGGACTTGCTCCATGTCCTTCTCGTATTGGAACCTCCTGAGCTGGACATGGTACTCCAGGTGGAGTCTCAGAAGAGCACAGGAGAGGAGGTAATTGACCGGCTGGTAATTCCTCTTCTGATGCAGCCCAGATCAGCCTCCTGAGCTGTAATTGCACCTTGCCAGGTTGGGCTTGACTTGAGCTTAGTGAAACCATGTTGGTTGTCACCAACCATTTTCTTGTTTTCTGTGTGCCTTTGCATAGTTTCTAGGAGGATATAATCCATGATCTTGCTGAGCACTGAGATGAAACTGATCAGCTTGTAGTTCCCTGGGTCTTCATTTTTCCCCTCCTTTTTAAAAATGGGAGTTATGTTTTCCCTTTTGCAGTCAATGGGAACTCCACCAGATTGCCACAACTTCATAATATGATGGATAGTGGTTTGGCCACTTCATCTGCTATTTCTCTCATGACCCTCAGATGCATTTGATCAGATGCCATGAACCTTCAGGCTCCTGAGGTGGTCTCAAACGTGATGTCCAACAGTGGGCAGATTCTAATTCTCGCAGTGCATTCCATTAAAAATCAGTGCATCCTATTCACATCCAGAAAGATGTCATAGTTCTGGAGGATTTCCCACTAATGAAGTTAATCATGGATAAATGTTCAGGCATCTGATGCTGCTCAGAATCCTATAGCCATGTATTACTGCTTCTTGCCCCTCACACTACAGGTTATGGAACCAAATTTTTGTTTGCATAACACCTAAAACTCACCTAAAACTCTCCTTAGCTCAACCTTTACATAATCCTTAGAACACTGTTACTCTCATTTCGCATTAAAAATTTATTCCAAAACTAAATTACACAGCTGCTTGCTTCTACCAATAAAGTTGTTTCGCTGTGTGATTTTTTTATTTTATTTAGTTGTTCGTTTTTTGGGTTTTTTTTTGTTTCGTTTGGTTTTTTAGGGGGGTCTTTTTCTATTTTGCTCTTATGTAGGAGTGACAAGCTTTAATGAACATATGCTGCCTCTTAGTGTTTGAGAACTCCTACTAAAGCTAAACTTGAATTGCTTTAACAGAATCCCAGCAATAACTCCTGAATAATGGATTTATTAGACTCCCTATAATATAACCGATAATTTTCTCTATTAGATGTGATATATGACAAAAGATGAACTTTTCAGAATATTTGAAATATCATTCACTATTTGTTCCACATTCTCTCTTGTACTAAGTACCTTACAACACATATCATCCTTGGAAAATAAAACCTAGCTCTAGTTATTAATATCTTTATTTAAATGCAGATCTTGATTTCCCCTGGGGACAAGACTTAGCACTGAGCTATCAGGAGAAAAGAAGACTTTGAATCATATATTATGCACTATGAAAGGATTTTTCTAGGGTTTGGTGAGTAATCCTTTTTTGCCTTTTTTTTTTTCTGGTGTGCTGGCAATCTATAATTGTATATGTCTGCCTTTAATACCGTATTTTACTTTCAGTCACAGGACCATATGTAAAGCAATTGCTTTTGTATCATGAGTCACTATGCAGATTACAGTCTATAATTGTACCAATAATAGTGATGTTAATACTTGCTTGTCCTATGGCATTCTCTTTTCAACATAATTTAGTAAGTTTTAAATGGAGAGATAATTATTCTTGGTTTATGGATGGAGAAACTGAGGCATTGAAGGAACATAAAGATTGGATTTCAGTGTTTGCAATCCAGTTTATTAAGCTTTGCTTCTTCATAAATTCTTTATTACAGGAGATTCAAGCTGTTTAATTGAAACAAAAGTGTTCCAAAGGCCTGTAGTGGATGCTGACTCAATGTGCTTTCTCCTCAGTATGCTGTCAACTGACTGAGAACTGGTACAGAACAAGAGAATCTATTTTAAATGTCTTGTTCTAGGGCATTTAAAAACTGACTCTTTTTTCCCCAGATTTTTAACATATACACAATGAAGTCAGCCCGCACAGGCACCGACATGGAGTCCCAGGTATTTCTCCTGACTATGAACTAGACTGTAATAACCACTTCTTTAATCACATCATAAGCTTTAATTTAATCACAGTACATGCCCCCCTCTCCCTGCCTTCTACATTCTAAAATAAATGTTACAAAGCAGTAGAGAGCAAAAACAGAAAAGATTTTGTGATTTAAATGCAAAATCAGAATAACCCTGGAGGATATGCTCCACAAGAGGCATTGGTGTTCCATTTTAGTTCTTTTCTGAAGTCATAAGGACCATGCTTCACACAAGCAGGGGCTGTGTTGCAAAAAGACAGGTGATTTGCAGAGATTAGTGTTAGTACTACCTTCTAATAACGAAGAGAAGCACCAAGTAGAAGATTTTGATAAGCACATTTAAGAATTACGCTCACTTAATACTGAATGAAGAGTGGAAACCAGAGGAACAGTGACAACTTTCCCTACAGGTTAGGAGATATGGAAATATTCTAGATGTTAGGAGAGAGATGAGAATGAACATGGCAAGACAAGCACATGCTTAGAGGTCCAGGTAAAATTCCACAAGTGGAAAAGGTCCTTTTATAGAATACTATTCTTATTTCATTGAAAAGAAGAGAAAATAGGTGAAAACAGTTATTTGGCTGGTGTAGCAGGATAACCATGGCTGCTCACAAATTTAAAGAACTTAATGAGCTGGAAAAGAGAAAAAAATATATTTCAAGGACTCATTACTGAGGATAGAAAGAGCATTCTGCATTAAGAGACAGATAGTAGGACGAATTTTTTTCCCATTGGGTAGAATTCAATTGACTTCAATTAGGCATGGCAGCAATGCACTAGAATGTGTAGTGAATGAAAAGAAACAGCCATTTCCAGATGACTCAGCTAATTATTAAATGGGTTCTATCCTTGAACATGAGAGATGGTATTCCAGTCGGGAAAACTTTATCTAGGCTGTTTCTTCCATCAGCAAAGAAAGTCCAGACGATTACTCATTTCAAGACTGCTTTTAAATTTAGAGAATGGAGATACCTTTCTCCAAGGACTATAGAGAAAGTCTATGGAGCAGCTTAGATCAGATGCCTGACTTACTGTTGCAGTTTAGAGGTTTGGGGAATCGAAAACCAAGTAGAAGCACTAATTGTAGCAGTTTTTTGGCTAAATGCCAGCACACCCACCAAAATTAGCTGATTTTGTTGTGAGATAAGAATTAATAGTAGGCAAGGCAGGTTTATACTTTAAAGAATATAAAAAGAAATTTATTAACAGACTTAAAACAAGTAATAACAATGATAATTAGGAATCAGAACAAAAACCCTTTAGAGCACTCTTTCCCCCTCCCATACCTTCTCAGTTCTTTTCCACTGACCAAACAAAAGGCAACACTTTGACTTGTAGTTAAAAAAACCACCTCTGGAACAGGTCCCCTCCCAACCCATGTAAGGGAGAGAAGCTTTCTCTTGATCTATCATGTTGATTCTCCATAGGAAATGCAGTTCCTATGGTGTTAGCTTCCCAGCAAGCAACCACCCGGAGAATGATCTACTTGTCTGGGAAAAAACCCTTCCCATTTTCAGTAGCTTCCCAGGGCTACAAAATGGACATATGATGGTCACTGAGGTACTTCTCAAAAGATGAACATTTCTATTACAGTGACACGAAATCCCCTTTCTTCATTAATCTGCACCACTTTTCTTCATCATCAGCAACACAAGTTTTCTGCTATTATTCCCGAGGCAAGGAATATTAATACAAGAGTTTTTAGCTCACTGCTTATAGCTAGAACATTACATCTTTCCTTTTTCCCATCTTAGACCAGTGTTCATATATTACAGGGTATGTTATAGCTAAGNCTGCCATGAGGAACTGAGAGGCCAGGCTCCCTCGCTGGAGCAGCAGAATGAAAGCCTCTTTTAGTTCGGAGCGGAGGGGAGCAAAGCTGTTACTGTTACCTCCTGCATAATGTTGCCACGCGAAACTGAAAGATGGGTCTGGGCTCCTTCTCCTCTTCCCCCCTCCGCACCAGCATGGTGCAAGGGGGGAGAGGAAAGGCACGTCCTGTCAGTCCACCGGAAACCGAAAAGAGAGCTTCTCCAGGTGCTCACCTGGTTTTTATGAGTTCTTTGGAGGCGGAAGCTGTAGTAACTGTTTTGGGATTCCTCATTTCCGGCTCCGCCTCTTTTTCTATGCCAGGAAAAGTTTTGATATTAGCTGTTTCACGACACTTACATTACTAAAATAAATATTACCCACAACATAAATACAGGATTATTTATGTCTCTCTAGTTACTGTGCAAGAATTTATTGTGATGGTCTATTTTAGTACATGTGCTATTTATCCATCTGAATTCATAGAACTTGTGGGAAATCAGCTGACTCAGCCAAAGTACATAAACGAGCAACTACCAAGGAGGGTGTAAAGGAGAAACAAATGAATTCTCATTTAGCTCAAAATCAAGATGTCAAGAATAAAATTAATCAAGGCACCAAGAAGCTTGAACTGAAATACTTTAGTTGCCTATATATGAATGGTAGAAGACTGGATAATAAAAAAGGGAAATTGGAATTGCTGTTTTATGATCTAGCTGGTATTACTGAGACCTGATAGGAAGATTTGCATGAGTAAAATGCTAAAATCACCAGTATAATGGATTTAGGCAGGATCTAGTGAGAAAAAAAGTAATAAAATCACTTTCTATCAAAAAGGGATACTAACTGCACCTGAGTTTTCTGGTAACTCAGAAGAAAAATATTTTGCATGTTCATAAATTCATATTCTAACAAACAAATCAACAAAAAGTTTAGTCGAGGCACTAGCAAGTGTCTTTAATAGACCAACAACTTAGTCTAGGAAAAGAATGGCTGATTTCTGCTGCAGAAATGGAAACTGCATTACAATGTGTGACTTCAGCTTGAAAGGCACAATTGGAAGTCTCATCCTTATGATTTAAGAAAATTATTGAAGAAAAAAATGTAATTAAATTAATGCTTCATCCTAAATGTTCTATGCTTGTTGCAGTTACCTCAAATGACCAAGGAATTCTAAAACTACAACACACCCCACCCTAGATGTTGCTTTTTTGAGACTTTACAGCAGCCCTCCAGTACTTAAAGGGGTCCTATGAAAAAAGCAGGAGAGGGACATTTGACAAGAGCATCTAGCAATAGGGCAAGGGGGAATGGCTTTGAAGCAAAAGAAGGTAGATTTAGATGAGATATTAGGAAAAATTCTTCACTACAAGAGTGATGAGGCACTGGAATAGGTTGCCCAGAGAAGCTGTGGATGCCCCGTCCCTGGAAGTGCTCAAGGCCAGGTTGGATGGGGCTTTAAGCAACCTGGTCTAGTGGAACAGGGCCACACCCAAGGCAGGTGGGATTGAAATGAAATGATCTTTAAGGTCCCCTCCAACTCAAACCATTCTGAGTCTATGAGTTAATTATGTGTGTAACAGTTAAACAAGACTAAGTCCAAACAAGTATGGTATGTATTCTCAGCGAGGTTGTAGATGACATCAAACTGGGGGAGTAATCAATATGTTGGAGAACATGACTATCATTCAGGAGGATTTCTACAGGGTGGAAGAATGGGAATGCCCATTCATTCTACGAGTGGCAGGAAACTGAAAAATGACAGTCTCAGACACGCACGTGCAATGGCACAGACAGACTGGCTTGGTAGCACCTCTGTTGAACAAGATCTGTAAATCCTGATGGACTGGAGACTAAGCTTACTTTAGTGGATATTTATTATACCACTTGACTATTTTTCTGCAGCACTCTCAAGGACTTGAGTCAAGTACAGAACTGCAGGTTAATGTCAGAATATGGCATCTTCACCTGCAAAATTAACGCTCAAACATTGAAGGCCACAAAATAAAGAAACAGATACATATATTTCACTTAAAAAATAGGTAAATTTCATAATTCAGTAAGAAATATCAATGAATCTTGGCATAGAAGTTTAAAAGCTAGTTTTTAGGACATGAACATGCTTCATTACTATTTTTCTTTTCTTGTCTGAAGTACATTGTCAAAATGACATACTGCTAAGATTTAGAAAACCTTCTGCCTTGAAGGAAGAAAAAATGGTTTCATTCTTAACTGGAAGACTAGTATGAAACAGATTCAATAAAAAGAACATGAAACATTCTAGGTGAGCTATGTTTTGGAGATTAAAATTAAACTAAGGAAAGGCAAGGACAAAAGTTTAGGGTTTTGGTGTGTAACACTAATCCACAGATCATTCTCAGAGGAGAATTAACCTTTTTTTGTTTTTAAGTCTTGCAAAAGGAATTCAACAAAGCCTCTCTAAGCTGTCAAATGAAAATACTAAATGCACAATTTATCCTTTTTATCTATGTTTATCTATATAGGGCTTTGTTTTTTGTTTTCATTAGCTTTTTCTTTTTTTTCCTTAGGGAGTGATCCTTTACTAATACATTTCCATGTTTGAAACAGTGGGAGGCTAGGTAAGAAATGAAATGGTAGTGATTGAACTTGGAAAAAAAATAGATACAGAAGGGAAAAAGAGAGGTGCTCTGAAAGATTTGGAAAATGCCTTCTTGCATAGCTGGTACAATGCATATGATGGAACTTAATGATTTGAACTGGATTGCTTTCCTTTTTCTGAGATGGATAGATTTTTTCTTATTACTATTTTATTTATTTATAAGGGAATGTTTCTTTCATTGCAATTTCTGAATCTTGACTGCAAAATGGATTTTTAGAAAAAACAATTTAATTTGTAATAGAAAAAGATTTTTAATTAGTTTTTTGGGGAAGTTTTTTGTTTTGCTTTTTTTGTTGTTGTTTGTTTCTTTCTTTCTGTAGTTTCAGTCAATTTAAAGACACCTTAAGTATTCTATAACAGGCAATTTGCTGAGTCTTCTAATTAAACTGAGATTTCTTTAATATTAGAAATTTATTACCTTTATTTATAGATCTGAAGTTTCCATAGTAATATTTCACTATGTTACAGAAAAAGCAAAATACCATCTTGTTCTAGATATTCTTCACAGAAATAGTGAGTAATGGAAAAAAAATATTAGCATACCTTCAGAGCTGCATAAGGTTACTGGAATGTTTGGCTCTATAGCTGCATGTTCTGCCATCTGAGTTAAACAGTACCATAGAGTAACAATAATTGTCAGTTGACCTTTTGATTAGACCTAGGTCCATTAAATGCTATGAGAGTAATCAATTAGTACTAAATAATAAGCAAAAGAAGCCAACAAAATTATTTCATTAGATGACCTTTTCTTAAACAATATTAGATCAAGAAAGGTATTTTTTGGTTTTAGATTGGTTGTGACAGATAAGAAAACCAGGATAATTCCCTCTAAGGGTATCCAACTCAATAAGAACAAAATCACAATGGTTCTCTAGATCCAGTCGCACTCTTACAAAGGCTTCTGCATTCTCCTGTGTACCCCTTCCTCTTCCATCATCCATATCCCTTCCACCCCAATAGTATCTATCAAATGCCAAGGTTAAGTGCAGAACAGGAGACCAAAGAACTGAATGCAGGTCAGGATATAAGGACACTTTGCAGAAGGATGCTTTGTCTTACAGAATCAGCTGTGGAGTGGACTGTGTACAGTGATGCAGACACCAATATCCTTTGTGGACAATGTAGGGGATTCCAGTCAAGAGCCTTTAACTCTTGCAAAAGTGTCTTTTATTACAGAAAAAAAATGCTTACTTAACATCCATATAGTCCAGCACCCCCTTCATTTAGTTATTTTGTTAGCTACTTTTTCTTACAGTATATTCAATTGCCATGGTAATGAATTTTTATGCTGACCTGAGGCTAGCTATTTTTATTGCAGGGTGTTTCATTCACTCTTTCTCCAAGATAGGTAGAACTATTCAGCTTTGCTTCACAGTCCCCTAGCTCTGAAGCAGAACTGCTCACCTTTTAAAACAAAAAGTCTTTGCCCTCCAGGTACAATAACAAAATAAATTGATGGTACAGCATATACAAACTTATTTCAGCCTTCAGAGAATTGCTTACTGCCTTTCATACTAAGACACATATAAACACAGTAATTCACTTTGATTTTATGAATTGCCTCCTGACTATCATTGGGGAGTGATGGCTAGGCACGGCTAAATGAAAGCATCTAAAGCAGGCTGAGAATGACTGCAGTGTTTCTCTAAAGATCGATGAGTTGGCAGGTACTGTTATAAATTACCATCCGGTGCCATTCACAGACGATAAGAGCTTCATATTGCATGACAGCCATTGATCTGACTCAGAACTAAGATGCAACCTTTGATGACACTCCTTGAGGATAAAAGGTTATGCTTCACATTTAGTTATGAATAATAAGGTCATGTTTTAATTAAAGTAGTATCTCAGTGGAATATTAGGGCAGTGAAACCGTACAAATTAGTATGACTTGTATAGCAATTGTTGCTGGAAAACAGCTGAGTACTGAATATAATAACAGAGAATAACAGTGAAATTACATTAATGAAGCAAATAGCCCATGTTATTAGAAGGAGCTTAACTAGTCAGACCCCAAAATTAGAAGAAACAGTAGTTTTGAGTTTATGTTTAATACTTAACCTGGCAAAACAAGAAAATTGACATTAAGGTAAGAAATTCTTAAACTATACACCTATGTCTTGGTTACAGCAATTTCGATATGCTTCAATATAAAAATATTTTTTGCAAAACCTAATATTCAAGATAAAAACAAGCTTGGGGTTGATTCTTCACAGAGATTTTTGAGTCTTCTTTCCTGGGAAACTCAAAGGATTGTTCACAAATTTCTCTTTTTGGCACAATCCCAACAACATTCCTGACCAAGGTTTCTGAAAATAAAACTGGTCAGATAATGAGCATATATCCAGATCAGCTATTAAATGGAGCAAATATTATTTTTAAATATTGGTAAAAACTCTATTATATAATATAATAAAATATTGCTGACAAATATGTGTGCTGCTGATCCAGGAAAATACTGAGGCTTGTGATTAAGTAAATTATCTAACCAATACCAATCTTAGAAACTGAATTAAGCAATGCAGGGTAGGATACAGATATTATTCAGCCTACTCCATAGTAAATGAATATCACATATTCTAACCCACACTCCAAAAGGCAATTTCACTCACCCAAGATTCAGAAATCAACCTCTCAAATAGAAAGTGTTGCAAAAGTTCAGTCATGAAGATTTATCAAGAATGTACAAATGCCACCTTGTGCATTGTGTCAGCATGGCAAACTTTATTTATTTATTTACTTTGACATACTGCAAAGCATGTACAACCAAGTTTCTTCCCACCCACAGCTGTTGCAGCTCAATCCAATCTAAATGCTCATTTTGCAATTACTCTGCTGTCAAATGGTAAGTGAAATATAGAATATATACGCAGTAAGTACTTAATAGCTTTAAAAATATACTTTCTATCATAGTGTCACCAGTTGCTTGTCAGAATTCATATATTTTAAAATGTTTAGTGCTCAAACTAGCAGAACACATCCAGATCAGAAACCAGGAATAGTGGCTCTGCAGGAGACCAGCTATGCAAATGCCTTCAAAACATAAATTGCTCTGAAAAGGCTGAAAACACAAGATCAGATTGGGAGGTCAAGAGATTATGGAAATGAGCTGTCCGCCTCCCATGGTGCATGACAGATTTTCATTTCCCTTGCTGTTCCTAATATAACTGACCAGCCATAAAGCAAAACTCACTTACTACAGACACAGCAATGCTTGTTGTGGGGCTCTTAGTAAGTCTGGGCACTTAGAGAAATGCAAAACCTCAAGGCAACTACAGGACCAGATCAGTTACTTTGAACTGTCTTTAATTAAACCAAAACTGGGTTTGAAGCTGTTATGAATTTGTTTATACATGTCATAATCCACAACTTTGAAAGGCAGATATAGAGCTTTCTCATTCTGATGAGAAATAAGTGACATTCCATATGAAAAATGTAAATCTACTGAATATTTATTTTGCTTGTGTTCTATATTGTTACTGATATCAGTAACAATATATAGCTAAAATTACTGAATTAATCCAGAGCATGGGCAGAGAGTCTTCTTCAGAAGATTCTGTCTCCAGAATCAATACCTAAATTTTATCATTTGTTTCCAACAATTTTTATGCAAACTTAAGAACACTATTTAGCATAATGTGGTTCTGATTTTTCGTGCTTCCAGATTTAGTGAGGAAATGTACATTCCTCGCCTAAAGAATAATTAAAATAGAATTTAGCATGTTTCAAGACATATCCTGGGTACTGACAGGTATATCCTATAGACTTCTGCACTGTGAGGAACACAGAGTAACCTTACTTTCAGATCAAAGTAATTTTTACAAAATCTTACTAGATAGCAGTACCTTCCAGAATAGAGAAAATATTCAAGGTAATCATGGGTGTACACAGGGATTTGGTTGAAGAACAAAACAGTTACAGTTGAGATAAATACACATATAGGTGTTGACATAATGTAAACATCTAATAGGTAGCTCTTTCATTTACTGGATGGAAAAATAAAATTGCACTAAAGAGACTAGTTAGGAATCAAATTCTGTTTTCTGGCAATACTCCTATTACAAAGAAAAGTTTTTTCTTTCTACTATTTTCCTTTTTTTTTCAATTTAAAAGATTTTCCTGTTTATAATGGTCTGTCCTTTTTTGTGCAAAAGTATGAATCAAAACAAGAGTTGTGGTCAGTATTCTTCAAATGAAATCAGTAAAAATTATATTAATAGTTTTAAGGAATGAGCTCATGATCAATACCTGAATGATATTTGAACTATCAATTTGGTTTTGAAAAATGCTCAGAAATTTCAGTTTTTAAGCCAACATAAATGTGTTGCATTAGTGGGGCACAACAGCAGCCTACCAATAAAGGCTTTTAAGAAGATAGACAATCAGAAACATTAAAATTAAAAAAAAAAAGTCACATACAGTAGTTCACCTGCCACCTACAAACTCACAGCCTCTGAAATGTTTGAGTTTTATCTGACAAACAACCTGGATTTGATTCCCAAATACTTCATGACAGGAGCTCAAACAACCATTTTCCAGCAATATAATCCAAAACATATAAGAAGGAAATGGCAACAGTTTTCTATGTTGTTGAAAACACTTACATAGTGTGTGGAAGAGTAACAGATACCTGACTAGAAAAGAAAAAGAAATAAAACGATATAGCAAAATGAAAGCCAGAAATTAAAAAGAAAAAATCCTAATAGCATATGCTTGTTCACCTGCAGGCAAAGAAGATTTGATTACGAATTTCCAGGTGCAACAGCACAGTCCCAGTAAATGAAAATATTAATATAAATTTCCTGAGAGCAAAAAGTTTTCTGAAGGTACAGAATATTGTTTGAAGCTCTTCTTTACATCTCAGTAGAAGAACATATGTAGAAACATACTGAAGATCAAAGGTCTAAATAATTATCTTCTTTATTACTTAATTCTGAAATTATATTTTATCAATGTCCCTAAGGGATGTATTTCAAGGATATCTTACCAATATTGTAATACACTCACTTCAGTGCAAATCGTATTTACCCTTTGGTGATTGATTAATTATTACCACACCTAGAAGTCTCTGTTTTCCTTCATCCCCTCGGCAAAAACAATGATCCGTTTTTTTTCTTTGTTTAGGCACTTACCCTTCAAAGAGGTAAGACAGAACATGATCTCAATGCATTTATTATGAGGAAAATTGACTTTTTGAAGTACAAAATTGACCAATGGGATTTGGTAAGAAATATAAAAAGGAATTATAAATCACATCAATGATAATATTTAAAAGCTTCCCTGGATTTACTTATTTATTCAGCATTATGCCAGTGTTCAAACTAATGCTATATTAAGGCTTCTTTCGAAATCTAAAAAGAATGTTATAGACTGAAGACTGCTGTCTCCTAAGTTTGTTAAAATGTATTAAAATTAACACTAGCATTTCATTTCTGCTCCATTTCCCTTTTGGGTTACATACATTTTCCCTTAGTGTGGAGCACGCAAGATCTATTGTATTGACAGTCACCTACATTTGGTATGTCAATTAGGAAACCTCCTGATCAGTGGATGAGACAACAAACATTCTTTTACTCCACACATTAGAAGTCTTCCCAAAATTAGTATTTTACAGATTTATGTTAAAACCAAAAATGATTTAAAAATTGTTTTAAAATCTTAAAAACAATGATTAGGGGATGAGGGAGGGAGGCTTGGTTTTTCTCGTTGTTTTTTCTCACTGATACCCAACTACTGATTTCAGTGTTCTGTGTTTATGATTACCGAGACTCTGTTAAGTGGCTAGGACCATATCCAGCAAAGACTTAATATTTAGTTTTGAAAAAGAATATCCTGAAATTACTGATCTCGGTAAGCTACAGCAATCAGTCTAATAGAATCCAACTGAAAAAAGCTAGCACATTTTAGTTCCCTTCATTCATCTTATTAAAAAAGTGAGCAAACTGTCCCCTGAAAAATATTAAAAAAAATTTCACACAAGCTTACCCCCAAACACACAGATGCAAATAACTGCATACAGACAAGATACCATTTATGAAACGAAATGATTCTAAGCAGGCAGTAAGTGAAAGCCTGAAAGTATTCAAAGATGTATTTCGAAATCAATTTTAAAAACATAATTTATTGAGTTTTCATTGTTTTAGACAGAAATACTATTTTAACAATTCACAGCTCATTGCTATTTTATTAAACACAAATAATAATTATCTATGCACTTTTGTGACTCTTCAAGACACACTGCAACATTGCAGCTGAATAACTAAAAGACTGTAAAATTATTTTACCATAACTACTTGTCAATGTCAGATTTATGCCATGATATTGCACCATCAGGACTCAGTTATGTCTCTTATTTCTATTATATCACAATGAAGCATTGCAAACCCAAGCACAGTGTTAAAATTACAGTGACTTGTGGTGTCCCTCAGGGGTCTGTACTGGCACAAGTAGAGTTTAATGTCTTCATCAATGACATAGACAGCAGGATTGATTGCACCCTCAGCAAGTTTGTAGAATGATACCAAGCTGTGTGGCGCAGTTGATATGCCCGAGGGATAGAATTTCATCCAGAAGGACTTGGACAAGCTTGAGAAGCAAGCTCATGGGAACTTCATGAGGTTCAGCAAGGCCAAGTGCAAGGTGTGATACTTAGGTAGGGGCAATTCTAAGCAGAAATACAGGCTTGGCATTGAATGGTTTGAGAGCAGCTCTGCATAGAAAGACTTGGGGGTGTTGGTGGATGAAAAGCGGGACATGACCCAGTAATGTGCATTTGTAGCCTTGAAAACACACTGTATCCTTGGCTGCATCCAAAGCAGCATGGCCAGCAGGTCAAGGGAGGGGATCCTGTCCCTCTACTCTTGTGAGACACCACCTGGAGTACTGTGTCCAGCTCTGGGGTCCTTAGCACAAGAAAGATGTGTACCTGTTGGATCAGGTCTAGACAAGGGCCATGAAGATTATTAGAGAGCTGGAGTACCTCCCCTAAAAAGACTGAGTGAGTTGGGGTAGTCCAGTCTGGGGAGAAGAAGGCTCTAGGGAGACCTCATTGCAGTCTTTCAGCATTAGAAAGTGGCTTATGAGAAAGAAAAAATGGGGACAGACTTCTTTTGTGGTGATTGTTATGATAGTACAAGGGATAATGTGTTTAAACTAAAAGAAGATAGATTCAGACTGGTAGTAAGGAAGAAACGTTTTACAGTGAGGGTGGTGAAGCACTGGCACAGGTTGCCCAGAATGGTGGCAGATGTCCCATCCCGGAAACAGGTTAAAGGGGCTTTGTGCAACCTGGTCATGATGAAGATGTCCCTGGGCTCATTTGTCATTGCAGGAGGTTGTATTAGTTGATATTTAAAGTCCCTTCCAAACTAAACAATTCTATGACCATATGATCCTATGATTCTATGATCCTATGATTATATTCTTGCTGTTTCAACTCCACTGTCATTTCTATTTTTTTGGCCAGAGTGACAGGTCACGTTTCTTTGCAGCAGCCTTTTTTCTCAGTCATGGCTGCAGACAGGCTTAATGAAGGCTCTGCCTAAGAAGGCAGAAGTGATGACAATTGCTTGGCTAGTAGGTTCCACTGTGCTAATTGCAAAAGTTGGCCGACCATGTTCTGGTCCGACCCTAGTCCTAGAAGAGGCAAGGAGATACCGTAAAGAAAACTTCCTTGGGATTGAGAAAAATGTGAGTAATTCTGACCACAAATGTGAAAGTTCCAAGAGTGGATCATGAGCCTTCAGTGCTCATATCTATGTTGCAGGTGGAAATAGTACTGCTCTGAATCATTTATAATGAACAAGTCATAAACTGCAAACCCAGGAAAATGTGAAGAATGCATTTCTCCGTTATCCTCAGGCACTGGCTCTTGGTATGATTTTACATATGCTGCTTGTTATGATGATATTGATTACTAAGTCAACAGAAATATTCACAAGGGAGTGCAGATCTCTTTACTACTGCTCTGTAATATTAAAATATCATTACTGAGACACCAACTTTTTGTTCTGCTGTAATGTTATTCTCTGATGGTTGCCTGGCTGAGCTGAAATTTCAAACTGTCACCCACAGACTTGTAGAAGTGATTTGACTTCACTTATAAGGAAAGTGAAATTAAATATTCATCCTTGGACTGCATTTCAGGTTCAAACTGAAGTTCCTCAAGGCAAAATGTACTTAAGTCACAGAATTTTTTGTTGTTGTTGTCGTTTTAAAAATTCAGGATGTCTATTTATCAGGGCTGGACAGTAAAAAAATCATTTATCTGGAACTTCTGTACACAGATATTCTTTTCCCTGCTTTGCAGCATAGTTTTAATTATTATGGCTAGGTAAGCTATTTCCTAACCTGGATTAATTTTTGTACACTGACCATCCAGACTGAACTCTTCAACATTCAGCTGTTGAGATCAAATAACAATAAGTGGTGGAAGAGCTTAAATTTGAACCATCTGAACTTTTTTTACATTGGTGAGCATTTCTTCAGGTAGCAACCTTTGAAATTAAGATAAGCAATTACAGTAATGACAAAAGCCCAGTTAAATCTTTAAATGGATATATCATCTCAGGACTAAGCTTCCAATTTACAGATTCACTTAAGGGTTTACCCACTCTGGAACCAAAACAGTCTGAGCAAATAAAGATAAAATACTGTAGTTCCCACTAGACAAGATTTCCTCTGAATACCAAAAGTGATAAAATTCACCGATCCAGAACATAGAACCAAAGGATTCTTCCTCACAAGGGAAATTCTTTTTTGGGTGGACAAATTAATTGAAAATGGCCCACAGACTTGAAACTTGATCCCTTTACAGAGCTCAATTGAAAAACCAGTATTTTATTTAGAATTTTCTTGTTTTATTCTCACTGTTCTCACTCTAACACTTAGAATATAGCATGGAATTTGGTAATTTTTAATGCCATATTAATAAATTCTACTCAGATATGCATCACATTTCAGGAGTGTGCCAAAGCCATATATACTCACACAGCAAAGAGTGAGCCAGATACTGCAGGAACCAATACAGGCAAGGCCATCAAGAGATTTTATAAGCTCTAAGTTCCACACAGGCTCATGATTCCCAGGCAACAGAACAGAGGGGAGGCAGAAGATTTGGGAAAACATGTAGTTCATGGCTGTTCTCCTGTGACTGCTGTCAAATGGCACTGAGAAATATAGGACAATATTTAATATTTTCCCTCCTTTAGCTACTACCATCATTTAGTCAAAATAACAGTAAACAAATACAAGTTTTATAGAATCACAAGATCTTTTTAAAAATATGTGACACCAAAAGCAAGTACATATGCTTATATATTTATATCTTTTTTCCTAAAAATTACAACCATCTCAGATACCCAACTATCTGTGTGTAGAAGGGCTTTCCCTTTTAAAATTCGTTAGTACAGTGTTTCTTTCTCTCTGTGTAAGATGACTTTGTGATAAAGCAACATATCTTAACATATTTTGAGGGATTTCTCTTTGCTTTAATACAGATGATGTGTAAAGGTTGAGGTGGAATATAAAATAATTGCCATTATGAAGACAGTAGAAGTGGAAACATTTTTTCGGAAAAAATAAGAAAATACCTGACAAATATTCAAGGATAAGGCCAGTACTGGAATGAGAATGACTGCTATAATGGACAGTTGGTGTCATTAGTTAGTACCGACCCTCTTAGCTCTGGAATAAAACTCCACCTTTCATTTAAAAAAAAAAAAAGTCAAGTACATACCAGCAAATACCCAGATTCAAGCACAAATTCTAACCCTTGTTTTGGAACTTATGCTTTCAGCCATGAGAGATTTATTCTAGTAATAAAATGTGGGGTTTCAATTTCTCGTGTTTGGTCAAGAAGACTAAGAAAAGCACTGAAACCTAATCTAGGGGTCTTTGGGTCAACTTTTTCTCTACAATGTAATTTTACTTTATTTTTTAATGAAGCACTCAGTATGGTTACATGGCATTTAATTTGCAGGTAAAAGTTCAACGCAATGAGACAGCATAGTCAGTAAGACTTTTCTTCTAGATTGCATACCCAACTTCTTTTAAATTAATTTCCAACGTCTATTAAATTAATGTTCTGCTTTTTCTTTGATCCATGTTGTGCACACAGCTTCTGATTTCCTAAGATTTTAAAATTTCAGACAGGCTCTTGTGTTCAAATCTGTGAAACCCATGCTTATCTCCTTTGTATGATGTTTGTGTCTCCCTAGGATTCTCATCTTCATGAAAGATGGTCTTGGCCTCATGCATTTCCTCCCAGTACAAAATACTGTGCAGGAAAATTACTTCTAGATTAAATTTAATTTCTGTCTAAGCAGGTGTCAGAACCAAATTATGAAACGATCAACTCAAATTACTAATTGCTGAAAACATGTCTTATCTCTGCTTCTTTTTGATGAACAGCACAGCTAGAAATATTTAATTATTGTTTAATTATGTTTACTAGAAGTACATACAAAAGCTATAGTATTCCAGGAATTAATTCTGGGAAAGAAATTTTCGTCAATGCTGTCAAGGTAGAGAATTCAATACTTAAACTTATCTGTCATTGGAGAAACTTCCTCCCTTCCTCCCCCCTTCCTCCCTCCTCCNGCATAACAGGAACAAAGAAATTGCTTGTTGCTCCTAATGGATCAAAATTCCTACTTAAAAGAAAGGGAAACTATTTGAAGAGGATACAAGTACCAGTAATGTGATTGAATTCTTTATCCCTTGGCATCATGAATTGTCCCTGAATAATGGCTTAGGCTTTGTCCCTAAATCATTAGCACATTCTCTTAAACTGTACGTGTACCTGAAATCCCAACAGAGTTTTCATCTCCAATGTGAAATAACAAAAACAGCAACATCTAACTACCAAATGTCCATTTCACATGCCAAACAAATTAATTCTATCATTCTGAGCCTAAGCCTAAAGTATCTAAAGATAGGTATTTGGAAAAAAGATTACTTGTTTATCATGCTACTACTTTTAATTTGCTGCCAGTTGATTCAGAGAGATTCAGCACAGGATTGCACTTTACCATGGAAGAAGAGGGGAAAAAATACTATAAAAGGATTTCATAAAAAATAAAATGATCCAGGGTTTCTGAATTTCATAAATAATCATTTTGAATGGACACACTTTTTTCAATTCACGGAATCATCTTCTATTTTCAATCCTTTAGAAGCCCCAGAAATGACATTATGTTCAAATGCAGTGGGGAAGAAAGATGGTACCTAAATATTATAAACAATTATCAATGTTTTATATAATAAGCATATCATTATCATATCTACAACAAACCTGAACTAAATTTTGAAAGTTTTGAAAAGTCTTTTACTAAAAATAGGGAAAAATAGGGAAAAATAATTCTTCGTTTTTCTTCAAGGCTTTTATCAATAGATTGGTTGTATTTTATCTCTTCGTGTAATTCATGATCAGAATAAATTGGGAAACATTTCTTCTATGAGGGAAAATTAATATATGTTGCTGCTATTTTACAAATCTGTAAATTGAAAATGAAATTCATGAATATATGGATTCTCTGCTTTCTCAGATGTGCTGCAAACTCTTATTAGTTTATAGTGATAATTTACAACTCAAAGAGAGAATCATCTCACTTAACTTTAGAACTCTTAAAAGTTACACACATCAGTGTGAAGTAGTCATGACAGTGTCCTTTACAATCAGTGTGGAGTATCAGAGTACAGAGGTGTTTTAAGTACTTATCTAAAAGATTTGAAGTGTTATTGTGCATAATTCCTTTTATTTCATTGAAATAAGGTTGAGTATGTCTTCTTCTGTGGCTGACATCTATATTTAAGAAATTTACCTTAATATAGATCAATCTATCCCAGGGTGTATAAAACACAGAACCTGATACGTAATGCAAATTTCTGAAGTACCAAATAGAAAACTAATGGTAAAGAAGTTCAATCTCCTTTGCTTGTACAAAATTGTCACTCTTTTATCTTTAGAAAAAGAACACCACTGAAATCAGGTAAGCTATTAAAACCAGTATTATGGTTTTTAAAAAAGGACTAAAAGGATTAAACAAAGTTTTTATTAAATGGTATGGACTCCTCTACTCAGATGAGAGTTTCATGAGAACTCAGATGCCTTGTACTAGTCCAGAATCCTTGTCCTTAGTTCAGAATCATACTGACTGTCTGAAAAAAGAACTGCTTATGTAATGTATTGTTTTTTATAATTCTTTTAGCATCAAAATAAATAATGTATGAATTCAAATGAGTACTCAGGAAAAAAAAAAAGTACTCGACATAGCTCTCATTTCATATTTTTCCACTGTCCAGGACTGTCCAGAGGTGTAATTTGAGTGGGAAAAAAAAAGGCTTTCCCTTTCTTGAAATACAGTGGCATGAACATGCCCAATGAGAACACCAGCAAGAGTCAGCTTCCTGCAAAAAAGCAATAGATGGGGATTAACGAAGCATCCAGGTTTCCTAAACCCTTCAAATAAAACATCTTTTGCCTAAACAGATTGTTCTGTGGCAGAAATAAGATATCTTACATGTGGGCCTGTCTACAAACTGTTACTAGATCACAAATATGTAGGCTGTGACTCTGGTGTTAGAAGGGACCTTGTTTGAGATATTTTATACCACAATTAGTAAAACTGCTTACTCAATCACTTTAAAAGGAATGTAGCAGGGCCAGACCCCTCTCAGTGGTGCCCAGTGACAGGACAAAGGACAATAGGCACAAATTTTATCACAGGAAATTCCACTCAATTATGAGAAAAAAAATTCTATACTGTGAGGATGACAGAGGACTGTCACAGACTGTGGAATCCTCTTCTCTGGAGATATTCAAAACCTGCCTGGACACAATTCTATGTAAACTGCAGGGAGGTTAGACTAGATAATCTCCAGACAACCTCAACCATTCTGTGATTCTGTGATCTTTCAGCCCAGAGACAATTTTGTATTAGGAGCTAAATATCAATCAAGCTACCTTTTATGATCCCCAGAACTCTTACTCATTTACAAGACTGCAGGTTAAAATAAAGTTGAAATTTGTACTATCCAATATTGCATGCAGCTCAGTATTTCGTGCTTCAATAAAAGTCACACTGAAAAAATCACAAAACCTGATTGAATTGCATACTTAGTCTGTCAAAAGAAAATTCATGCATGCAAACAGAATTGAACAAAAAATACATCTTTATTTTTAAGAAATGAACCAATGAAACCCAAATCGGCATTAAAAGAATGGTTCATCTCAGTAATTTAATGACCTAAGAAAATTCCTGATGTTTAATTGAAGTGTCAAGAACATATCTTCATCTTCTTTAAGTTCACTAATTCCTCACTTACACAACTCTGCATAACGACTGTTTAGTACTAAGCTTAAGGCTGCAATTATGGGCACTATTTAGAATCTATGCTAAAAAGAGACAGTTGTACAAAGCAATTTCTGCAATACTCTAATGATTATCAGTGACATTTCAGAGTAGCAATTTGCTCATACCAATCTGACAAAACTTAAATCTCTCAAAAGTTTAAAAGTTTGCGTGTACTAAAAATACACCAAGATTCTTGTATTTGTGTTGAATTGTACTTATAATGCAAGTGATTCTATGCATTGTGTGCAGTGCAGGGTTCAACTTATGTCTAAAGTGTTTTTCCCAAAATCAGTAGCTCAGATTGCGGCTTATTAGGTTTTGATTTACAACATGAAGCTTATATTGCACAACACATGTTCATAACAGAATTATTAATGCTTTGGTATCTAAAAGCTGTTATGTACATGATATTCATACATATGCAGTAAATGGTATAAGTAAACCTCTCGCCAGAAGAACTTCTTTTCTATTCATGTCTCCATATCTCCCTCATCTCCTTCTTTTATTTTTAGGAGGTTATATATACTTCAACTATTACTGGTGCAATAAGGCTTGCTTAAGGCTCAGCAATATGATCAAGCAAATGAGGTTTTACAGACATGTGCAAGTCAACCTATCTGTAACCACCTGCTTCTTCTTAGCTCACAGAAAAAGCAGGTAAACTGATTTATCATAACATGCTCTGGCTGTGGTAGTAGTAGCTTCATTCTACATCTAGCTTCCACTGTGCTTATTGGTAATTTCCAAAGGCTTCCGCAGTAAATGGATTTTTTTACTGCGGATAGATGAGAATGGAAACTCCAATGCAAAGTCCTTTGCCTCAGCTGCAGGATGTTTAGCAATAGGTGCCATAATACACCATTACTTGTGAAACTAAGTATCACAAGACAACAAAATACGTGGCTAGGAGTAACCGGCTATAGTGGAAGGTATCTGTGCCCAGGGCAGGGAGGTTGAAACTAGGTGATCTTTAAACCAAAAACCAAACCATTCTATGGCTCTATGATCCTGTGATTTTGGACCCTGACAGGTGAGTTGCAATATCATTCTTCTCTTAGAGAGTTATGTTCCTCCATAACTTAACTGGCACAAGAACCTTCAGCAAACAAGATTATAATAACAACTAAAGAAAATATTAATGTAGAACATGTTCTTACCTTGTTTTCCACAAATGTATTTTACCCTCAGTCAAAAATTTCATTTTGTAAAAACACATTAATAATTTTTTCCCTTAGTTCTCCAAACAAAGTAACCTTCTTCCTCTCTAGTTGGAATTTGACACAAGACAAAATTTCAGGACTTCTTTCATTTTGCTTTATATATGAAAGAGAAATGAATTCTGACAATTCAGACTTTCAAAAATGAGAAACAAATAACACTGTCATTTACCCGGACATTGATAGGAGGATGGGTGAACTGTCCATGAAATATAAAATACATCTTAATGTAGGATATATTTTGCTGTCAGCTCAGTTTAGACATTTAAAGTGTTTTGAAGAGTAGTCTTATATTTTTGTAACCTCAATAGAAGAGATAGGCACTCTATTGTCAATTTAGGCACTACACATATACCAATACAGTAGATATCAGTACTATACTTTCTTGCAGTTTTTGCATTTGGGATTTCTTTTGTGGGGGAGGAAATTTTAAGTGGACTTTTTATTATCTTTTTAATTTTAGTAAAAGCTATGAAGATGGAAATCAAATTATCTGGAATATCTTACATTCAGTGATTATGCATAAAAAGTACATTGTTCTCTTCTTTTCAACATTGTTGTCGTTAAAGTTTTGTTAAAATCTTAAGCTTTATATATGTTACATAGCAACTTAAGAAGCATGAATAATTTTTCTCTGTAGCCCTTTTATCTTCAGTGATACCTGTTTTAGTACCTGGATGTCTTCTACATAACTTTACTCTCCAGTAAAATTCCAATGCCCTTGCTCTTTGCTTTAGAGAAACAAATGAAGTCTATAAGCTCCAGGCATATCAATCAAAATCAACAGAGTCAGCACTAACTCTAATAATGAAAACCATGATTTCATAAATCATCCTCCACAGGTTGGGGTCATCTTTTAAAAATTTCTTATCAGGCACAGCTCAAGATTTCTCAGACTCTCACTCTTCTTTCTTTAATGAAAACAATAGGAAGGATGTCAGCATACAAATGATGTGACCCTCTTTAGCTTAAAAATATCCTGAAAATGAAAAGACTGTGCTTTGCTTTGTCCTTGAAATTGTGGAAGTCAGGATTTTTACCTCCCCTCCCACAAAGTTCAAAGAAAAAGTTTATCTCAAAGCTCCATAATGCAATAAAAGTATCTAATCTTATGTGGACTTAATTTAATAAACTGTATATTTAATTTGAAGAAACTGGTGGTATAGGGTACTTTCTCTACTGCCTGTATCCACTACATAACAGGTTATAATTGCCTAATTGTATAATTGCCTATTTTGTTACTGCATGTCCTTAAGCAAAGAGCCCTTTATTAATGGAATGACATAGTTTTAATTCCATCAACAAGCTTCAATGCATAAATTTACAATTTAGACATTTCTGTGGTCTGAAAAAAAACACTAGCAAAATATAAGTACCTTGTTCTATCAAGACTAATATATTAAAAAAAAAAGAAAAGAAAAAATGAAGATGAGTATGGTATTCAATCTCTGTTAATAAAAACCATATTTTTTAGCCTTCACCTCCTGGACCCGATGCCCCACTGTGCTTCTGTACTTTTTGCACTCATACAGTCTGACGTGGCAACAACATTCAAAAATTCATTAAATTTTTTTGAAGACTCTAATCTACTTCCTCATTAACAAAATAATCATCTCCCTGTTAAAAAAAAACAACAAAAAACAAAAAAACCAAACCAAACCAACAAAATCCAAACCAAAACAAACAAAACAAACAAACAAACAAACAAACATCCCCTAAACCAAAGAAAAAACCCCAAAAAAACCCCAAAAACTAAAGCTAAGACATGGCTAAGGCACAAAGATCTATGGGGAGGAAAAAAATCTCAACAACATCGTTTCTATGTGTAGAACTAAGAGTATCACACAAATATGAAAACTCTAAGAAGCATTGCAAGATAACAATAATGTCTACCTTAGTTAATTGCATCTGCAGAAATTTGTAAACACAAGCTGATTTTTACTCAAATTAGAAAAAATTCTTTGTTAATATGGGATGGATCAGGATCTTTGGTCAGTTTTGCTCTTACAGAAGGCTATAAATGCTTTGAATGCATCTACACTGCTGTCTGAGATGCATCTTTAAAAATAGACTCAGATATTGTACATAGGGCAAAAATGCAAGAACAGATCCATTCTGATCAAAGTATGCTTTCTGAAATAACATGGATGTGAACAGGGATCACGTTGGCTGAACTATGTACCACCCTTTATGAAGAAAGAGATACAGCACTGGACTGCAATGAGAAATATCAGGTTGTGGAAGCTATATTGAACAAAGTTTTTTTCTGTGTTAGCACAAATTAAATTCTTGTGTTTGACTGAAGCACTACAATTAGCTCAAAATGCAAAGGGAAAAAACTGCAGGAGTGATTCACAGACAAGAAGGGACAGTGTCTCCTGAAAAGACCTAAAAACTATATAGCAAACCTGACTTACGTCAGACCTCACCCTGACCTGGTGATGTCAAATCCAAATCACCTTGATCCTACATTTAGATAACCCAGTGGAGCTTGCTGCCAGCATATGTGAAATACACAATTTGAACTTCTGAAATGCTACTTGGTGGTAATCCTGCTTCTAAAGTCTGTGTAGAAGGCTTCTGAGCACATTGCCTCAGGCAGATATTGCTATTAACTTTATAAAAGAGTTTGAAATACTACACTGCAAAGTGAACAGTTCAGATATGAGCAGACCATATGACTTAGTAGAAAAATTGCTTGACTTTCATCATTCTATCACTTAGTAAGTGGTGGAAAACATGAGAAAAAAAATGTTCTGGTAGGAAACTACTATTTATAAAGAATTTATCTTCTACACTGAACAGTCTTTGGGGTCCTGTCCCCACTGCATAAAACATGGTTCATCTTGAGCTATCAAAGTAAATGTGAGGATGCAACATTTGAAATAGTTGTATTTCACCACTTGCTTGAGTAATTCTTTGTTTTTTCCTAGGCAGCCCAGGATCTGTTTAGTTTCTGGGCTGAAAACACATATTTCTAGCTCATATCTAACTTTTCATCCAGCAGCACGTCCAAGTCCTTCTCGTCAGGACTGCTCTCAATCCCTCCATCCCACAGCCTCTGTTGATCCTGGGGATTGCCCCATGCAAGGTTCAGAAACATGCACTTGGCCTTCCTGAACCATATGAGGTTCCCATGGGCCCATTCCTGGCTATCAGGATGAACCCACAGGAAGAAGAATGACTTTTAATCTAGCTAGCTAGCTAGCTATTAAGCTATCTATCTCTCTATCTATCACATAAAAAAACTACTTGAGATTGTAGGTATATGTACATAGAATGCATGTGAAATATATACAAACAATACAATACATAAATACACACACACACACATATATATGTACTGATTGAAATGTTTTCATTATTGCAGGGCACAAATACCACTATACATTTGTAGCAAATTCAACTCATATTGAGTAAAGGTTTTAGAGGAAAGACCTTCATAAGCACTTCATGAACATAAGCACTACAAATTTTCTGATCATCTAGGCAGACCTATGGCTGAATGATTGCTTCTACATGCCATAATCCTATGAATTGTGGAAGAGTCATCCTTTGGATTAGTATGAATACATACTCCTTAGAATTCACAGTGCAGAGCAAATTCCTACTCTAGGCAAGTCCTCCAAAGTTCTGTGCAAATTAATTGGCTCATAAGACACTCTGACAATAAATATTTCAGCACTTCATGCTAAAAAAAAAATAGTGGTTAGGAAGCAATACATTTGACTTCTTAAAATGAAGTAGAGACATCAGAATGCAAGTTCCAGGCAAAGACAGAGTCCATCACTTTCCAATATTGAGAAGACAGACATCTAACCTCACAAGACAACTATTCTGTTGTGAAAACATTTTGTGTCAATACAACAGCACCAATCCAAACCCAGAATACTGTGCTTAAAGAAATAGACATTTTGTGTTCCTTTTGGGGGGGTTAGGGATTGTTTGTTTGTTGGTTGGTTGTGGGGTTTTGTTGGTTTTTTTGTTTGGTTTGGGTTGTTGTTAGGGGGTTTTGTTGCTGTAGTGGTGGGTTTTATATTTGTTTGTTTTTTAAGGTTTCTTGGTTAATCAGACGTATCTAATGGATTATATAAGTTATAATTTTTTATTCCTCTATTCTATGGGGCTATTGTTGCTAAGATGAATGTAATGTATGCCAAAATAGGATGGTTTTAAAAGAAATTAACTAAATCTTGCTAAGGTTAGGAAAATATAGTTTTAGTATTATGAGAATTCTTTTTGTTATCCTAATGTGATTTGAATCCCCATTTTACAAGGAATTAGTGTATCAAAAAAAGATTACATTTCTCTTTCTCATTTATTACTAACCTAAGGAAGTATATAATAATTCAATTTAATTTATATTTCCCTGAAGAAGTGCAATTCAGTGGATAATAAATGCAGAGCTTCTGTATTAATAACACCTAGCTGGAGACAGTAGAATACATATGGTATGTAGTGGTTACAATTAAGTAGGAAGACCTGAGACAGAGGCATTTACATCAGCAGCTTTGTACTGCTTAGGAAAATAATGGACCCTGAGGCAAAGCTGAGGGACTTATTTATCTGCTATGATTAAAACTATTGATAATTCCCAAAGTGGTAGGTTCAACTGCTGTTCCAAATTATATTGCTTAAGATATTAATGAGAAAACAGAAACACTGTCTGTGCTATTTAGTTAATACTAGAGGCCATATTTCACTTGCCATTTCTACTTTAGATTATTCTATATTTGAATTGAGATTAGTCTGCGTTACTATTGTTGATTTCATGTTTTATGAAATGTTCCTTGGCTTAACCCTTCTACTAATAGAATATAATGGCATTACTACTGTGCCAAGTCTTTTGTGATACCTGAAGAACATCTTTCTTGTGATGAGTTCTATATTTTCACTTATTCCTATTCACCAATATTAGGTATTAATCTAAATTAGAATAAAATTTGTAGTTTAGATTAATATTTACTTCCATATATTCTATATTTTTTGTTTTTAAAATAGTGAAATGTTGAGTGCTGTAGAGAAATGCTACCCACAGAGGAGAGTGGTAGGACTGTCTTCCCTGTAATCATTACACTGAAATGATGCCTGACACTGATCTCCATTCAACACAGTCTTTGTTAACACTGAGAGTTATCCTATCAAGTGGGATTAACAATGAAATATTCCATCTAAGCAGCAACACATTAGAAGAGCAGGGATCACTGGCTCAGTCAGTCACATGAAGATGCAGTCAGAAGCCAAGGAATGAGTTGAAGCTCTGATTATAAATTAAAGTACGGAATGAGTTTGTCAAGTTGTGGTGTTTGACAGTGAGAAAGATTCATGAGAGTAACTCTACAGAATGGATGCCTGGGACATGAGATAGTATAAAGTATAGGACTCAAAAAATCACTTCTGATAAGCAATAATCCATTAATTAAATAAAAAAAACCCACCACGTCTAACTATTTAATAGGTTAAAGTTATTTGTCTCTCCCTAAGCATAAGGAAGCTTCATACCCTTAAATTACCACACTGAAGCCTTCAACTCATCACCTTTTCCTTGTTAATCATTCTAATTTTATATTCAAAAATACTTTTGACAGATGTCCTTTGCTTTTGTCCTGTCTGGAAAGCCCCTTTTTATGGCTAGTCAGTAAAGACATTAAAGACCTGAAACCATGAAAAAGAATTAAAAATAGTTCATGTTTAATTCAAAATGAGTCTTTGCACAAGGATTCTCATATTTAATAAAGATCATGTGGACTTACCTGCAGACTGAAATAATCTACTGGGTGAAAGTGTCATCTCATTTCCCAGTGTTCACAGGACAAGGAGAAGCACTCAAATATGTGAACTCTAAAGGCCATCCCACTCTTCCCATTGCACTTCTGGGATATTAGAGTTACAGCACTTTAAAATGAGGGCTTAGCATATTTTCGTATGTTTTATAACACCCATAAACATGGCTTCATGCATTTATTCTGACAGCCATGGATAAAGCTATAAAATAGTAATGTTTTGGGAATAGTACAGAGTGGAAGAGAAAAGGATCTAACTGGTCTGATGGCAAGTTTTAGAACAAAACCCAAATATCTCAATATTTTCTTTTCTGAACTGGAGCTTGCTACTCAGATTATCAAAATTAAATGATAACAAGGTAAACACGGTAGGAGCATAATAGGCTTGAAAATAATAGGAGACGATTTGGAGAGAGATGAGATAGAGCTTGTCTATTTCTACAATCTATAACGCGCTCAACAGTTTTTGAGCCACTTTGTCTGAACAAACAGGGCTAGGCAGTCAGATTTTCCTCTCACTCCTAAACTCTACACCTTCCTCCAGAGCCAATAATCTGAGGGAAGAAAGTGCAACATAAAACCCCCTCACCATATTAAGCATGGTTATGCATTTCCTATAGAAAATTTCAGTTATGATGGGAATGAGTTTTCAGACAGAAGCTCTTGGCTTTCACTAAAATAAACATCACAGAAATTTCAAATTTTTCACAGACAACTGAGGTGTTACATCCCATATGAGACTATGCATACAGTAGTATATACATTATATTGTACATACGATACTATATAGTACATACTATACTATATGCTATGAATATAAATATATATAATTGTATAAAAATATTTCCATGATTGTGGTGCAGTCATGGAAATACAGACACCCAATTTTACTATTACTCTTTATCACCAAAGAACAGAGAATGACCCTTGGCTATTTTCAGAGAGAAGATTTTAAAATTTGCAGAATTGGCAGAAAAAAATTGATTAAATATGTCACTAGTGAAACTGAAACGTGTTATTTATTTCTCAAAACACTGTGTCTTATATTTCAAATAGGACAGATAGAAAACTAATGCAATATAATATCTCTTTACAGAATTCATGGAATTCATTAATGTAATAATAACTAAAATTCCATACATATGTTGAGAATATATGTTATGATTATTCCATTTTATACCCTTATAGAATATCCTTTCCTTTAATTTTCTTTTTCAGCAATAATAGAACTCACAATAGATAAAATGCTTTTAAGCCTGATTTGATTACACGGTAGACCACCTGTTTTAATTTCTCTGGTCACTAACAGATATTTTGGTGAGATGGCTGCGGAGAGCAGCAATGGTTTGCATTTGCGTGTCTTTTTAAGACAGATATACTAACATGTTTAAGCTACACAACTTACTCTTTTTTATTTGACAGATCAGTGGCAGTCCCATTAAAATAAGATATATGCTTTTACATTAGCCTGACAAGGGATTGCACTAAATAAAATGTTTTTGACTGGCATGAGCTTCCTATTACTCAATTTGTCCTTTGCTGCCAGAACAGGGATATAAAAAACTACATAACATGAAAAGTCCTTGTCCTCAGGCTCCTTGACTTGGAGGCCAACAGTCTTGAAATTCATATGTATTCTTTATTTAGATTTTGCTAGTATGTTGTTTTCTAATCATAATACTAACATGCAAATGCATATATTTCTCAAAAATAAATTCACTAACAGTTTTATATGGATATTTTTGCACATGTGCAGAGCTGTTCTTTCACCACAGATACAATCTAAAAATAGTTGTTATTCAACACAATATGCTATTATTTTTGTGTTGTATTTTATTTCTCTTTCAAGTCAGAAAGCAAAGGCTGATAAACTTGGGTTCTTCCATGATAATTTTACGCTAAAAAGAGTGATATTGAACAAGGTCACCAGTGGAATTGCTCAATTAGCAGCTCTACTCTCAGATGGCCAGTTCATGGTCTGGTTTCTAATGTGATCAACATTACATCATTTAACACTTCTGTGACCTTCAAAAAGATTCAGTCTTTGTCAATCAAACTAAAGAAGAACTTCAGTCAAGACAAAAAGAATAAAAGAATTATATGGGTCACCAAATAGCCTATCTTTTTTAAACAAGCCAAAAGGAAGGGAAAGGTTTACTCCTGATGAAGAAAACATACAATATGTGTCCCGATTGGAAATCACTCTTGCCACTTCATTGCCGGCTTAGTGGTAAGGAGACATCAGAGTTCTTCATCAGGAAAAGCCAAAAGCTAAAAAAGACCTAACCATCCCAGAGAATCTTTCAGTCCATAGCTACAAAGTGTTGCTCCTTTATCCTGCTGAAGAGAAAAATCAAATTGCAATTCAGAGAAGGACAAAGTAATAATTCACAATTAAATCTAGACTTTGCACATCTTATTCCTGGTTTTGAATCAGCAGCTCAAGCAGTCCTTCAGTTTCCATGGAGTCAGAGGTTTCTGCCTCACCAAATCAAAAGTGTGAAATAATTATGCTTTATATCTAACAGCTCAAGTGGGTTCACACAGGCTACCGACTTGCAGACACTGACTGCCTAACTCCTTTGATCGAACTATACTAGCTCATTAAGCAATATTTTCTCTATAATTTTTTGTATGTAAACATTGAACAAAAGGCCAAATATTGTGCCAGAGAAGAACTGAATACTGCACAGCAGGGTTTGATGATAGCAGCCAATTGCCTCCCCTGCAGTTGGAAGACAGTTTGGATAACTATTCCGAAGATTAATGAGCAATCAGTTCTAAATTAAACCAAGACCTATGTTTAAATCTTTCTCACTCACACCCTTTACAAATCTAAATTTGAGTTACACTCACAGAGATAAAATGCAGTATTTGGCTTTGTGTGTTGTAGAACATTATTAGCAGAGTGAAAAATTGGTTCTTTAGCATTTCCTTCACATTTTTCAGCTTTTATTTTCCTGAGCAATTGGAAAGGAAATGGACTGTGATGAGGTTTGCTGCTTCTGCACCAGGCTATAAACAGAAGTTCCCTGTCACTCATTTCTAGAAACTATACAATCTCACTTTGGAACTGGAACAGAGGTATTGGATCTGTGAGGCTCATGACTTCTGACACACCCTTTTCATACTGAGCTCAGTTTTTAGCAACTGAAAAGGCATTTGTGTAGTGTGAAACAAATACCACAGTGAACAACATGAAGGAGAGTCATTGGAGGGCTTTGCAGCAGCTCAAGAAATATCACCTTGTTTGTGTCTATGCAGTCTCTGTAACTTTGCACCTCTCCCTCTCTATCAGTTCAGTTTCTAAGTGCAGCACTTATACAATATCGATTAGGTTATATATTAGGTGCACGTGTGTATAAGCATTTAACAGTAGTTACATATTGCAAGTACCAAGGTAATTTTTGGATTAGTCTAAGAAAAGGTGTGTTAGGATAAGAACAAGGCCAGTTTTGGATAGATGGCAGAACTAACAGAAATCAATTACACATTTCTCTTCTAATTTCCTAACTAACTTCTTTTTCCTTTCCTCTTCCCTTAATTCCAGCCTAAAAAGTAGGCATGAAGCAGGAATTCAAAGACACCTCAGAGACTATCAAAGAGATCAGACATGCAAAAACTACTCTATAAGAAAACTTTCAGAATACATTAATTTGATGGGTAATTTCCTTCTTGTGTGAATTTGCCTCATTTTGTCCACTCACAGCTTATTATTCATGTATGAATGCAGGCATCATACATACATACCATCAAATTGGGTTTTTCACGTGTTTTGGGTAAAGAGCAAAACCACAGAAGATAATTTTACAGATTTAAATCTCCTAAGATGCTAAACTTATTGAGATTAATTAGGATATAATGAATCAGAGTAAACAGGATTAAGAATGTAATAGGGTTTGGCAAATTAATTAAAAAAATTACCACAGTCATACTGGTTATTTTGATACTAGATAGTAGGGTGCGTTAAAGTAGTATATCTAAAGAAACTTCCAACAAAAGGCATTCTATTCAATGGACAAAAAAAAAAACATATGAGCCAAAAAACAACCACCTTTGAAAATTACAACATACTACAACTGTATTACAATACAGCTATCGCAGGTCAACCAGCTGATGGTGGTTAGATGAAATATGATATCTATTGTGGAGTTCAGCTGTTATCTGAAAATACACTCTTGAGCTTTGTGAAATAGATAAGAGGAAGCACTTCTGAGTTGGTGGAAAATACATGGACTGATTTAACCTATTTAATATTGATAATGTGCTAAATGTTATACACAATACAGGAAGCTTTGAAAGTCTTGTATCTTTCCTGTCTGGAAATTATGACCAACTTCTGATAATTTCCATCTAATCATATAAAAGCTATTTACAATGATTTTTTAAGCTTATTTACATTTTTAACATGCATATATTTTATTTTAAACTGCAATTATTATTAAAGTCAAGCTAAAGAGATGAAATCTCAGTGAAATTAATCACAACCTGGGTATGATCGGTGTTGCAAGCTAAATAACCCCACTACAATGGGGTTTCATTACTAGAAACCTACTAAAATCCTGAGATACTCATTTGAGACTTGGATATACATTGCTCACCCAAACTAGGTAGTGGACCTCTGAGCTGGAATACTATGTCTATGTTCATCCTATCAGCATTTTTGGGATAGAGCAATTTTATGTCTGTGTTCAATTTCCTGTCAGGAGTTATCAGTTAGGCATAGAGTTGTGCAGAAATAGTCCCAGTTCTTCTAGACCCAAGATATATCACCTTAAGAGTTTCTCTACCCAACTTACCTACTTTTATATATGCATATAAATAATTGAAGAAAAAAAAATATGAGGTAAGACTTGTGTGCAGTCTTCACCAAAGATAAGCCAAGAGACTGTATCTGGTATCTTGATACTTTGATTTTGTATGTGTCAGAATCTCCAGCATATCTAGTTTCATGCACAGTTTTCTGAATGTGTCTGGTTTCAGTACATAAATGCTAAACAAGGAGGGAAAAAATGTCTCTGTATTACATAGTCTTCGATTGTATTCTTGGAAAATACCACATGCTGAAAGGACCACTACAAATTTTCCTGAAGGTATTTTCATATAGCTCACTACATGATATGTTTATTACTGCTAGCTTAAGTTTCAAAAGTTAATGCAAGCAATTTATTTATTCATTACTATTTAGCTATATAAACAAGAAATATGAGTCATAAATAGGGAGACAGTCAAAAGTATGTTCTTGTTTTCAGAAACCTCATGTTCACATTATTTTACCACCATTGTGTCAGAGAAATTACTTTTTTATATTCAAATAAATGAAAAGGAATGGAAAATGAATAAAGAGAATTGTCTGTGTTAGATTCAGACTTTAATAAGCAATGATGTTGTACAATGGTTATTAATTTCCTTTAGAACCAAGTATGCCCTTTTCTCACACACAGATTATAGTTTGGATTTTGATTTTCATTACTTGTTGATGCCTATTTACTCTGAGTGATTAGTTATTCAAGAATGTCAAGAATATTCCATTTTACAAGATTGGTCCCATATTACAGAGAGTTTTCAGAAATGTAGCCTATTTCTCTCATATACTATGATTGAAAGCTCAAGACATTTATTCACTTACTACCCTAACTACCTTGCTGTCCCACTGTAGTTTCCACAAGAACAGCAAGTGCTGTTCTTCTCTAATTGGCACTTCCTTGCCAGCCCTCTGTCCCATTCATCATGTCTGTCTACAAATGGTCAGCTCTGAAGGACAGACCAGCCAAAAATCTCCAGAGAAGTCACAGATGAGATACACAAGGATTAAAAAGTGCCAGGGACACTGTTAAAGGGAAGGACAAAAAAAAAAGCAAACAAGTGAGCTAAGAAGAGATTAGGAGAAAACGTGTCAGAACAGATTAACTGGAGGAGGTGAAGCATAAGGCATAATATTAGGAATTTTTATGGAATAGCTAGAGAGACCAATCAACAAGAAAAAAAAGAGGAGAGGTGAATAAAATGAGCAAAGCCTTTCAAAGTATATCAGAATAGCCCTAGAGTAAAACTAAAAGAAACTTGCTGAAAAAAGGAAGGGTGAAGTAAATGGCAAGCACAAAAAAGGAAGGACTTGGTAATAAAATACTAAATGAGGAATTTATGTAGGAATGTAAATTACTGGTTAAATGCATTGGTTGAAGTACACTTTATCCTGACAGACTAGAACATCACCTTAAAAATGTAATTGCAACGTCACTTGCAGTAAAGACCAAATAAATTACATGTCACTTTACTCAGAGGCGGCAAAGTTCAATTTGCCTACACTGCTGAGAAGCTTGCTCAGAGCCTACGTTTGTTTTCCTTTGTAAAGTAAGATCATTCAGCTAATGTTGAGTCATATTTTAATGAATGTACTTAATATCCACAGGCTTAATTAGTTATATTTTTACTCACAGCTATCCTGAATGTTTATGGCCCATGAACTTAGTCTTTTTCTAACGTTTATGGTCTGATTGTTGAAAATTAGTTTACTTGGCTGAAAATTAAACACTTTGTGAACATTGGCTGAAATTTAGCCTTCAGCTCTCACGGGAGCTTATAAGGAATGTGAAAATATATAGTTAACACAAAGGTTAATCAAAGGTTAATAGTTCTTATGACTGAGCAGAGTGGATAGAAAGTAGGGACAGTTTAGTAGTGTTTTCAGATGCTAACTCATTTCAGCTGGAAATCTCTGAGGGCTGCAAAGTGACCATCTTACCTCTGCTTCTCAGATGAAAACAGTCTAGGGACACACTAGGGCATTAGTGTCTAATCAATTTGACATCAGTTAGAGAAAAAGTACAAAAAGCTATATTTAGCAAATCAAAAGTGATCTATACAAAAAAGTATTATACAGATTAATCTTCTAAATAGATGCTGAAAATGAGTAATCAACCCTGAAAATAGCTGGCAAATTTCTTACCTTGAAACAGTGGTAACCCTAGGAATTGTAGATATGCTGATATTTTACACAGGATAATAAATGTCAGAATATGTAGAAAGAAAAATAAATAAAGAAAAAAAATCTAAATCAGGCAATCTATGTCAATGCAAGTCTGTGTTATTGACACATGTAATACATTTCATATTCTTTGATATAAAATCTAAAAAAATGTAAAATTAAGTGTTTATATGGGAAACTTTTAAGAAAAACAGATTAAACTAAGTCATAAATCACAGAATTTTCAAAATTGACAAAAGGAAGAAAAGGGTTAGAAACTGTTCAGTCTTAAAAGAACACACAGAACTCAGGCTTAGCTACTTGTTTGCCTGAACAGATGTGACCCTTTTTGCTTGTTCTTTACAAAAGGATATGCTAGAAACATTTCTGGGAGGTGCTGTCAATTTACTCTATATAAACAATTAAAAATTAATGGAAAGAGAAACAGAAAGCTGCATATTTATCTCCTGGGTAGATGCTCTAATCATCCGGCAATAGCAATATTTTCACTCCTGGGTCCTATAAGTATTTGAATTACTTCCCACAATGAGCAGAGCGTCTGCAGCAAGATGTACTGAATAAAATCCAGGTCTAAAATCATTGCACCCTAACATTTGGGAGCCTGTACTGAAAAATGAAAAATAATCATTTAAAGCTCCTAAGATACTGGACAGATCTTGCTCTCTCTTCCTTATTGAAAGTTTAGCCCATGAAATTTTGTGTAAAAATAAGGTCACAGCATCCTTACCAGCTCAAGATAATCGCAAATAGTTTGAGCAAAGTGGAAACGCAAGTTTCAAGCATAGTAATAATTGAAACAAACATCAGCTACAGAGAAAGCAGTCTGAGAAAATACAAAGGAAAGGGAAAAAACAGATTCATCTCTCCAGTTATACTGCAACAGACATTGTATTGGTGATGGAAAAAGGTGAATTAGAAGATATTTGGCTGGCTATTCCATTTTCAGGTACTGTAGCAATAATATAGCTTGACCAGTTTTATCATGAAGGAATAAAGATTGATTTAAGGTCAGGCCTCTGACATGACTACACACTCACAATCAATATCATTGGGTGTCCTCTGGTGCCTCTCCAATGTACACTTGTACTGGATAAACAGTTGCCCATTAGAAAGCTGGCCAAAAATCACAATGGAGAGGAAACAAGATATACTCTGCATCTCACTTTTGCCCTAAACTGCACTGATCCCCACTGAAGTATAGGGGAAATAAAAACAAACAACATAACTGAGGAAATAGTAAATATGAAAGACAATTAACCTCTAAAGAAATGGGGGGAGGGTGTGTGTTTAGACTTTGTTTTTCTTTGTTTTGTAATTCCCTTATAGATAAGAGGTCTCTTGGATTTTTTGACAAGAGATTGTTTTCATTCACTTCTTATTTCTGAAAAAATGTTACAAGAAAAGACTGAGTAGTTAACGCTAACTTTATATTACCAATTACTGAATAGGGAACCTTAGAAACATATAGTCCGAAACTGGCCTAATGAAAAACCCGTATATTAGTTACAAATACCCAGTACTATCTCTGATATATATATTTACTATTACTATTTTATATCAGCTGCAAGTATGCTTTTCAGTCTTTTTTTGTAAAACAGAGCCTGTGGGCATCTAAATGATTTCTATATCAGACTTAACTGGGCAAACTCGATATCAGCCAAAAAATTGGCATCAATTTTAAGACATCCTGGCTAAGGTTAAGAGTAGATTTGAAGACAGAGTACCTCCAGAAAAGCTGATTTGAAGCTGTCGAAAAGATTAGGTCAACAATATTCACTATTATTTTAATTTTTGGTTTTTTATTCCTTTCTCTCTTCTCTCCATATCAGTCGAGCAATACCATACATTTCGTGAATCAAAGCAAAAGCATGAGGAAAAAATTATATTTAAAAAATGGCATTACATTGCTTGGATGACACCACAGATTATGCCCACTATAATCAGATGGGAAAGTCATGGTACTGGTAACTTTGATACCACATAATCCCAACTATTGAACAGTGTTGATTTTTAAAATTATTTTAAGGGACTTTTTTTTTTCCCGATGGACTTTCTACAAATCTTACAACGGCAATAACCAAGAAAGTTGTTCCACACATGATTCGCAATTTGGAGTTTTAAAACTTTTTTCCTGTTTTTTCACTACTAACACAGGAATTCAGTTTTTGTCTTTCTGTTCTACTGCACAGGAAAATTCGAAAAGTTATAAGATTAGAAGAAAAGGGTACATTTGCACTTTAATCACTTGTCTGGATTTGCTGCACATAAATCAGAATGTCAGACCCCATCAGTATACCAGAAATTATACTCATAGACTTTCACTGCCAGCACTTAACAATCTTATACATTTCGTGTTTTATGTCACAGAAATTTATGGAATCTGGTTTTTGGGTCTACTTTTTTCCTTTTCTTTTTAAAGTCTGGAGTTAGAATAAAGGGAAGAAGAAGAAAAAAAGGAGCTTTAACTTTGTTATTTGTTGGGAAAAAAATTGTAAACACAGAGAATTATAAAAAAATCCTTAAATGAAAAAATACTGTAAAATATTCCTAGAGAAAAACAACCAAAACCAAGAAAATAAAGTTATGCACTGAAAATGCCAGATACACTTCTTTAACTGTAGATATGTACTGGATTTACTCAGTCCAAGACAGGACTGCTTTATGTCTACTTGTTAGCACAGAAACCCACCAATCCTTAATAAAGCCTTCCTGACAAAACTCCTTCACAGAATTGGCTAGCTTTCAGAAAATATGTGATTACTCAAAGTTCTGTTGTATAAGTCTATGAATCCTGTACAATTTGTAATCACTCCCAGAGTACTGTAAGATGGTGTTGGTGAGAGATTTAGTTGTCCATCTTTATTTATACGAACACTGCAATCACTGGTTACTTCTCAGGGAGAGGAGGTGGGGATGGTCCTCAAGACAGGAAGTTGCCCTTCCTTGTTAGAGTATCACCTAGTTAAATACTGGAATAAACAATGTTGAACTGTTACCTGTTTTAAAGTCATATTATCTTACAGCATCTTTATAATCAGTACACACATATTTCTCATTTCTTAATGCTTACATGGAGCTTTTGTGTAATATTGAGTTTATATGCATGCACCAAGCTCTTTGTGTATCACAAATATCATGTGATAGCAAAAAGTCTTCTTTGTATATTGTGACATTGGTTAGAATTATTAAGTTGGTAGAAGAAAAGTAAAAAAATTAAGTGTGTTCCAAAGTAGGCCAAACAAAAAAAAATCCTGTTACAAATTATCTTCATTAGCTTTGGAAAGCTCATAAGTATCTACACCGTAACCTAATATTTCTGACTAGTTTCTCATAAAAGAAATATTGAGAGACAGACTCAACAGCACTATGTTAGAAGAGAAGCATTGTACAACATACATTAATTTTTAGGCTAAACAGTACTATTTTAGTCACTTATTTGATCTCCCATACAAAAGCAGTAGAGATTCACCAAACAATCTCTTTTTTCATATTTCTGTGTATAAAATTCCTCACTATCTTAAAAAAAAATTAATTCCAATAACATTTCACAAGGCGTGGTTGTTATTGCTTGTTGGTGAATTGTGCCTACGGTTAAATAACTTCATCTTCAAAGTGTAATTCAATTTTCCTTATAATTCTCTTCTTAGAAAGATTTAAAAATAAAACAACTAATGACAAAAGTAAAGGAATATTCATTACCCACACTGATGCGTCTGATCTAAAAATCCAGTAAATATGGTAAGTCCCATAACAACTGAAATTTTTTGCAGGTTCATTACATAGTTATTTTCATTATATTATTTATCAAAATCTACCATATATATGTCTTCAGCAGCTCATATTTCTTCATAAAGAAGCCCCTCCATGCTTTTTGTTTTTCAGGGAAAAAAGGTCACATTATTCCATATAATTTTTACAGCATAACTATTTTGAAACCACTATTTAAAAAGCCAGTGAGTACAAATAACACCTCTCTGAAAAGACATGGCACTCTACATTTTTCCTCCAGTACACTGAAACTGCTCTGCCTGGCAGAAAGCTCCTAAAACAGATCACATCTCCCACTGAGAAAAAGGTATCTGTTTTTCTTACAAGCACATTCTTTAAACACCTCCACCATTTCCACAATTTGCTGGCTTCTGTAGCTAGGTAGGGATTAAAATCTGCCTGGCAGTCACTCATATTAATTCCACCGAGGAGCAGCAAAGTCAAATGGTGCACCACTGCCAAGGCTTGAGTGACACTGCTTCCTCGCAGCCAGCTTCCCCGGGGATTGACTGCTACCACAGCGGCAGAGCATCCCTCTGCTAATCTCCTCTAACTGTTGTTGACCTATCTCTGCCTTCCACTCCCAAGTATACAATAAATCAAGCACATTTTACATGAAAAATGAAGTAATTACTCAGTGAATCCAATGGCTAATTGCGCACGGAAGCCTCTGGGAGATGTGGGACAAATCCATGTCAGATTTCGAAAGGCAGAGAAAAAGTAAACTAAGTTAATAACTCCTCAGATACTGACAGACTGAAAGGGATTGAAATGCACCATTTCTTCAAAGAAACCAATACCCTGCTTAAGGGAAATGGAAAATTCTGGCTGTATAGTTTAACTTTACAGGAGTGATTTAGACGAAAAACTGCACCAAAAGCAACCAGTTTCTGGAGAAAAATGTCATGAGGCTGCAGCTTCTTATGTCAGATATCATTATTATATGTTATTTAAAATAACCTTCTCTTTTTTATATCCTCCTTTTTTTCCACCTACTCTGCAACTGTGTACTTCTGAGTCCCCTAATTCCTCATTCAATTTAATTCAGTTAACTTGCTCCCTCTCCCCAGCTTCTCTCTCATTTGCTCCTTATCCAGGGAAACCTTCCCCAAACTCCTATTACCAATGCAGTACTCTGGCTGCTTAAATACCATGTACCTGAGCTTGCTGGCTTTCTCAGCTGCATCATGGAGGGAGAGGAGAAAAGGGACTGGGACAGGGACAAAGCAGGTGAAAGATAAATTCCCTTGCTCTCATTTGAGTTCCTAGCCAGCATTTGCTCAAAGCAGAACACACCAGGTGTGATTAGTCTCACCCTTGCAGCTCTGACCTGAATGAAGCATTTTTTGATGTATTTAAGCAGAGCATCTCATCATCTGGACAGCAATAGGAATTGTAAGAGATGAAAACATGCTCAGTGGCTTTTTTTAGAGGTAACAGTAGTGAACTTCTGGTAAGTATCTACTGAACATATGTGCTTTTCCAACTTGGCTAAATTTGCTTGGATTGTCACAGGATAGCAAAAGAAACATTCATGACACAAATGCCACTCCTCTGCCAAGTTTCAAGGTCACTTACAATTTATCTTTGAAAAGCAACACATTTTTCTGCAGCCTAGCTGCTGGAAACATCTGAACCATTTTGGCGGACTTTTTTCAAGTCGTGGTCCTGACACAACCAGCAAGAATGGAAAATTTCAGCCTCAATAGTTACAGAACCTGCCAAGCTTAATACATTTAATGTGAGACGTTATTTCCTAGATGCTCCCACAGCAGTTACCTTCATCTCTCATACCTACAGGGCTTTGTCAGGGTCTTGCCCACAGTTCAAGACACCAACAGCAGGATACAGCTGATCATCTGATGAGTTCTTTTTTAGTCCAGGGGAAAAAGAGAAAAAAAAATGTTCAAAATCAAAAACTTTTCAGTTAGTTCTTTAAAAATACAACATTAAAAAAATTGCGGTGACTCTTGGAAATTAAATTTGTATGTCTGTGCTTCTTTTTATTGGTAAGACTTCTCAGTGGGGGCTACAAGTCTAGTTACATTAGAGGAGATAATACCATGAGAGAGAAAAAGGGGAACTGAAATCTCTGACCTATAGTTTCTTTAACTACCAGAAATAAAGCACATTTTGACTCAAAAGGTTTGTATTAAATATTTTAATTCAGCAGCAGAACTTCAAGATTTGTTAAAAGTAGAAGTGACAGGAGACATTTGCCCAAGAGTTAAAATGTTTTAATACAGAGAAATATTTAAAAACAAAGAGCAGAAAGCTCTTGGGCATTGGGAAATCTGAGGTAATTTGATTTGATCAGATAAAGAGGAAGGTGATTATTTACATAACAAAAAAAAAATCCACAGAGAAAAAATAATCTTGCTTTCATAATATCTTAGAAACAATCGGACATCAAACATTACTTTCATGCAGCCATGTTTTATTGTCTCCTTAGGCTTAATCAACATGCATAGATGAGCTGGAGATACTCAGAAATTAGAACTTCAATTGTGCTATGTTTCCTTAAGCTCTCCTCAAAAAGTTTAATTTTGTTAGTATAAAGTACTTCCTTATGTAAAGCAAAACCAACTTCCTTTCCTTGTAACACCACAAAAGACACACGTCACTTGTTGGCACATGTCACACTTTGACACATAATGAATGATACAGGTACTATTACAGTTATTGCAGCAAAGATGTTAAACTAGGAAAATTTGCACCAATCAGTACAAGGTGAATAGACAGATGGGCACATTCAGAGGACATTATACCACGAATGTGTGTGCTACAAAGGAGATAACTCCTTCCTCTTACCTCTTTTTAACAACTACTTTCTCAACATAGCTCAAATTCAGTTCATTTGGCCTATCAAACCAAAATTTCTGGCATCATTTCAGAGCACCTGAATGTCACTGTCTGCACCTCAAACTTGAGACGACAGGAAAGACAGGAGTAAACCTACTCAGATGCATTCATATGCCTCATGGGTAGGAGGAAAAATTATGTTTTACTCCGGTGTTAATTGGTTAGACAGAGGAAGGACACTCAAAATAAGAAGGCAAATGAGTTTGCTCTGAGCTTTGTGCTGACATGGCTGGCACTTCAGTTAGCCTGACTACATATATACGAGCCAGAAACACAGAAACAATACAGGAAGTCAATGTGGCAATATATTAGTGTCACCAAAAGATGGTGGAGTGAGGTGTGGGGGGAATGCTTAGATGTCTAATATGTGCTGAAAAACTTTAATGCTGTACAAAGCAGCCCTTCTTTACTCCCAAATATTCCAATTTAAAATTTTTGAGAATGGATATTTCTTCTTAATTATACTGTAGATGAACAGCTACACAATTACATATACTTACACGATCAAAGCCCAGCAATGTCATATTAAGTTCTAAACATATTTTTATATTTATATATATAAATAATTTTTCCTGAGAAAAT
>VZTZ01049088.1:74043-114900 GCA_013400955.1 Drymodes brunneopygia
AAAGACACTAAGAAATTTGGTTGTTTCCAAAAAAGTGTATGTGTTCTAAACTGTACCAAGGGTCATTTAAATATAATTTTTTACATTACCTTTTTGTTAAATTTATAAATATGTTCAGTCTTTTCTCAATAATAACCCCAAAAAGAATGTTGCATGTTTTATGCAGTATGGTACCATCTCAGTTCTATTTTCCTGCAGTGTAAACCAAAAGAATTTATACCGGGTGAAAATTATGAAACATGTTTATTGCATTTGAAATATGATCACTGTTTCTTTTGCACCATTTGTGTAATCATTTTGGAAACTGATTTTCAGAAGAGGTTTTTGTTTTCCACACTGTGTTTCTAAAGGAAACACTGATTATCTTTTTAACATCACATTGTTTCCTAAATACTTATTACTATACCGAGAGTCTTTTTTAAGCTGCATAAAGGGCAACCTTAAATCACTACAAGAAAAAACATACTGCTACATATTGAACGAAATATTAAACCTCTGAACCTCTTGCAACTCAGTTTTTGGTTTATCCCTGTTAAAATGTTATGCAGTGATAAGACAGTGAGTTTGACGATAAAGTGCTGAATCTGACACACTAAAGATAAATGAGAATTACTGATAGAAAGCTGTTCTACTTTTGCTGCACTCTATGGGAAGGTGGGTTCATTTCCATCTCCCTGTCAGGTACCTGAAAACAACAGGCCTTATGCCTTCTTAATCTCAATGGGTTACCTTCATAAGCTCTTTAAAAGTTATATATGGAAGCTCGAGTAAGCCGATTAGCAATGGTTGTTTGCAATCGGACATCAGCAAAGTACATAATAATACTGCAACATAACTGAGAATACAGAATGAGGGTGGTACCACTAGGAAGATATAGCAATGTTATTTAAGACACAGAAGGGTCACCTAAAACTCAAAAAGCAGCCATGTGCATTTAAAATGCCATCTCTTCCCTCCTGAAACAGCCATTCAAAATCTCCTGACTTTGAAAAAGGCACCTTTGCTGACACTACTCAACCTAAAAAATCTTCACTGTATATCACTTTCTAGATAGGTATTTACTCTTTATCAAATTTCAACTGTCTGAAGTTCTACAGCAATGATTGATAGCACTCAGTTATGTCTATTAGGTATATTTCATTGAAAGACTACTTGAATGCCTAACACTAGCCAAGGTACATTTTCTACTTTTTACTGGATTAATGCAACATTTAAAACTCACACTAGCATTTTGTACTGGAACATGCCCTCATTCATATTTTTACTGTGACAGTAATTCAGGTGTTATAGCATAGAGTCATCATAGACCTTGGAATGGTTTGGGCTGGAGGGGACCCTAAAGATCACCTAGTTCCAGTACCCCCTGCCATGGGTAGGGACACCATCACAGTAACCAGGCTACTCAATGCCCCATCCAACCTCGTCTTGAACACTTCCAGGACTGGAGCATCCACAGCTTCACTGCCCAACCTCTTCCAGTGTCTCACCACCTTCACAGTAAAGAATTTCTTTCCTTTAGCTAATCTAAGTCTACCCTTTTTCAGTTAAAAGACATTGCCCCTTGTCCTATCATCATATGACCTTGTCAAAGGGCCCTCTCCAACTTTCTTGTAGGCCTCTGTTAGGTACTAGAAGGCTGCAATAACGTCTCCCTGGAGCCTTCTATTCTCCAGGCTGAACTATCCCAACTCTCTCAGCCTATCTTCACAGGAAAGGTGTTTTAGCCCTCTGATCAACCTTTTGGACATCCTCTGGACTAACTCCAAGAAATCAAGGTCTCTCTTTATTTGGGGGCCCCAGCACTGGATGCAGCACTTCCAGTGGGGTCTCACAAGAGTGGATTAGAGGGACACAATCACCTCCCTCAGCATGCTGGCCACACTTCTTTTCATTTAATATGGTTGACTTTCTGGGCTGCAAGCTCAAACCGACAGGTGGTGTCAAGCTCTTCATCCTCCAATATTCCCAAGTCTTTCTTCTCAGGACGGCTCTCAATCCTTTCTCTGCCCAGCCTCTATTTGTGCTTGGGATTGCCCTGACTCACATGTGGTACCTTGTATTTGTCCTTGTTGAACTTCATAAGGCAGTTAAACCAAAGTTGAACAAAATATGATGCCTAATAACATTCTGAAAAGATTTTAGCCTGCCTTTCAACATTTGAAATGGTATCTGTCATGTTTGTCCATTTGTCAGTCCTGAATAACAGTGAAAATTGAGAGCACAGAAAAAAAATGAGTTGAAAGTAAAAAATAAGGCAGAATAACATATATGTTAGCTAAAGTTCTGTGTGATTCTCCTCTGAGATCAGACAACCTTTTGATTTAATTTTTCCTGACAGTTCAGTATAATATAATAATAGACAGAATGTCCTTGGTTATCACTTTTGCTTCCCCTCACTATTGTCCTTGTCTACTGCAGATGCTCAGCCTGAATCAAACCACTTTTTAGACAAAGCAAATAATCTAGAAAGTGTTTTACCCACAATTTTAGGTGAAAGTATTACGAAGGGCCCATCTGTGATTTTTGTTACAATTCTAAGTATTGATGACTTTCCTTTTCTTCATTATACAGCATTGTGGGAGGGGATCTGAGACATATGGTGCCTGCCAATAGTTTGATGAGCACACATGCCAACTTCTAGGGCTAGATTTTCCCACTACTTACATCAGAAATGCTCAAGGGTATGTTCAGAAATGCCCATAGTCAAAGTTCCTTAAAATCCTGAGCATGTTAGCATGTTTCTGTAATTGTGCTGAGTGAGAATGACCACAGCCAAGCACAGAACAGCCCACAGCTGTACAGAAGCTCCTGAATATTACAGCTGTGCTTTCAGACTTTGCCACAGCTGTGCTATAGGAAACAATGTGGTCAGAAATTGTGAACTATGAAGTAAAGTTGGTGACAAAAAGCCCTCCCTTCTGCCTGTAACATTCATGGCCAGAGATACTGGCATAGTCACTCAGAGGTACAAAGGTACCCAACCTTAGCATGGGGTTGATGAGCCCTAATCGTAGGGCGGTAGATAATGGAAGGCTTATGACAAGTAAATGCTAATGCTCAGATACTAAAAGATGTTTTAATGACATGTCCAGAATAACACTTGATATTTGGGGTGGATTACGTCAATATATACAACATGTTTGTACCATTGAAACTAATTCCAATGTTAGAACAGCAAACAATGGTCACTCTTCCTTAACATATTCCTATACAGCTGGATATGGAAAAACAAATATTTGTTAAATGATTTCTTGCTTGAATCCTATTTTCAAAAGCAGAAACTGAGCTAGATTTCTGGCTGCAGACTTGAACATTGTAATCATAACTTTAGTATTGGTTACGTTTAACCCACGCAATTTAGTCCATACGCAATGTAAAATATTTTCCAGAAACATCAATAAAAGAATAAAAATTATAAGCATCTTTTGAATGCCATATGTATGAGGCTATCACCCTATCCTTAAGACAGTGATAACTTTATATTTCAACTCACAACAAAGATACTGCAAAAAATTTACTTTTTAAATACTCATGATTCTTATCTTTTCATTTGTAAATCTCTATAGTTTTGTTAGTACAGTCATTTTTACCCTGGGAAAACAAGACAATGATGAGACATTTCTTTTCCCAAAATCAAGATGGGAAATAACACCTCATTTGGCATGACCCAAAATCTAGTCACCCTGTTTCCTTTTCATTCTTTGAATGTTCATATTAGAGAGACTGATGGCAATGCAATACAGGAAAAAAGGTAGATGAACCATTTTGATTAAGCAGAAAGTGACTACTCTCTTTATGAGAATATTCAATTACTCTATTGCAGTTATGTTCCACAACCTACTAAAAATATTTCTAGGCCTCCAAGCATATTCTAATTTCTCAAACTGGGAATTGAAGTTCTCCCTAGAAAAGCTGAGTATCCTACTCTTCATGGTTCGCATGCCTCATTACTTGCCATTTCTTCGTTGTAATGATTGCAGAGGTTTTTAAGGGACAACAGAGGTAATCTAGCCTTGAAAAGAGATGGGGCTAGATGGAAAATACTTGTTCTTCCCTTTTGTGCACCTAAGGTGTACGAGAAATGGTTTGAGAATGAGAAATTGATTGGCTGCAGTTTTAGCCACCAATAGAAATCTCTCAAGAATATACACTGAAGATATTTTTAAGTAGGATGATATTCAAATCCCTGTGAGACTTCTGATTTTTAAACTGATTCCTTCACTGCTTTTATCTCATTAACTAAAGCTTCTACCAGTTAGTTAGCCATACTGGAAAGCTCTCAGTAAATGTACTGGTAAACCAAAGAATGTATAAAACTAGCTCTTTACATTGTGCTGAAAATAATTTTATTTGACTTAAACCAATGATAACCACTACAGAAGTCCATGCAGCTAAGATCTGCCTAAGCTCTGATTGCAAATATGTTTCTGTACCACTGAAAGGTAAGTGCAAGTTGGAAATGATTCACAGTCCTTTTAAATCCATGACTACTATTTGCATATCCAAAGAACAGGCTAATTATATTCTGTTTCCTACCCAAATCTGTACACTCACATTAAATCTTGAAGATGTGGATACATACAAAAAGAATCTCTATAAAAGGTGATGGATGACTTCCTACTGGAGAGGCAAATCCCTGCTTTAGCTCTCAGTGCAAAAGGATAGCTTTGCATTGCTTACAAAAATTGTCCTGTGCCTTTCTGGTCCCATCTGGCTTTCAGCACTGTGAGATGATCACCCATCCATATACTCAACACAGCCAGTTTTCTTTCACTTCAACAACAGCAACAGAATTAGTTGTGTGTCTTTCAAATTATGATAAAAACAGTTAATTAACTACATAGACACTAAACAGACCAATATAGCCAAAGCCTGACCTGTTATCACTGCCAGTAAAGTATTTCAGTTCAAGTATTCAACTGCTACCCCTTGGATAGAGAATCACTATGATGTTATCTTTAATTTATCTCACCCTTCAGATTTATCTAAAATGTGATAAATAATGAAAACAAAAGGGATTGAAGCTGCTAAAACGATGTTCTTGAAAAGTGCTCAGACTGAATGTTATTAGGATCTTGTTCCCAGACATCCTGAAAGCTTTTTTCTAATTTTGGTTTTTAGAGGCAAAACACAAACACGGTTGATTTATATTATAAAATTAAGTGTAACAGCAAGTCTACTAGATAGGAGTCTAGAAATAAAATAGATTTTAAAAATCAAACAAACACGCCTAATCACACACCCAGTTCAGTAGCCCACTTTTCCGATAACTCTTTTTGGGAACAAAAGTGATCAAGAATGAGATAACACATTTTAAACATGATACCTCATTGAATAAACTCCTCTTTCGACCTGAATGTAAAAGAGGAACATAAACATTTTTCTTCTACATATCTTTCTCTTTTTTTTTTCCCCTTTGGTCAAGTGTTTAAAAAGAAATATATATTTACAATATATATTTATATAGGCACTCACACAGTGAATTGGCAATAGCATTTGAGGTTTCTGATGTTACTTGAATACAAATGAAGGAAAGCAAGGGCTTTTATTCTTATATCTTCATGAATACTGTGCATATACATTAAAACACTTTCAATCAGTAAATTAGAGCATCCCAAAAGATATGAAATCCTATGATGTAAGGATATAGTAGTCTTTACATATATATATATAGGCCATGTGTGAGACAGTGTAATGTAGAGTAACCATAGCAATGTTGAGTATGTTGAGTAAGTCAGCTTAAAAACTGTTGAGTGCATTACATATGCACGGCACAGAGGGTTTTTTATCCTCTTGTTGAATCAGGCCCATACTACTGCTTTATATTAGCCATCTATTATACATAAAAAGTCCCTAAACCTTTCCAAATTAAGCAAGAATCACTTCAGGCTCTAAAAATGATTGCATACTTGACTACAGTTAGGAGAATGCTTTGTTTGTAAAATGCTTTGAAGATAAGTCCTAAGCAGAGCTTTTAATCTATACAAGCAGTAAAATAAAGTGCAGGCCTGCACATAGTTGTATCAGAGAAAATTGTGAGTGATTTTGTGGAAAAATGTACGTTTAATGTAATGTTCTGCAAAGAAAATAACAAAAACAAAAACAATAATGACAACAACAAAAAAGACAATAGAAGTTTTGAGTTCTAAAGCCACAATTGTTTTCTATTCATCTTCATTCAGACTATGACCTACACAATTTTTAACAGCTGAAAATGTGTTGATTATTAATATTTGTGAATGGAAACCTACAGAACTTAATCTGATTCCTGGTATTTGATCACATGGGATTCTATATCTGAATGTCTGCATGAAAATCAAACAAATAATTGTGTCTTCATGAGACAGAATCCATTAGTTGTTTTTTTTCTAATTTATATGGTTCTTGACATATTTTGTATTATCAGAATATTAACATTAACAGAGAATCACATATTTTTTCAGTCACAAGTAAACAGGTAGTTAATTCAGATTTTGAATTTATCATTAAGATTTTGATTTTAACTCTACACAAAAAAATGAAAACATTTCTTTAATATAAATATCTAGGTAGAAGATAAATGTTCTAACTAAACTATCTACATCAGGTGAAACTCCTAAGTTTTCCCATTAAATCTAAAGAAAATTTCTTTGAGTTCTTGGCAGGTTAGATCCTTCACACAAAAAACTTGCAGTCAGCTACAGTGTTTTTCCAGTTGTCGTATTTTATCCTCTCAAATTTAATAGTGATGAAGTCCAGCCTTCCAGTATCCCTTAGTAAACACTGTAGGGTGAAAATAACCAGTTTTATGTGTTTTTCTTTCAGTTCTGTCTTCCATTTAGCTGTAGGCAGTGTTCTGGAACAGCAGCAGCCAGAGCACTGTTGCAGAGATGGCAGCACACACAGACTCTGGGGTGCTTCTATACATGCACCAAGGTAATCTGTTTTCAGGGTTATTGAAATGCACTACAAATTTAAAGCACCTTCTTTGTAAGGAGTGACAAAAGACATAGTAATTAAAACACAGGATAATTTTTCTTTCTGTTGTGGTTGCACAAGAGATGCTCAGAACCCTTTTTTCCTGTTCTTTCCCACGGTGCCTTCTCTCCCTGTGACTTCCATAGGCCAGCTGTTTCAAATCATGGGGGTTTTTTTACTAAACCACGCCTATAATAAAAATCCTCAAATAAAAGATGGACCAGGTATGTCAAAAGCCTGTAACTAAATTCAGGTTGCCCGTTAGGAAGCCTTCATGCTCCGTTAGCTGCTAGAAGGTATACGTGATGACTGAGAAAGCAACCTCTGACCCACTGGCTTTTTCATGCTCTAACTAGTAAGTAGGAAACAACAGGGGTTGAGAGGAGCTCTATGAAACAGTGCTCGTCAGAGCGAGACAAATTGGAAAATGGGCTCTTCTGTATTCTGTAATGACAAGAATATTTAATAGGCTGTGTAGGGGGTACATTAAAAAAAGATGTTAGCTAGCCTGAAAGTACACTCCTGGGGTGAAGTCCTAGTCCCTCTTGAAGTCAATTGCAAAAAGTTCCATCAGATTGAATGGGGCCATAATTTCACTCCTGGAGTATACCCAAGTGAAAATGTCTATTTAATTCTACAATAGATAGGAACTCCAATGCACACTTTTTGATTCTATATGAAACACTAAAAATACCTGTTTAGGTGAAATGGCATATGCCATTACAGCTCCCGAGGCTTGAAATAAACCAAACCAATTTAATTTTGACTTTCTACTTCACCTCTCTCCAAATGAGAGTCTGCCTTTAGATGCAAGGTGGTGAATTATGTCAGTTGCACTTTTTTATCCCACAATTCAACAAGGTGTAGAGGGCCATAAAGTGGATTATTGAAAATTGGCTTGCAAGAGTGCAAAATAAAATTTATATAAGTCAGCTTTTCCTCACTCTTGGCTCGTAACTCCAACACTAGTAATTTTGCTCCCACTGACATTCATAAGAATTGTGACCACAGAAAGACTGAAAGGGTAAAGAAATGATGTAAAGGGTGGAGCATAAACCTAGAATCTGTGTTAAAATCCTTTCTCTTCCAGTAATGGCTTGGCGAAGTCACCCTGAACACAATTTTTAAAGGTGTTAGGCTTCAAGAAATACAGATGGGTACAGGAATAGATTTTCAAAAAGCATTTAGGTTATCTAATTTTTAAAAGTTCTATGCTGACTTTACAGAATGGGGGAAAAGGTAGAGATTTCTAACAGAAATAGCCATAACAGAACTTTAATAACTTACACATGCCTCAGAGACACAGAGAAATATTTCTGTACAAATAATTCATGAACAACTTAAAAGCTAGAAGAAGAGAAAGATAATAACAAACAGGTTCATAATTTTGATTTTTTTTCCTTGGAATGATCAATACCTTATTAATATTAATTAATTAGTTTTTACACACAAACATACATATATGTATATGTATATATAATACACAGATATATATTATTCTGAAAATTATTTTGTTTTCACATGCAACATTAATTACCATTTGGATTAGGCTGATGTATCACATCACTCGGAAGAGGTGTACAGGGAAAGGAGGAATGGAAGAAACCTTTGTGTAATTATTATTCTTTCTAAGTGACTCAGTATGCTTTACAGGTCTGTTTTCTTTAATCTACTAGTGTAAAATTCCTTTTTCACAAACTGCTGAAGAGTTCATTTCATTAATCCTTTAGGAAGAGTTTCTGTCAGATGCTTTAACTAATGGCTCTTAGCCCCCGGATGAGTTTGAAAGGAAAATATTACTTGGATCAATAATTAAACACTTGAGTTTTGGGGTTACTTTTTAAAAAGGAATTATATATTATTATTCTTTTCAACCTTGCTTGGCATTGACTAGTGACTTAAAAATACTGTTATAAGACAAATCTTTTATTTGCCACTGGCCATTTCCTTTAAGCTTAAATGTCCTAAACATTTTGTTTTGGAGAACATATCTTCAAAGTGCTCTTTAATCACCACTATATTAACGGCTGCCAGGAACCAGACTTTTCCATGAATGTTTAACGTTGGCTTGCCTGGTTTTTTTCTAAAGTTTGCATGAACCATAGGTAAGTAAACAATTACAGTCTAGGCAAAGAGTATGACTCTATGAATAAAAGCCATAAAGAACACACTGAAACAGCTTAAATTTTTCTTTTTTTAGTATGGCAAAAGCTCCTATATTAATTCTGGTCTGCAAATGAGTCCATCAATTATGGATCCTGAACACAGCTTAAAATTTACTACTTTAAGATAGATTTTAATGTTCTTACTCATACTGGGTAGCACTTCACTGTGAAGTAGTGTCATTACTGGTTTTAATTGGTCTATTTATTAAGTTAAGCAGTTTTCAATATTAGTCAAGATTTAATTATTAAGTATGTATTCATGTCGTCTAATTAGATATTTTAAGTAAGGAACATCTACACTAGCATTTTACTTTTGAGATTAAGTGCATTTTTGAAGGGAATCTCTTGAATTTCCCATTTACTGCTCTTTGGCTCACAACACAGAGAATTACTAGAGCACACAAACAGAGTTTTTCTTGGATTAAATTAAGACACCAGTAATGGGTACTCAGTCCACAGGATCAAACCAGAGCTACTCTCAAGCGCACACATACACACCCCAAAGCATGTTCAGTGATGACACAGAGTCCTCAACACCACCTGTTTCACTCTATGCATCTGCTTCTACAGGGCCGCTTCACTTATTAATGCACTTAATTTCTAATGCACTGTAACCAATAACAGGCATTTAATCTAAAAGATGAAGATAAAACCAGTTTAGAATAAAATATGCACAATAAGAACACTGTATCCTTAGAGAATTTATTTCCATTGACCCACCCTCTTTATGAATTAGCATATAAAAATATGACCCTAAGTTCTTCATATGCTTAATGGAGATTGGGTGATGATTGAGTAGTGGCAAGTCAATGATATAAGGAAAACAGAGCTAATAATTTTCTGTGACTGCATTTCTCCTTTCTCTTTGACACCTGGATGGCTAAAATTACATCTTAGGTGTAATAGTACAAAATATAGTAGAGAAACTGCTAAAGGAAGACCTCAGGCTGGACAGTTGTGAGGTGCTCTGGCATAGTATGTTCTAAGCTGTCATCAGGAGCCATAAAACCATAAGCATCTCCCAATTATCATTTCATGACTTGTAAACACTTTCTCTCTCATTATCATTTTAAGAGATTGCTATTCTATTTCTATCTACTTATCTCTCAATGTCCAGCCAGTGAGCCCCTGCTCACTGCTAACTTTTAATTACTCATTAATGTTTATCTCCATCAACAACCGATTCAGCTGCTGGCCTAACTGATGGGGTGGAAAGCTTGTGTGGCAAAGGAGGGTGAAAAGAAAGGGAAAAGATAAAAAAGTCAGGGAAAAGTAAGACTGATTTGTTCTCAGAGAAAAGAAGCAGTGCTTTTAAAGTGTTCCTTCCCTTACTTGAAAGCTTGTGTGGCAAAGGAGGGTGAAAAGAAAGGGAAAAGATAAAAAAGTCAGGGAAAAGTAAGACTGATTTGTTCTCAGAGAAAAGAAGCAGTGCTTTTAAAGTGTTCCTTCCCTTACTTAATATATTGTCCCTATTCCCATCATTCATTCTTACTGTTTATTTATATCACAGTACACTGTAAAAATAAATAACATTGTTATATTTTTATTCTGGCTTATTTTCAGGTCTTCAGGATTTTCTTGCCTTTGAATATTTATTTGGTTGGTGGTTTTTTTTTTCCACCACCTGTTGTGACAAAACTACAAGAGAGGTAAGCTACTGCAGGAGGAAATTGAATATAAATTCTATTTCACAGCTATGTTCTATGTAGGAATATGGACAGAGAGATAATGTTTGAGGAACAAGAGTCTCTGTCAAAAAGAAAATCTTTCTTGTTTCATAATATTAGCTAAAATAAGGGACTCAGTTTATCTCTGCCATTGAAGTAAACCTGAGTTTTATATAATTAGTCAGTTCTCAGGGGCAGTGCATATATGTAATACAAGTATTATTTATACTTTGCTCTTAAGAAAAGTAAGTATTCACTTAAGGTGATTATAAAACCATATGGGGTTTGAGAGAGCAGGGAAGGGATAAATGAAAAATAATTGGGATTTCAGAAATAAAGGGAAATTTATACTGATATTGTTAGACACCCTTTTTTTTCCTACAAATCTCATTACTACAAATACAGCAAACAGCTGCTTTGACCTTGGTCTTATAGATATGCAAATGTAGTTTGGTATTTAGACAATTTATTTTGAGGAAAGGCACATAATCTTAGGAGAACAGTAACATATCAACCAGCATTTTCTTCCTGATGAAAGGAGAAAGAATTATCAACTACTTGTTAAAAAAAGGGAAAAAATAGAGGGGAAAAAAAGGAAAAAGATCAATAAAGCAATTCATGCTTCAGATTGAGTCACTGTGAGACTTATTTTAGACAGCTATCACAACAGTTTTTGCAGCTATGACTATTATTCATGTCTGGTTCTCAGATGCAGCTAAGGACAGGAAATAGGCCATGGCTTAGTATTTGTCTCAAGTTACACCCTAACTCACCAACTGAACATTTTCATTCCAGACTATAGATGTCATGTCTTGATATTGACTCAGCTTCCCAGGCTTTAAGAAAAGTCTCCAGAGTTCCAAAACATCAAGTAGACAGATCAGGTTACAGGCAGCAGCAGTCAGAAGTCTGCTTGTAGCTACCTCAGCTTGTAATTGCTGCTTCACAGCAGAGTCCAGACCCCAAGCATATGAGTATTCCTGCTCTGCTTCATGCATTGGAGGGGGCAGCTGATGAATTCCCAGCTGAGCCTGATGCCCAACTGCACTGCTTAGGTAATGCATGCACCCACCTAGGTGAGATGCAGGCTCAGGTGTGAACCAGCACTTTTATCTGATCATAAACAAAGTATTAGTGCTGCTTTCACTCCAAGTTGGAAAGAATCACATGGACACTCTGCGAAAACTTGGTCTGGTTTCTGTGTAGTGCAAGCAAGAAAACCAGAAAACTTTCACAATGGTGGTGGTAGTTTCAGTTGCTGCTTTCCAGTGAAAGGATCACGACACCTCATTCATTTCACCGTGCAAAAACTGTCATTTGGATACAGAAGATAAAACAATAGTCTTGTCCAACCAAAGGCAAAGATTTAAGATCAGAACATTTACCAGTGCAAAACTTTAATCGTGCAACTTAATTTAGGTTCCTAAAGAAGGCAGACTGTATCACTTATCATTCTCAAGTCTAATTACAGCTTCTGAGGTTGGTTCTGAGATGCAAGCAGTGTAAGAGAGGATACAAAATGGAAAAGAATATGCACATTCATCACTTCTTTATTTTGGAGCAATTGGTTGAGATGATGTTCAAACTGCTGAGCAAGCTGATAAGTTCAGTGCCAGCCGCTCTCTCACTATAAGAAAGAAAATTATTTTGCAATTCTAAAAGGTCAGGTAATTTAAATTAAATACAACTAATTTGCAGGACATGACACACAGCAAATAAAATGTACCAAGAATCAGCATGCAGAATCTCAGAATCTCAGAATGGTTGGGCTTGAAAAGGATGTCTAGTGATCCTAGTTAGATTGGATAAATGGTCCAATCTTCCTGCTAAAGCAGGCTAACCTACATCAAGTTGCAGAGGATTGTGTCCAAAAGGGTTGTGCATATCCCCAGGGAAGGAGACTCCACAATGTCACAGGGTAGGCTGTTCCAGTGCTCTGTCACCCTCACATTAAATATTTTCCTTATATTTGAATGGAGCTTCTAATGTTTAAGTTTGTGCTCGTTGGCCCTTGTCCTGTTGCTGGAAAGAATTGAGAGGAGTCTAGCCCCATCCTCTTGACACCTGCCCTTAAAATGTTTGTATGTATTGATGAGATCATCATCAATACATCTCAGTCTTGTCTTGTGCAGTCTAAATAGTCCCAGCTCTCTCGGTCTTACCTCATTAGAAAGATGCCCTAGTCCCCTAAGTCTTCTTAGCCCTCTTCTGGACTTGGTCTAGTAGGTCCTTGTCTTTCTTGAACTGGGGAGCCCAGAACTGGGCACAGTGCTCCAGATGTGGCCACACCGGGGCTGAATAGAGGGGCAGAATCAGCTCCCTTGGTGTGCTGGCCAGACTCTTCCTAATACACCCCAGCTAACTGGATGTATCAAGCTACCTGGGTGGGTGCCAGAAGCCCACACCTCAGTAAATGACCAATGCCTTTATTAAAAGTGAGAAGCAAAAAATGGACTGCTCTTTAAAGGCTGGTCCTTCTGCATCAAATAACAGTGCCCCTGGAGACAGAATGCACTATGGCATTCGCTGCAACACTTTGAGGTTATCAACTACTCTTTTGCTGGATATACACACTATAAGGATAAAACCCATAACAGATTGAAACAGTTATTTTAATTAGAACAAATGAGTGCCTTAGCCTGCATATCTTTGATCATTGTCATGTTAACAAACTGAATAACAATGAACTCTTCGAACAGCAGGCTCTGTTGGGATTTCTGTAGCACATAATGTCCAACTACAATTAAAACCCACTAAGCCAAATCTTTTGTTTCCTTATGAAGTTTCATCATAAAGGTAAATGTAATCCAGTACATTACACATTAAACACCATCAATGACTATTAAGTCTTTTATAGAGAATTGTCACTGTCAAAGGCTAATCTTCTTTCCTTTTTATCATTATTTTTCTGCCTGACAAAAGGCACTGATAGGGTTTATACAGATACAAGCAACGTCTGCTCACACTCATTAGACTTATCCTACTTGTCTAGGTAAGAGACAAAGGTGTACTTAAATAAAGCTTTCCATCCCAGTGACACGTGAGTAGAAATGCAGATATTCTACTCTCCATGGTTTTCATTAATTTAGCCCATTTTTATGTGCTTACTTTCCCATCTACCTTCAAAGAGACAGAATAGAAAAAGACAGAGGCAAACAGTTATATAAACTTACATCCATTTTAATGCTTCACTACTGCTAGCATTTTATTGTGTCTTGAAGATGCTCATATTTTCATAGCAGACATTTCAGTTCACAAGATGAACTGTTTGTTCTTTCTGTCCCCAAGTACAGCTCATCTCTGTGTGTTCTATTTGATTTAGAAAAGCCAAAAACATATGACAGCAGGACTTCTTATCAAATAAGGCCAGTAGTTTAAAGCAGCTTTAATAGCTTAAAAAAACTGAAAAAATGAAATCCTATCATACTTCAAAACCCCTATAGGTTTTACAAAGTGCTGGAAACAAGAGTGACTTGCAGTGAGGAGGTGCTAGGCATGTGACAGAGGAGTTGAAAAAATGACAAAATATAATAAAACTTTATAGCTAATGATTTAAAAAAATAAATTCTCCTACGTCATTATACAGAATGGTTAAAGCATGCCACAATTTGACCTTGCAAACAGAGTCATCCAGAACTGTAAATTTGCAGAGCAATATCCTTGACACTGTTTCATCATCATCATCATCATCATCATCATCATCATCATCACCATCATCATCATCATCATCTCTTTACTATTCCCACAAGCTCACTGGTTTTGAGCACTGCACTGCCTTGAAACACAGCCATGCGTTGGCACCACCCACCGTTACAAGCACTGAGCACCTTGCTTTTAGTCTCCATTTAATACAATGGGTCCCATGTCCTTAAATGCTCCAAAAGCTGACAAAGGACGCTGTGGCCAAAAGACTCCACTCCCTGTGAACACAGCACAACATCTTACTGGAAACACAAATGGAAGGAGAAAGGCTTTATTTTCTCCCCCTACTTCTCTTGCTGCTAGTGCTGGCCTACTGACTCAGCACCTGCTGTGGTCCTGCAGAGAGGGTTTGTAAATCCAACACAATTTCTGTATATTTTGCCTGTATTTTACTGAGTAAGTAGTTTTGTTTTTTTTTTTATTAGCGAGGCTTATGGATGACACAAAGATTGATGGAGTAATAAATACTAAGGACAAAATACTTTTACACAATGATGTGGATCATTGATATCAAAGGCCCTGTTGAACAAGACATACTTTAATAGAGTAAGTAAAAACCAATATACCTGGGAAATAACAATTAACATTGTACTTCAAAATTAGGTGCCTAGGAAAGCAGTGGCTTAGAAAAAGTATTGTGAGGGCCCTGAGGGCATTCACAGGATTCACCTGCCCAGGATCCCAAGGACCTCCCTGAACCCTGCTCATAGCCCAGGACCCCATTTCAGTCCCCTGGGGCCATCAGACCTTACTCCATCAATTCCAGAGCAGGGCTGGCCTCCAGCTCTCCACTATCCTGCCCTGCCCCTTCATAGGCACTGCTGAGTCTGTGGGCCCATAGCCTGGCCTCAGCCTGCTCCCATCCCTATGGATGTGCTCCCTGGCTGCCTTGCCCCTGGCTGAGGCAATGGGATGAATGCTGCCAGACTCTGTCCTGATGGACCCCATGCAGAGCTCCAACTGGTCCATGCCCAGGGAGCTATTTGGTACCTCAACAAGTATTCGGGAAATTACGCAAGTAATTGCTCTCTGTGCTATAAACAGATAAAATATTTTGAACTTTACAGACTTGGCACTGGATGAAATGATGAAAACTCAACCAGGGAGGCACGCTTCAGTAAATAGCAAGAAAATGCAGGAACAAGGTCAGCACTCATCTACACAAACACTGAGTATGTGACCTGGCCACTGTTTGTGAGTACTTGGACATCCAGAGTGAGAGGTCAGATAGCAATAAGGTCCAGTCTTCCAGCCTAAGAAACAGGATCAACTGGCTTGAACCTGAATTTAGACAAATTCAACCTTGAAAGACTTTATTTTTCCACCTGTGTGGGTGAGTAGTCTCTGGATGACAGGATCACGCTAAGGACTTGCACCACAACCCATATGTGTTGTCACCATAACCCACCATTACCACTTAAAGATTCTTGCCCTTTGGAAGAGTACCTTCTAGTCCAGAGGTAGGCAAATATTTATGTGCTCACCCAAAGTAACAGTGCAATCCCTGGATTTCTGCTGGATCATTGGAATGTTTTGACTTTCCTCATACACATCAGGTGCTTGCTCATGCAATCAGCAATTTATGCACACTGCCTGAAAAAACAGGGGCCTGAAAGTCACTCAGACAAAGCAGTAAGTACTCTAAAACAATGAAAGGGGGTGCTTTGAACATACTTTTTCTTGTATACATAATGATGTGCAGAACTTTTGATCTGTTTCAGCTTTACCATGCATATCTGTGTTTAACTCTTTACTGGTGCTGTGCTTATGCAGTCTTTCTGTAATGGGCTGAGACATAGCCTCATGCCTCTGTCCTTTAAAAGTAAAAAAATGGACTTTTCTTTCTGGATTTAAATAATCTATGACCATTAATATAATGACTTGGGAAAATAACTAAACATAAAAACTAGGAAGTTGCTGAATTCAATTCTTCACCTTCCTATATCTGAAGATATATGAAAACTTGAAAATGCAGGAAAAAATAAAAAAACAAGTTTACACAAGATATAAAACTCACTTCATCGAACATATTATGGAGACTGATAATGACAATTACATTGGTATTGTGATTGAATTATATATTGCAATTGCTATATTTTGATAAGCATAAATTACATTTATGTTCTGTTTTCAGCATATTTTGTATCACTCTGCTGAATCAGAAATCCCGTGCAACATCAATTGTCTTCAAATAAGTAAATTTGATGTAAACATTAGCCATTCACACACGGAGTATCTAAAAGAACTTGATCAAAGAGTACTGAACTCTTACGCTTTATAAGTAATAAATTTAAGTCTCTTCAGAAGCCACAGGCAGCTCTCGATACTGAGGTTAAGTCATTTCTAAATCTGGTATAAATCAAAGTGATATCAGTTATGAGTGAAATTATGCTAATTTACATTGGCTGGATATCTGATATGTGAAGTCCACAAGATTCAGAACGCTAAGCACATACTTCAATGATTTACAGAATTAGGATGATAATGGATTTATTGTTGAAATGCCTTCTTGCTGTCAGACTTGGAACAAAAAAAATCATCACACATAAAAAGTATTCTTAGCAGATTTCAGACAGATAGACAAAGGCTCCTGTAGAGACTGAGCTGAAGATAAATATTTGAATGGCAAATCACATAAGCAGGAGGATATAGTAGAAGCTTAATGGCCACAGATGTTTGGCAATGGTCATTCAAAAGTTTGGTTGGTTTGGGATTCTTTTTCTGGTAGCTGGAAGTAGAATAGAAGTTATTTCTCTAAAATGGTTTGTCTTTTCAAATAAAGAAAAAAAAATGGTAACCTCTTTTTGCTAGCTCCCTAGCACTTTTTTCATGAAAATAGCAGCCCTTCAAAAGGTGGAACTGATTGCAGTAAAGGACAACTTTATCACAGTTTCTTTAAATGTATGTTACCCTGGAAAGGCAGCAGTCTAGTTAAACTATGTTCATGATACTTATCTTTCTCTGCAGCAGTGAAGAGAAGTGTTCTGTGAGCTTAGAATAGAAATTTCATTGACAGTGTGAAAGGCTATGAAAATCTGACAGGGCATATTCTTCCTTACAGGGATCTACCACTGTAAGAGAAACACCTTTCTCCCTCTTAAAACTAAACATAATCAAAGGACTGAATAAATGTAAAAATGAACATTAAAAATTATGATGAAGCTCCTCCTGCTTAGAGCAGGAGAAAACAAGATTGGTGACAAAATTCTTAATTTCCCCTAAGGTTATTAAAAAAATCTGTTAGAGTATCAAAGCACATTTGATATGGCTGTGCCAGTTTTGCCAACTTAGACATTTCAGCAAGAAATTCAGTTTGACCTGAAACGTGTATCAAACTGTCACTTTCATTCTCCAAAATTTAATGCAACTTATGCTCTTAAAACTCTTGAGGTTATTCCTACATGTGATCCCACTGAAGACAGAACTAAAAGTTTATGTGCACTTGCACTTCTGAGAGTTATGAAGGAAAGAAAAAAAGAGAGAAAAGGATAAGCTCAGAAAATCTGCTCTATTGTTTCTCCGTAAGAGTAATTAACACACATTCCCAAATGAACTAAGGAAAGAAGGAAAGAAACTGAAGATTCCCTTTGGGCATAATAGTAACTGTAGCAGGCATTAAATATGCAAGCAGCCATTAGGCATGATTAAAGATTAATTCTGTGTCATAGACAGGACTTAAGGTCGTTACAGGTCATGACACTCATCTTTATTATTTGGCTTACTGTTTTTATTTAATTAGCTTGACTTAATGAATCTTTGGTTATAGATGTCTGGCAACCTAGATTATTGTGCACCGTTTGTTAAGTTAAAGACTCAGCTATATAACTTTCTCTTAGCAGGTAGCTTCCACAGTTTCATCAGTAAGATTCTGGGCAAAACCAGAGGAGTTCTGTGTAAGAGCATGATGTTATTAACAACTTTATTTACCAAAGTCATCATTAGAGGTTCTACTGGAATTGGTGAGATGTGTGAGCTCACAATTTGGTGATACTATTTCAGTACTGCCTATTACATTAGTTGCATTGGTAAAATTCTCTCAAAGTCAAAAATCATAGTTCTCAACAACTACCATGTATTGTACTGGCCATGTCAGGGTATTTCAAGCTCTTGTGTTTTGCTCACTGTTTTTTAACACAAATTATTCATTTCAACATGGAAGTACTGAGTAAGTAAAATAATAATTTAAATTGCTTTTTTAAAAATCTAAACTTCCAATAAATATTTCCATAATAGAGATCTAAGACCTTCAAGTACTTTCCAAATAGAAAAAAATTTTCTTTTGCATTTGTTTTTATTAAATCTTTGCATTGTGCATTAAAAGCCTACCTTTTCTTCACTTTAAAAACAAAACGACTACTTTTTCCTAAGCTTTGTCTAGAAGTCAATGAAGTCACAAGGATGACTGAATCTCGGTGCAATGTGTTTTTTCCCTCCTGTTTCAATTAGAAGGGTAGTTAATCAAACAAATAATAATTAAATAGAGAATCTGTAAGAATGAAAGAACTGAGGAATAAAAGGCTTGTGATAGAAGCTAGGGGAACAGTAGATTCTCTTTCATCTACTTCTCAGATCCTCTGTCTTCCATACCATAATGAAAAGAAAATTACCCTGCCCTTAAAAGTCTTGAAAAAATAATCAGAACCTCACAAAAACCATAAGTGAAGGGGGGTTCCCTTTCTCAGTGCACCAGAAAACATCAACTTTTACAAGATAAAAACTAATAAAGTCATGACATCAAATTTCCTGTGAATTGAGTGCTTTTAAGGCACATCAAATGCTAGAGAAGAAATCTAGAGGTCATTGTGGCCCAGAATAAAATGAAGGCAGCTAAGTCTTAAATCAGACTTCATGAAATTCACAGAATTGGTATTAGAATAATTTGCAGCACATCTGGTGCACTAATTAGCCAGATATGCTGGTAAAATACAAGGTAGCCTGGTGCACAATTTGGAGTTTGGAATCTTTAAGGAATCCAAGCTAATCTACCAGTTACATTCAGGATTTGCTGAAGGATGAAGCTAAGGGACATGTAGAATAGGGAGAAGATGTTAGTACTAAGCTCAGGTAAATAATTTTTTTTTTTTAAATTGAACAAATTGTACTCAGTAATGTTTTTGTTACTTTCAGGCCTAGCAATTGTCTATCAGAGATATTAAAGATGCTTGTCTGAACACTTTGGAAAACAGAAATATTTTGCCTTTGAAAAGAAAAAAATTCTTTACAATGAAATATTTGTACATGGCTCAAAAGAACAAAAGGTCCTAGAAAAAAAAAGATGAGAATGCATCTCTTGGTCTCAGGCCTGCTATGAGATTGGAAGACTCTATCCAGCAACTTCTGGCATACATTTGTTTCAGTATTGGGATAGCCACAATAGGACAGATATTCTTGGCCATTGGTCCTTGTAATCATGTTATTAAAAAAACATACACACAGAAAGAAAGTTAATGATTTAATGGACTCTATCCACAGAGCCCCAAATGCAGCCAAGTCAGCTGCAAGTTCTTAACTGTGCATGAAGGATGAAGCTATTCTCTTGTTATGAAGACAGTGTCTCTTCAGCACATGTTGATGGCTGGGTAACAGGCAGATAATCTCTTAATTTTTTACCTTGATAGTGACCAGAAAGCTTACAGCAAAATAAGTATGAAAATTAAGATTCAGAGGACACCAAATTCAGTGGTGGTTATTAGCAATGCAATTAGAGTGGTTGATTAGAAATGTGCATGAATGTATTTGAGACTCCGAGTTTGTGCCAGACTCTGAAAAACAAAGGCCTTTAACAGCCTCAACTACAAAGCTGCCAATATAGTATGTTCTGAAAATATGTGAAATGCACATAGGTCTATCCAATATATCAGATAGAAAAACAATTTAAGGATGATAAATTCTATCCACTGAACAATGTAACTTTGGGGACTGACTTTGGTAAAATTATTTAGAATAAGAAAAGAGCTCAAACAAGCTACTTTTCATGCAATCACAAATACTTTCAACATATACAACTAAATTAATTTTGGGCCACAAATTAGCTATTTTCCTAAAGTTTTCACAAGGTGAGCCTTAAACTTAATACTTTTTCCTTTCCATGTAGAAGGAAGCAAATACGACTCAAAGCTCAGAGACTGGTACTTTATTTATTAGGTATTTACATGAAGACCAGATCAAGGCAAATCAAAATTGAACCTCCCATATTGTTTTCCTGCCTGGGCTTATACTGATGAATTCTATATATCTACCATCTACATAATTTCTTCTATCACCTATTTCCCATCATCAGTAATGTCCTTGGCATCATTCCCATCTCTTTTTCCCTTCCCAGTTTTGGAAATAAGGACTGTGCATCGTGACTGTGCATGCAGGGAACCTGCATTTAGTTTGGTATTAATAGAGCTTTACTATAAACACATGGTGCACTGAGCAAAAGAGAGAACTGATACTTTGGAATGTGTCCAAGAGCTATTTAGTTCAATATCCTGTCCCTGACAGAGGAAGGTAAAAGAGACCTACAACAGGCATATCTAGGGTTATTCAATCTAAAAGAGAGAACCTACTTTAATCTTTAGATTGAAATACTCATTTCAAAAAAATGGTTTATAATTTGTTAAAAGTTAAATATATTGTCAATGTCGCTATTTCTTTTTTTTTAAATCTCCCTAATATTTGATCTAAATCATGTCCTGCCTTAATGAGTTCCATAAACCATTGACATGTACATAAAAAAAAAACAACAACGCTGTGAACTTAAAATTATTTCTGGATTTCACAACATTTACTTCAAATTTACTGTCCTTTGGTCAGAATCATGTAGAGTTTGGTATGTGTAAATATGTGATATATAACATAAATCAGAAAAACTACTATTATAATGTCCTTCATTCCCCTTTTCTTTTGCAGTAGTTTTTGTTTCTTTCAACACAACTTTTTTACGTATTTCATTATTGCGTTACACATCATAGAACCTGGTTTTGTTCTGTGATATCCTTCAAGATACAGGACAGACAGTATTGCATAGCATTCCAGAAGAGGTATTTAAAGCACTTTATCTTTTCTATTCTTTATTATCCCTTTTCTTATACATATTAAAAGTTTGCCTTTTTGTTTTAATATATTGATATGTTAAGCTGAAATGTTCCTTAAGTTCTGTACCACTAGAAATTACACAAATACAGTTGTGGGTTTTTTAAGTTGGTATATCCTATTTAAAAGATTAGAAATAATATTACTGAATTCAATTCCAAGCTATTTTTTCCTAAAATTTTAATGTATTGTATTATGTTTCATTTACCATTTGTTTCAGCTCCCTTGGATACCTGATGCCCTCCCCTCAATTTCTCTGATCCTGAATGAACATCTCTTTGAAGTTAAGTAAGTCATCTGCAAATATACCTACCTCATCACTCTCTGTATTTTCAGCCTATTAATATGGATATTTAAAACAAAGGTGAAAAGATCAAATACAAAACTTGAACTCAGTTCACTGCTGCAGTTTTCCAAAAAGAAAAAAGATAAAATATGATTTTTTCTTTGCATCATGTTTTATTGAATATTTGAACTATGACAATATTTCGCTTCACTATGTATAAAGACTTCTTTTAACTAACCATCAGAGAAATAATAATTGCTGTGTTGCTATAAGGACATTAGCAATATTAAAACGTGAACCTAATTTATTGGTAATGGACTATTGTTATCAGAATATTCCTTCAGTTATGATCCCATATTGCCAAAGTATTTGACAAGTAATGAATGTTTTTCAAATAATTGTTAATGCTCTGTTTTTCTCAAAACAATAATGGTTTCTTTTTTAGTTTTTTCACCATATGATAAAGAGAAAAACACATAGAAGTAAAACAATTCAGAAATGGCCATCACAATTCTCATTAGCAAAAATACATAGTCCAAGGAAAATGCCGTAACAGGGCGATACTGGAAATGGTCTCTGTTTTAGGCAGTAAACAAATAGGAGAACAGTCAGTGGTTGTTGGGTGGTGCATTTAGTTATTTATTCATCACTCAGTTCCCAGTGTGTTGTATTGGTGGCTTACCTTGTATATACATTCCTGAATATAAGCCATAGAAAGAGCCAATTTTACATGTCAAGGACTTTTTATTTATGAAGTGCTATTAACGATTTATATGACTGAGTTTTGATGGGAAAAAAAAAAACCAAAAAACTTTCCTCTTTTCTATTTTCTCATTTTACATAATGCTTTTCCTAAGGGAATGGCATGAGGGAATGAGAAAATCAATTGTACATCAAATTGTAGAAACACTGACACATTCCTCTAGATCACTTAAGTTATCAGGCAGTAAATGAAAAGTGTACATAATTTGTCCAACAGAATATGTCAAAATATTATATGGCAATTCATTAACTCACAACAATTCTAATCAGACCTGGCATTAAAATTTTGTATCCATCTTGCTAACAGAACTTTATCAAGCCAAATTTGTAGAGGGATAAAAATAGTGCAACACAAGTGAAAATCTGGTTTCACTGAGAAGAAAAATCTGCTTAGTCCTGTCATTCTTTTTTCCCTGTGAATTTCTTGGTGGTTATCTGAGGTTAAATAAGGGAGCAACAACAAAAAAAAAGTCTCTCAAAAGGATAGACCTACTGTTAGAAATAGGAAATATTTCATATTGTATGAAATGGAGAAAGTAATAGAGTGATAATAAGTGAACAAGAAATCGATTCCTTGGAAGATAATGTATCTACATAACTGCATAATCTGTGACACATCAAAAATATAGATTTGTTTATTTAGTAATAAATAAACTCAATTTGCTGTATTGCCAATTATAAGGTTCATAAGTGTATTTTTTAGGGATACTGTGTCATAGCTGGTATTAATAGGAAGTGAGTATAACACACAACTTACCATTATTTAATGATTCATGTATCTTTACTAGTTATTTGTAATGCTTTATTCTCCATGTAAGACTTTGACTCTTCCTGTTGTACACTATCTATTTTAGAATTTGGTCATCCTGTTATACACTATCTATTTTAGAATTTGGTAATGACTGTCATTGTTATATGCACCTCAAATACAAATCAGAAAGAATTTTAGCCATGTTTCCTCTACTCACAGAAAACTATGTATACTTATTTTCTTTTTCTGAAGCAGCAGTATTTTTACAGATTCAATTCTCATACTATGATTAAAAATTAAATAAATCTGATAGCATTTCCAGAGTGTCTGTGTCTGCTCTTTCTACACTTTGGAATTCTTGGCTAGTCAAAACCATTTAACAAAAAAGTTCTGTCTTTGGATTTTAAACAGGGAAAGTCCATAGCACTTGTGGAAATAAAGCAAAAAAAAAAAAGTAAAAAGAAAAGGAAAAAAAAAAACCAAATAAACCAAATGCACACCAACAAATACGTATGTGCTTCAGTCAGTTTTTAGGTTTGCATTATTCATGAGGAATGAAACTTTCCTTGTGGTTCATATATGGAACGAATATTGCCTGCACTTGTTTTATTCATGAGTACCAGATGAGGATCAAAGCATAAAAGTGAGATGGTAGCTCACAGGAGGAATATGTGAGGCCAAGGCAAGTGAAAAGCTATTGCCTATTGATGAGAAAAGCAGAAGGATTACTCACACTTTGAACGCATACTTTGTGTTTACATTTATCCTCAGGTTTTTTATATATATCCTAGAGCTCACAAATATAGACCTAATACATAAGACTTGATGGGATTCAGAGGATATTAAAAGAGCTTGCTGATATGACTCACTGCAAGGCTGAGGATTTGGCTAACAGAAATCTCATGAAGTTCAGCAAAGGGCAGAACCATGAACCTAGGACAGAATAAACCCATGTGCTGACAGTCTGGGAAGCAGCTGGCTGAGTACTAGCCAGCCTGAAAATGATCTGGGTGTTATGGTGAACAGCAGGTCAAGTAGGATCAAACTGTGGCAAACAAATCCCACACAGGACTGCATCAGAAAAACTGTGGTCAGAGGTAAATTATTATTTTCAACTGAATCCCAGTGAGGTTGCACTTGGAATATGTATCCAATTTTGTCTCAGTTCAAGGGAGATACTGGAAAACTGTGAAGTACTCTGTGGAACACAGGCAAGATAAAGAGATACCTGCCTGATGAAGCAAATTGAGAGCATTTGGTTTTTTCAGTCTGTTAGAAAGCAGGCTAATAGGAGAATAAGCCTAAAACTACTTGGACATCTCCAACCACAACTGTCAAACTCTTAGCGCTGCCAAATTGTAAAACAAGGAACAACTACCACAAGATGTGACTTGTGAAGTCTACTCAGCATTAGGAAAAGCTTTAGTACAGCACTGAATCAGATCACACAGGAAAGTTGCAAAATCCCCATCTTTGAAGATTTTCAAGACTCAGTTGTGGAAAACCATGGGTAACCTAAGGTGGTTACTATTCAAAAGTCCTGCTCCTTGACTTCATTGGAGAGGCTGAACTACACAACTTCCCAAGCACTTTTCCTATCCACAGTTCTGTAATGCAGAAAACACAGATGAAAATAAGAATAATATTTCATAGGGAATAGTAGGAATAAATACTAAAATAGATGCTGGTGACATGTGGCCATGTAAGCTGCATTTTAAGTAGAGCAGGGACTCTATGTCTAGCACTGCTGAAATTGGCTGGCTTTCTAAAGTACTTTCCTTCAGCTTCACCAATGACTGTGAACAGTTCTCAAGAGATCCTAAATAGAATCCTAGGAACAAAACCAGAATCAGTTCCCATTTGATCCTAAGTTGACATTAACACAAAAATGACCTTTTTTAGTTATTACACATAAACCAAACTGTTACTTTCAGAAAATATAGGACACTACATTCATGTGCAATTTTCTCAATAATTTTTTTAATTCCGTGTTATTGATACATTAAGCATAACATTTTGCTGATGTTGCACAAAACAAAAATAAAAGCTCCTAGGTTAGAAAAAAAGAGAAGACCCATTACAAAGTGAAAAATTTGGATATTGTTACATGATCTGCATGACAGTTGCCAACTATGGTAACACAATGCTTACACATGAAAGAAAACAAGATCATATTACCGGATCTAACTCTGAATTTAACACTGTTTTGAAGAGATGAAGTCAGATGACCTTTGGAATCCTTTGGACACAAATTATTCTGCTAATCTACTATAAATAGTATAACATTAAAACAAATAATGGGGACTGAAAATAAACTAAAAGTACTTCTAAGACTCACGAGCTTTGTTTGCGGCTGAAAAACCATTCAGTTTTTAAGCACACACACACAAGAAGCCTAGATGATATAAAGTGGGGAAAAAAGTTTTTTTTTCCTCCAGAATTAAAATACCTTCATGTCACTCAATGTCAACAGACAAGTCTTTGAATGACTGATGTTACATAACAGACACAGCAATGTGTTTTAGGGTGGCAGGGTAAGCTAAGGACACAGCTTTCTTCTGCACTCACAATGTGTTTGGTACAGGGGATTTAAGTCAAACTCTTAACGGGAGCAAAATGTGGCTTCTACATGTTAATTATGAGATAAGTAAGGATATACAAACACACAAATGCATCCTTGGCGTTTATAAAACCCTTTTTCCTCTCTTCATGTATAACACCTGCCTTCACATCCCTTTATGTCAAGTCAGGTGCAATAGCGCTACATGATGGATATAATTTAATGTGACAGGTTACAATGTAGCACATTATTTGGAAAATTGGTGAAAAAAAGGCAGTTGTTACGAAATTCATTGTTAAAGATGTTCAAGTTTTTTTGGCTGGTGTTTTTCTTTTTTTTTTTTTTTTATAATCTGCTTTGGGTTTCTTTTACTTTGTGTGTGGTTTTTTCATTGGTTTTTTTTGCTCTTGTTTTTTTCAACCCATGTAAAAGCAAACACTAAAACGACATTTTTTATTTTTAAAAGCATAATTTATCTCTAATCTAAGAGCTAGGGATTTCTCCACATGCACCAGATGTTTGAAAGGTGTAAATGATTAGAGACAGAATCACTGAGCAGATATTCCCTCTAATGAGCCAGCAGAAGGAAAACTTGTGAATGTTGGAGTGATGGTGCTTTCTCCATTTTCCTCATAGCAAAACTCTAGCTAGGCTAAAGTATGTCTCTGTAATTTCAAAATAGGAAATAAAACCAAATGAAATCTATATTCAGCTACTTGGAATGGATCCAACTACAGCTCTTGCTGTTTTGATGCCAAAATGTGACAGGATGTTATATTAGTAAAAACATTTCCATAATTAATGCATGACTGCATTATCTGATGAATAGGTCAAGGATAATAAAAAACAGGTTTAAACTGGAGTTTTCCAGATTTTCAGATGTATTTATTTTGTGTTTACTAACCCAGAAGTAGGTGAAATAACAAACACTGTCATGCATTTCTCTATAGAGTTGAAAAAGTGCCCATCATTATAAATTTCTATATTTCTACCATTTATATATCTATACATCAAGGGAAGTGATGCAGTATGCAAATATATGGGTCCAGGGGAAGAGATTTACTCATTCTCTAATCAATCTTAAGAACACTACTGTAGGGAGACAACTAGGGATAAGATTGAAAAAATTGGGAAGCTTTATTCACATTCTAACAGAAGTTATAGCAGTACAAAAATTATAGTGTGAAATACAGTTGCTACTTCCTAGATGGAATGCAGTTGGCATGCACAGAATCTATTCCATGGTACTTCCCCACACAACATAGCCTGCATCTTAAGCACATTCTAGGAGGGATGACATGGAGGGAGGAGTGAAGATACCATGGCCAAGCTCTGTGGTAATCCTTGCAGGCGTGGGAAGCTGAGAGCACCATGGAGTGGATAAACCACTTGGCAGCTATTGATCAAGGGTGGGAGGAGAAGATGTCTCCCTGTTGAACCAATGACTGTGGTGAAATCACTTCCCTTGGATGAACTTGACTCATTAGAATCTCACTGTAATATTAACACACACCTCCATCCCAAAGTGACCTACCCCGAGGTGTGACCAGCCCTCACTGAGCAAACATTCCAGATTTTATTGACTATATCTTTATGAGTAAAATGAGAGAATTTTACAACAATCATAACAAAAGCACGTACAACTAGAATCACTCAGGTTCTACCTAAATATAAAGAAATAGTATAAAACTGAGTTAGGGATAGGGAAAATTTAGGGAAGACTTCGTCATAACTTCTGGTATCAGTCAATGGGCTGAACCTTCTATCCCATGGGGGTGTCTATTGATAAAAACTTTACACTCACTAAATTGTTATCAGAAGCTAGCTTTTGGTGGTGATTTGAGCTTGTGTCTATATTGCTTCAAATTCGTTTTAGCAGTCAGTTATTACCGCCAGCAAACTTCGAACCTGAATCACTGTTATTAGCATGTTTGTTAATAAAAGTGTGTTGCTCCCTAAACTGATTAGTGTTAGTAGGTCAAGGACACCTGCTGTCCAACAGTTGATAACATAGTTGACAAAAGTGGGGAGATCCAGAAGTCCCTCCTTCTAAATTATAATAAAGGACTCAACTCTGATATGCTGTTGGCACATGTCCCTAAACAGCCCTCTGATCCAGCGGACTGTCCAGTGGAGTCCCCATTACAAGACAAGGGTCTCAGCTTTCCTGGGGCATTGGCAGACTGATCAAACATCAAGGGTTCAAGGAACCCACCTTTTCATCAGACAACTATACTCTATTGACTGTTCTAGTCCCTCGATATCAGTGAGGATACAAGATATTTTTATTACACTAACCTGGTAAATAAAAAAGTGTGATATCAGACTTGAGCATCATAACTAAGAAAAAAATCTCATAAACTGAACAAAAGATACTTCAGATTGCTGAAGAAAAATGGCAACTGCTAAAACACAGAAAAAAATGGAATCATTCTGTAAACCAATGCAAGTGAAGGACATAGAGATTTTCAAGTACTATGAAAGGCTTCTTTCACATCATAGTTTTACATCAATATAATCCCACCTCTGGAGGGGAAAATTCTTATTTTATTAATTATTATTTCTCTCATAATTGCAAACAGTTCACTCACTATGCATCATATTATAATCTGTCCATTCTATCACAGTTTAGTATCCAGTCAAGCATTGCAGGAAGGAAAGTATATTATTACAACCATGAATCGTAGGTGGCATTTTGCAAACATCTCTTGTTAATATCAATTAACAGCAAAATAATACAATATGTTTAGGTATGCATGTCTCCTTTGGAATTATTTAAATTTCAGCCTTCTGGTATATCTAAAGCTCTAATAATTTGGTTGAGGAAATAAAAACAGAAATTATGCATAAAAAATTGATAGCAGGGCTTATCTTAGACTTACTGACTTCCTAAAATTTAGTATTTCATGTAATTTTCAGAGATGGCATTCCTCTAAAGCTAAGTTTCTTCAAAAATATGCCCAAAACTCAAGGGACTGAAAATCTTTTGTATTTGATTGTATCAGAGCTTTTTGGAAGCTCACGCACATACACTTTTAGAAAAGCATAGCTGAACTCTGTGAACGCAATACTTTCAACCTCCAACAAATTTAAAGCCTCACAAAGGAAAAAGAAAATATTGTTGCAATTACAATGGGTTTTTAAGTTTTCCTATAACAAAAAAGTAGTTAAAGAATTCCTGGTTTTATATTAAAAAATCCTAATCATTGTAGCTGATTTTTGAGTATATTTGGAAAGACCTGTTAGAAACAAATAGGGAAGAAATTATATCTGAGCATGGGCCTGACATTTCATAGCAGAATAATCTTTCTTTATTTTTTAGGTCATTCACAAGCTCACTGGAAGGATGTCGAATAATGTAGCAGCATGAATGTTTATATCTCTGTGAAAGACACTCACTACTGACTAACACCCCTGCATTTTCTATTACACGATGTCTAATTAAGCCCCATGATGCCACTCTCAAATCTGACAAAGCAGAGATAATTCTTGACATTTTCAAAAACTTGGCTTATGTTCTCCTTCTTTTTACAGTGACACAAGCTGGGGCTTCAAACTGATAATGACATTGCAGCAAGTTTCTGGCTTTTTAATCTTTTTCAAACAGTAGTTTACTCAGAAGGAATGGAATCACACAGACCCTTATTTGCCTTTGCAACGTTCAAGCACAGAACCATGGCAGCCAAAAGATGAAATTTTGCCCTTCCTTGCCTCAGTTCAACTCCCACCAAAATCAATTGGAATGATGTTATACTACCCAGGGAGCGGCTGGGTCCATGGCACACAGAGAGAACTGTCACAGCACATATGAGGTGAAAGGTCATATCACTTCAATTGTCCCTATCTTCTTTCAGCACTAGACAAACATCAAGAGACAAACACAAAGCAATAAAATAGCAACAGTAATACTCAGTGTTCTGATACTGTCCCTGTCACTGGTGCTCCTCCAATCCAGCCATAATGCAGAATTTTCTCTACCACATGTGGTGCCTCACATCTACCTTTCTTGGGCAGCAGCAGGAGGCAGACCAACAATATTTTGAGGCTCTCTTTAATTTAAGACTCATCTCTTTAAAATGGAAACTGCTTTTTACATAGAAGAACAAGGACAAGGATGAAAAGGATTCTGCATGTGCTTCTGAAATTATGAAAACTAACAGAGAAGAATATGCTTTTCTAAAAAAAAAAAATTAAAATAAGTCTTTTTATTGCTTTGTTTGCATAACCTAAAGGATACCAATTTCCTCTTCTCTGTCCTAGTAATATCACTGTGTTTTTATTTATTTCACTCTGTTTCTGTGACACTAGCCAAAGACTACACAAGAACCAGTTTCTCCATTAAAAGGAAAAACAAAGAGAATTGATAATGACTTGCATAGTTTTTCCACAAATGTCCTATAATGATTAAGAGTTGGCTTGCAGATCTTAGGGAGAAAAATAACAAAGTTCAAATAAAAGTATAGAAAGCTATAAAATCTCATTAGTATGTGATTTTAGAAATCACAGTTTGCCATTTCATTTCTCAGTCAAGAAGGACTTCATCTCCTGGAGTTAAGACTAATGCAAAAATCATTAATATTTTCAACTGTGAATTCCTGAGACCTCTGTACCAATAGCAAAATGTTTTGCTTTTCCACAATTTTCTTCTAGATATTGCTTTAATACAGTTTTACAAAAAACATCATTTGTTCAGACTCTGTCCCAATTCACCCTGTAAACAACAGACAACAAAAACTAATTATTTTCAACCCCAACTTCTACCCAAATATATCTTTTGAAGGTAGACACTAAATTGGTGGAAAATTACATCTTACATTGGATTTCATGCCTATCACATTTTTCTCCTATCTTTCCTTCTATCTATTTGATTAAATCAATTCACATCTTTCAGAAGTCATAAGTTTCAAAGAAAAAAAAGAATTCACCATAGAGATGTGTATAAAGAATATCACCATTGCAGTTGTGGACTTAGTCATTTGAGCAGCCAAGCTAAAGAACACACAGTAATCCAACTTACTCCTGAGAAAAAGTAGAGTTTCAACAGATATAATCATCTCTCTTCCAACATAAACTTATGGACTAGAAGATAAACTTATTTGCAATGAGTTTGTTTGCATTGGTTTATTACTTTAATTATTGTATTGCTATGGTTCTAGTAAAACCAGGTGCCTCCTGATTTTATTACGTCTTGCAAAATTATCTGATCAGCTATAATAAATGCAATACTCATTTGGATTCCATTTCAATATGAGTTTTTTACTACTTATAAGAAGCTGTATTTGTGCATTTCTCTTTAAAAGGCAAAAAAGGCTCCAAAGGAAAATGTGATAAATTACTCTATTTAATGCAAATCAATAAGGTGCTGTAGCCTGGTTTTAGTGTTCCCCCTGCTACTTTTACATTGTGTGCCTAACACTGTCACATTTAAACGGTCAAAGATTCCCTGCAGGACAAGCACACTGACACAACAGTGACTTACACCCTTGTGTAATGAGACTGTGTGTACCCTTCATATCAGGTAAGTTCCAGGCAGTGTGACAGACTGAAATCTTGCCCAGAACAGGGATATTTATTTGCACATATTTGTAGACTCTGGTAAATTCCCTACTGCAATGCAAAGCAAACTACTGTTCTTCACATTACTTCTTACAGACTGCTGGAACTACAGACCTGAAAATCACCATTCATTAAGGAAAAGGCACACAAAAAGTTTTATAATTATACTAACGTGGCATATTGTTGTTTCACCAAAAGTAACAGTAAGGTTTTCTTAATAAATTGCTAAACATTGGGAAGGAGGACTGCAGTTTTCTTGAGAAATTTAACAGGAAAATTTGCATGGCAGTGAAAGAGGTGAATCCAGGATTGATGCATTTCTATTTATGTGTTATTCAGATCAAATAATTGGCAGAAAAGGTATTATTTATGTGAAAGAGATTCAAATGAACTGTTTTCTTCAGTCTTTCTTGACCGAATCCTAACAATGACTATCTTGATTTGACAGCTTGTCTGTTCTTAGGTAAAGCTGGATGACAGTCATCCACAAAAGCATTTGATTAGTTTATCATTACCTGTGCCTATGTTTAGCAGATGTTTTTGAAGTACTTTGCCTCAGTACTCAGTGAGATTTGTCACCATATAATGTGAAGTGTGGAACTCTGTTGTTCAAGTTACTCCTAAGTTCTTTCAACATTTTTCAGTAATTTCTTTCATCACTGAATATAAGTTTAGATCATCTGTAAAGTACAATATTTAGATTGATTTTTTAAAATAGAGGGAATACTGAGAATATCTGGAAAAGTAAGTTGCAATAAATGAATATTGAGTAGCTTAGTTGAAGAGAAGGGGCTGAGAAAATAGCGGTAAACCATTATGTTATGACCTATCCCTGAAGGAGAGGGTAGCTCAGATTCTTGTTACTAGATCACTTGGGGAGATTAGAGTGAAATGACACTGGATAATTGGTGTTTATATATACAAATATATATATTTGTATATATATAGGGCTTATGTTAGAACGATTTTTTTGCAATGGAAAAGATGTATGGTTATTTTCTGTAGAAATATAGAAGACTAAATATATCAATTAAGAAATAATATAAGAAAAAGAACAAAAGAGAAATAAAAGATAAGCGTAAATAAGGGAGAGGAAAAATACAACCATCTGTGAATCCAGTAACAAGATTTGATCGTTGCAATTTTGATGTCCATCATTTGAAGTAATGGTTGCAACCCTGATCTGTCATAGGTGGGGGAAGCCCATGAAACACAAAGGTCAGTGGGTCAATACACACTGAGATTCAGGTGGGAATGCCCAGAAACTTCTGAGTTTTTACAGTGTCCAACACAACACTGTGGGGCTCTTCAGGGGTCTTTGATGGTTTATGACACCTTCTAAGACATGACAGCTGCCTATCATGTGAGCCTCTCACGTTGAGCCTGTTATGTCCCATCAGAAGGGATGAAAACCCTCAGGCCTGTGAGTGCATGTCCCAATATCTTCACTGGGGGGAGTTTAACTACTGAGCCAGTTCTGTAAGAGTGGAAACTGCATCATAAAAAGCATTATCCCCCCTCACAGGATCAGCTGCTTATTAGAAACTTCCCTTACCTGGCTCAAAATCCAAATCAGGCTAAACAAAGGTAGAATTTTCCTGGGCATCCTCTAGTGCTGGTGCCCTCTGCACCTGGGCTATTACCTTGCACGTCATCAGCAAAACACTCCCTGTTTTTGCAAATGGCCAGTTGGTTAAGTCATTAACCATTAACATTTCAGTCTCTCACACAGTATTTTCAAAAGATCCCTATGTTCACTGCTCATACATTAGTCCCAATGGACTGTGACCACCCCGCAACAATAGCATATGNAATTATGAAAACTAACAGAGAAGAATATGCTTTTCTAAAAAAAAAAAATTAAGTCTTTTTATTGCTTTGTTTGCATAACCTAAAGGATACCAATTTCCTCTTCTCTGTCCTAGTAATATCACTGTGTTTTTATTTATTTCACTCTGTTTCTGTGACACTAGCCAAAGACTACACAAGAACCAGTTTCTCCATTAAAAGGAAAAACAAAGAGAATTGATAATGACTTGCATAGTTTTTCCACAAATGTCCTATAATGATTAAGAGTTGGCTTGCAGATCTTAGGGAGAAAAATAACAAAGTTCAAATAAAAGTATAGAAAGCTATAAAATCTCATTAGTATGTGATTTTAGAAATCACAGTTTGCCATTTCATTTCTCAGTCAAGAAGGACTTCATCTCCTGGAGTTAAGACTAATGCAAAAATCATTAATATTTTCAACTGTGAATTCCTGAGACCTCTGTACCAATAGCAAAATGTTTTGCTTTTCCACAATTTTCTTCTAGATATTGCTTTAATACAGTTTTACAAAAAACATCATTTGTTCAGACTCTGTCCCAATTCACCCTGTAAACAACAGACAACAAAAACTAATTATTTTCAACCCCAACTTCTACCCAAATATATCTTTTGAAGGTAGACACTAAATTGGTGGAAAATTACATCTTACATTGGATTTCATGCCTATCACATTTTTCTCCTATCTTTCCTTCTATCTATTTGATTAAATCAATTCACATCTTTCAGAAGTCATAAGTTTCAAAGAAAAAAAAGAATTCACCATAGAGATGTGTATAAAGAATATCACCATTGCAGTTGTGGACTTAGTCATTTGAGCAGCCAAGCTAAAGAACACACAGTAACCCAACTTACTCCTGAGAAAAAGTAGAGTTTCAACAGATATAATCATCTCTCTTCCAACATAAACTTATGGACTAGAAGATAAACTTATTTGCAATGAGTTTGTTTGCATTGGTTTATTACTTTAATTATTGTATTGCTATGGTTCTAGTAAAACCAGGTGCCTCCTGATTTTATTACATCTTGCAAAATTATCTGATCAGCTATAATAAATGCAATACTCATTTGGATTCCATTTCAATATGAGTTTTTTACTACTTATAAGAAGCTGTATTTGTGCATTTCTCTTTAAAAGGCAAAAAAGGCTCCAAAGGAAAATGTGATAAATTACTCTATTTAATGCAAATCAATAAGGTGCTGTAGCCTGGTTTTAGTGTTCCCCCTGCTACTTTTACATTGTGTGCCTAACACTGTCACATTTAAACGGTCAAAGATTCCCTGCAGGACAAGCACACTGACACAACAGTGACTTACACCCTTGTGTAATGAGACTGTGTGTACCCTTCATATCAGGTAAGTTCCAGGCAGTGTGACAGACTGAAATCTTGCCCAGAACAGGGATATTTATTTGCACATATTTGTAGACTCTGGTAAATTCCCTACTGCAATGCAAAGCAAACTACTGTTCTTCACATTACTTCTTACAGACTGCTGGAACTACAGACCTGAAAATCACCATTCATTAAGGAAAAGGCACACAAAAAGTTTTATAATTATACTAATGTGGCATATTGTTGTTTCACCAAAAGTAACAGTAAGGTTTTCTTAATAAATTGCTAAACATTGGGAAGGAGGACTGCAGTTTTCTTGAGAAATTTAACAGGAAAATTTGCATGGCAGTGAAAGAGGTGAATCCAGGATTGATGCATTTCTATTTATGTGTTATTCAGATCAAATAATTGGCAGAAAAGGTATTATTTATGTGAAAGAGATTCAAATGAACTGTTTTCTTCAGTCTTTCTTGACTGAATCCTAACAATGACTATCTTGATTTGACAGCTTGTCTGTTCTTAGGTAAAGCTGGATGACAGTCATCCACAAAAGCATTTGATTAGTTTATCATTACCTGTGCCTATGTTTAGCAGATGTTTTTGAAGTACTTTGCCTCAGTACTCAGTGAGATTTGTCACCATATAATGTGAAGTGTGGAACTCTGTTGTTCAAGTTACTCCTAAGTTCTTTCAACATTTTTCAGTAATTTCTTTCATCACTGAATATAAGTTTAGATCATCTGTAAAGTACAATATTTAGATTGATTTTTTAAAATAGAGGGAATACTGAGAATATCTGGAAAAGTAAGTTGCAATAAATGAATATTGAGTAGCTTAGTTGAAGAGAAGGGGCTGAGAAAATAGCGGTAAACCATTATGTTATGACCTATCCCTGAAGGAGAGGGTAGCTCAGATTCTTGTTACTAGATCACTTGGGGAGATTAGAGTGAAATGACACTGGATAATTGGTGTTTATATATACAAATATATATATTTGTATATATATAGGGCTTATGTTAGAACGATTTTTTTGCAATGGAAAAGATGTATGGTTATTTTCTGTAGAAATATAGAAGACTAAATATATCAATTAAGAAATAATATAAGAAAAAGAACAAAAGAGAAATAAAAGATAAGCGTAAATAAGGGAGAGGAAAAATACAACCATCTGTGAATCCAGTAACAAGATTTGATCGTTGCAATTTTGATGTCCATCATTTGAAGTAATGGTTGCAACCCTGATCTGTCATAGGTGGGGGAAGCCCATGAAACACAAAGGTCAGTGGGTCAATACACACTGAGATTCAGGTGGGAATGCCCAGAAACTTCTGAGTTTTTACAGTGTCCAACACAACACTGTGGGGCTCTTCAGGGGTCTTTGATGGTTTATGACACCTTCTAAGACATGACAGCTGCCTATCATGTGAGCCTCTCACGTTGAGCCTGTTATGTCCCATCAGAAGGGATGAAAACCCTCAGGCCTGTGAGTGTATGTCCCAATATCTTCACTGGGGGGAGTTTAACTACTGAGCCAGTTCTGTAAGAGTGGAAACTGCATCATAAAAAGCATTATCCCCCCTCACAGGATCAGCTGCTTATTAGAAACTTCCCTTACCTGGCTCAAAATCCAAATCAGGCTAAACAAAGGTAGAATTTTCCTGGGCATCCTCTAGTGCTGGTGCCCTCTGCACCTGGGCTATTACCTTGCACGTCATCAGCAAAACACTCCCTGTTTTTGCAAATGGCCAGTTGGTTAAGTCATTAACCATTAACATTTCAGTCTCTCACACAGTATTTTCAAAAGATCCCTATGTTCACTGCTCATACATTAGTCCCAATGGACTGTGACCACCCCGCAACAATAGCATATGCTTTTTCATGTTGTATCCTAAAACTGAAGGACTGTATCATTGTCCTATGAAAATACTGCTGTTTGTCACCACAAAAAGTGTGTTTGCAAAAAGAAGCATTAAGCAGGCAGTAGTAATAGCTTTAAAAGACAGAATAAGCATTGCTTCACCACTTGAGTCAGAAACCACAGCATGATTTTGGAACAAGCTCTTGCTAATCACTATTACTTTTATATAGTAATTTAAAACTAAAGTGTAGCCCCACAAAGCCACCAATATACTTGGATTTCTGTGTTTGTGAAGCTGTGTGTTTCATGATGGACAGCTGATGTTTCATTTCTTCTCATTTATGGAAGGCTAACTTGGAAGAAGTTGATATGATAGAGCTTTTAAATGAAGATTGACTTTTTCAAATTTTATCTCATTAAAATTTTGGGGCAGGTGAACGAGTTAATCTTGGACATCTGGTAGTGTGTTACAGTACACAGTCAAGTGACTCTCAAGATATCTTGCATGAAGGAATTAAATTACTTAGTTACTCTGTGTTATACTGTGTTTTGAGGTAAGATTCCTTTGTTGAGAAAAGTTAGTGTTCTATCCTGTATCTCCTAAATAATACATTTACAAGTTTTAATCTGAATGACAGCTCATTTATGTTAAGCAAAGATACTGTTATTATAGAGCTCCTTTATTTCCTTTGAATAAAATTAATATTTAAGGATTTTTATATTAGCACTACTAATAAATAAAAAATATGAAGGTTCATCTTAATAAGAAAAATATACTATTTTTACTAAGGGCAACAATGTACATATATGAACATAAATAGCATGGGTTCTATTATTAGATTTTTTTCTTGTAAAAAATTATGTGTTGGACCACATTTTTCTAATCCCAACCACTTAATGCAGACTTGGTGACAATACACTGATGTTAAAGAGAAAGAGCAAAAGAAAAACATGGAGCTTTGCCACAGCATCTCTTTACATGCTCAACCTCTGCTAGAAAAGTCCATTTTAGCAGTTGTTTTTGTGGAGTCCTGGAAACAATTTATTGAGGTTGGAACAAATATATTGCTAGGGGATTACAATACCTTCCTACCAGAAAACTTGAATTATAATAAAGAACAACAAATCACTACACCTTTTAATGAAATTACAGTTTATTTTCTAGCAATTGCAAATATTCTAAACAAAGGTAATCCAAGTGTAGAAGCTACAGGGATTGAAATCTTCCTTTGGGACCTCTGCAAGGACCACGCAAAGTCACCCTCAAACTGCTCCGTTTCCTCCTTCATTGATTCTTGACCTGTCACAACCACCTGGCAGTCCAGAAGGGTCTCTTGAGTCAGACCCAGGCAAAAAACAGCCAAAACATACTATTTAGACACTATCTTGGGTCTAAATAATGCCTTAAAGCACTTAACTGTGCTTAATATTTTTACTGAACAACATTTTTTTCTGTTGAAAGAGTCAGAAAATGTCACGATGAGTATTTTCAGTTTGATATACAGAAAAAATGGATTAGCATCAATCTAAGTGTAAAGAGATTTAAGCTCATGATATGCAACTTCTGTTCTAATTTTAACACAAGTTTTCCTTGGGCTATTCAATATTTAGCTTAATTTTTAAATAATTTCTTGACAAGCAATACTCTTAAAATTTAAGTGACAAATATGGTTAGATCATCTGCGATACCACTTATGCAAAGCCCAGTGTATTCTTGGCTCACTGTGAGGATACATGGACTGAAAATATAAAATAGCTGCACAGGGAAAGAAACGTGCACTTTCCAGTCCCTTGCTGTCACTTTGTTATTGCATGCAGTGAAGCTGCATAAAAGATATAGCCATAAGATCCAATTCTTTAATGATTTCTTTCTTAATGAAATAGCTCTCAAATTTTGTTTGAGGAGAAAGACAGTTGCCTTTACATCTGGGTAATTCCCCTTCACCCTAGCCCCCATTTAACTAATTAAATGTTCTTTAGAATTTGAAATCACTGAGTATAACAAAGCTCCTGGGAATCATAAGCAAAGTCAGGAGGACATCTCAAACACAGGAATGGCTAGTGTAGGACAGTCTAGGGAGTACATGATGCTTTCAGTATCATTTTGTACTGTACTTTAGGGCTTTAATAGCCCTTCCAGCAATGTTGCACCAACTGCTAATCGATACCAATTATTTTTCTCACCATAGAAACGAGGTTTAGTTAACCCCTTGAGTGCCTTACGTTGGAATAGAGGATGTGTTTTTTACATGGATGAAGAAAACATCCACTATAGTGAAATTATTCCTGCAACAAAAGTGCTGCTACATCCAAATGCTGGATGAATATATAGTTATTCAAAAAATTACTCTGGCCCATCAGTTTAAGGCCACATTCCCAAAGCATTAACTTAAATAAACAAACCACACATTGTATTGTGCTATCATACTAATCCTTGCAGGAGCAAAGCGTGAAAGGCTGCCGTGGGTATCTAGAACTGTTTCAGTCACAAGGGTCTTTGCAATAAAATGTTTGCTGAATAAGCAAGAAACCCTAATGAAACTAATTTTTAAAATCTGGTGTTTTAATTTTCTTTTTTTTTTAATAATTACTTTTTGTAATTTCTTTCAGCTCAAACATGAGTTAAAATAGTATGGGAACAGCTGTTTTACTGCCAATTTATGTTATTAAAAACATTCTAATTTTACATGCAGATCAGGAGAGAATTTACATAATTAAAATTTTTCATCACCAAAACTGGGTGGAAAAACCCAAACAAAACTCCACACCCCAAAACAACCTTTTGTGCAACACTCCCTTATCCATCTACATATTTTATCACAAATAACTATCAAGGTAAATAAATACCTCTTTTGGGTTTTTTTGTTCAGCTTAATACAAGTTTTTTTAACCAAATTTCCAAGTTAATCAGTCAAGTTTTTTTTTCTGTAACTAGGAAGGCAGACAGTAGAATTAGTGAACTATTTAAATATATTAAAGCTCTTAAATATTAGTTTTAGAGTTATTTCCAAGTACCTATCATAAAGGCAACATAAAAATAAGAGTATTGGAAATAAAAAGTACTAGAGAAACAGCTATTTGGCAGCCTTACTGCTCTACACATTGTCAGCATCCCTGTGGTGATTGAAATCCAGATTCTTCTGAGGTAAATTCAAATTTCTGCTAAGATTCCAATGTTTTATGTTTTTCTGTCTATCTATCTGTAATTATGCATGAAATTTTTAATTCTTAAACACCTGGAAAGTCCTGCATACATTTATTCAGTACAATACACCATCAAATGGGAATAAATTAGAACACAAAACAGTTCCATTTGATCAAAGGTAAAAGTAGTGAGTCTAGAAGACAAAGAAGTTGCTTCCATAGCAGTTTACAAAGAGGACAATTCTAATAGATCTGAAAGACTGAGAACAAATAGCCAATACTGTTGAATACATTCCTGCAATGGATCTATCAATGGTGTAAGTAATTGGCTTTGCATTGCTTTGTTTAAGCTACCTAAGCTAATACATCATTTAAGTGGTCATTTTAAGAATGTGAAGCTGTCTATAATCATGCCGAATTATGCAATTGTTCAGAATATGGTGCAATATTCAGTCAGATACGGACATATCTGAAACATTTTTTTCAAACCAATTTAACCAAAAGCAGAGGAACAGAGGTTCTAATAAGCCATTGCCCTCTGGAGCTGCCATTGCTCTCTGCATAAGCTTGAAAAACTGTTTCCTCCATTAATCTTTGTTGGCTTTCACAACAAACTGGCCCACATTATTACCATTGTTTGTCATATCCTCTGACTCATTGGAGGCTATAAGCTGTTGCAATGAGGTATATTTCAAAACCATGTGAAACTTTGTTCCAGGCATACTAGAAAAGTTTTCCTAAGGACCACCAAATTTTTCATACAATAGAAAGAATATAAGCTGTACCCGCTTGACAGGAATGCTTTGCCAAAAAAGAAAATTAGGGACTGATGACAAGAAGAGGTGAATGTTCCTGGAGGTTTTTAGTAAAATTCCTAAGGATTTTTTTCTTTCTTAATGTTTTAACTTCTCCACTGCTTCTTCCAGATTGCACTGGAATAAAGAAAGGACAAAGGACTTGAAATATTAATGGCTTTTTAAAACACAGAAAAAAGTAATGTTAACAGAGGATGGAACTTCTTTTCATTAGTTGTTCAATACACTATAACCAGACCCAGTAACATAAAACATAATTCCTTAAAAGGAAAAAGCAAAAAAGGCCTAACCAAACTGCACAACACCATTTGTCTTCACTTTCATCACTATAATTGTCCATCTCTTTACTAAAGTACAGTATTAATTCTGACAGCATGCAAAAAAAAAAAAAAA
>VZTZ01049088.1:114919-141250 GCA_013400955.1 Drymodes brunneopygia
CATGCAAAAAAAAAAAAAAAAAGGTGCTATTTACTAAAAATGTGATGTATTCCTGCATTTGAGAATAGAAAAGTACTTGCAACTATCAACAAATATGGCCAGTTTCTGTTCAAATCCTTACTTGTCTCTAATGGCAAGACAGCCAGTACCAGAGGTTTCCTTTTTTTAACCTTTTCCTGTATTCAAGCTGTGTGATGACTAATCCTTGTAACTATTTCCATCATGGCATGCAGTTTATTAATTAGGCTAGTACTACTATCCCCTAACTAAAGTATCAATACTTCCCTTTTTCACCACTAATGTCAAAATCCTCATGGATATTTACAATAGAAATTTTCTGTTTACCTGCAAAATTTATTTCTTTTATTTCAAAGGGTACTGAGCAGTGCTGAGTGGGAAGGGGGGAAGGAAACAAAGAATTACTTTTCCAAGGAAAAGTTCTTATTCCAAAACTTGAGGCTGAGGGATAAATGGATTCAAATTACAGGATACAAACTCAGTGAAAGCCCTTGCTCTGTTCAGCATATCATTACACATCTATCTGTATCAGAAACCCAGATGTTGAGAGGAAATAAAAATCATACCAAAACATAAAAATCTGGTAGGATTTTATACTAGGAAAATGAGTATTTGGAATCTTTCGATGACTTCTAAAAACATTTTACATGAGATTTAAAGGCTCAACTTTTTTCTGAAGACAAAATATAAAATATTTTCCTCTGGAAAAAATTAGGGCTTTTTAGATGGTTTACGAGTTAAACTCCCCATAGTATTTTCAATATCTTTTGTAAATTGAAATTGCTAGAAAGATTTGGTAACATAGCAGAGGGAATGGGAGAAAATTCCAATGAGACAAAAAGCTTCCATCTGGATTTCATTAAACAGTCATTTTCTCATAATTTACTCTATCATTTTAAGGCATGAAAGTCACTAGATGCATTATTGCATAATGAAAAATCTAAGGGATTATATAAAAAATCTGGTTTTACTCAAGCATTTATTCTCTGCTTGCATGTGCTAAGATTCCTAAGTCAATTATCTGATCCACAAAAAAAAAAAAAAAAGAAAAAGTATTCTCTAACAGTGTTCTGCCTTGGATCTGTCAGAAATTTCACCATGATTTGAACTAACCATTGACCTAAAAGCTAATATTCTCTAAAATGTAAATAACCATAATTTTATATACATTTCTTTATAAAAAATAGAATATATTATCCACTCAACCAAAAATATGTGGTATGAAATGAAAGACAATCTTTTTCCTTTTAAGGAGTTATGAAAAATAAATTTAAACAAGTATCTAAAATTATAATTATTCCTCAATTTTGCAAATATTTATTAGAAAATTAAAATCACAGTTCTGCTAAAAGAATGGAGGTTTTTTATTTGTTTTTTGTTTTAATTGAGACTAAAAGAAAAACTAAGGAATTGAATCTTGTATCATTAGTCAAAATATTATCCTATTACATCAAATTTCTAAGAGAAATAAAATGATTTAAAATAATCTGGACTTTTATGTCTGGGCCTTATGCTAGATCATCATCTCCACATGGCAAGCTAGTCATGACTGAATTCCTCAACCACCTTCCAATTCCTGAAGCTGGGATGCCACAAATTTATCTTCTCTTTAGAGAGTATTCTTTGCAAAGCAGTAATGACTGCCACAATTTTATATTTATGGGCCTCTTTGCAACCTAGGTTTGTCTCACTTTTCAGTGCTTGCTTGGCAGCGTCCAGTATTGAATTGCCCTTTTTTTAATTCCTTGCATGATTCTCTCATTCTTCCTTTTGTTTTGACAGAGTACCAATATAGATATAGAGAGGTTAATCAGGGAGCAGAAAGGATCCAGAGCTTAAATAGGGCCATCAGAAGTATAATCAGTGAGTGTGGTACTGGAAAGATGCATCTAGCTCTGGAAACCTTGCTTCCACTAGGGTGCTGACAAAATTAAAAGAGGGAGGGAGGGAGGGAGGAAGGAAGGAAGGCGCGGAAGGAAGGAAGGAAGGCGCGGAAGGAAGGAAGGAAGGAAGGAAGGAAGGAAGGAAGGAAGGAAGGAAGAGTCAGTTTAAGGCTGCTTCTAGAAAGAGAGATATAAATAGAGTTGTCTGTGAGAAAATTACATGGCACTTTTATCATGGGTTACAATATTCACGTGGGGAGAAGATTTCCCAAAGAATTCAGGCCGTACTTAACAGAAGTTATGGCCTGGCAGCAGAGATGATACTGTTGCAATTTATGAATGTTATATATTGCAGCCATTATAGAAGCAGAAGCTTATTGCAGTGCTGCAAATCTACTGGTCTCTCCCTCTCTCTACTGCAGAGTTAAATATTAGTGTTGGGGTTACCTATGGAGATACCCAGTTACAAAATAACTCATCTTTGCAGTCTAACATTGAAGAATTTTATAATTTCCCTGAACTATTTAGAAAGGAATGTTTGTATTCTGATAAAGGATGTCGAGAAAAAAAAAGGCTGTTAATAAGGGGTGAATTGAGCACTTAGCACTTGTTTCAGTTTACAGGTCGATTTTAATTTTGTGTTGGGGATTACAGAGAAATCTGTCAATAAAACTATGGTACAGAAAACACTTGAAGGCAGTAGAAAAGCAACTCTTAGCATTTAATGGAAAAGTTCCCATGTAAAGTATAAAATTGAAAGCAAAATAAACTTATATTTTGTTCAGACTATCTAGATTTTAATACTCTGAGAGGCATCAAATCTCTGGCTGCTTCAAACTTCTAGATATTTTACAGAAAATATAATTCCAGGTGAACAGAAAAGTTACATAAGGTAAGATATTTAATTGCAAAAGTACCAGTATTTTCTCAAAAAAACCCAAACAACCCAAATATCAGTGTCAACAGAAGCACTTGGAATTAATATAACTGTCTAATACTTTTTGTATTACTATCAAATCACCTCACCAAAGCAGCTCTTATAAGACATTTCCAATATAAAAACACTTACAGGAACATTTTTTTAGGAGTTGTATCTCTGTGCCTGTTCTGCACCCTCTGAGTTTTGAGGAGGACCATTTCCAAGCACAGACTGAAACCTTTCACCACCACTAAGCATCCTGTCACTCACATTCCCTTTGTGTGCCCCCCAGCAAGAGGACAGGAGTAGTAATGGTCTCTTCTAAGTCCTTGTGAGTAATTGCTTCCAAAGAAATTAACTGCAGTGAACATTACTAGATTTCTTAAACAAAGTAGGCACTTAGTATCTACTGGTGCCCCAAGACAGGAACTGTACAGAAAGTAAAAGATGGGATCAAATCAGAGGTCAGTAGGATTTATTTTACCAATTATGCATACATCTTCTGTAATTTTTGCCACACCTCGAGAACACAAAGATCTAAACTACAATTAAGTACTCTGTGAGTTATGGAACACTTACAATGCAGTGACTTAATCAAAATGCATTTTTGTTGTAATTTCGAGAGAAGACAGCAGGAGGAATGACATGAAAACAGAAAATATGCAAACTCCAGAAAGGGATCATTTTGGAAGGGGTGATACTGATGGAGAAGCCTAGCAAGCCAATATTAAAATCCTGAGAAGAAAATCACTCAGAGGATGATGGAAGCATAAGCAGTAAATGATTTATAGAGCAGTGGTCATACAAGAAAAGTCTGATAGCCTTCTGGTCAAAAATTAAGAATTTTAAAGGAACCTAATCCACTGCAATGTAACATAAACTTTCAAGTGTATTTCCTGAAAACATATTTACATGCAGAATTCCACTGAAATATAAATTTCTTATTAGTTTAATTCATTTAAAAATGTCCTAAAACTTTTAAAGTAGATATCAATATTTTGATCAAATGGTTATTTGAATAGTGATACTGATTCCCTCTTTGAAAAGATTAGTAATTGAAGATGAAAACCCTGTTTAGGTAACATTTTCTTCACAGATTGTGAGAATTTGGTTTGTGTCTTCTCCCAAAAATAATATGAATTTCTGTGAAGTATTGTTCTATTCAAGGTAATATCAGATTTCAAAATTTATTAGTATTACCATTGTATTTGAAGTCATTGTTAAGACATAGTCAGTTTGCTTAAAGACCACAATAACAACCAAACAATAAAGGTGATGACAGTTGAGGGAATAAACCTTACTTCCAAATGTCTATTTTTCTCCAAACACCCCTAATGTAGTTTTTTCTTCCTAATAAAAGAAAGAAAAATATCAGTATATGTCATGTCTTTCTAAAACATGGGAAAATGAAGGTAGCAAACTTGGAGAAAATGTACAGGAGGTAAACAGAAATGTAATATTTTTAAAGAACTTGAGAAAAAGGTAGAGCAGATTTTATTAAAGTGAATTTATAATTTATATCTGAAGATTTACTGTCATGCACTTCCTAGCAAGTTTCATAGCTTCCAAGTAACCAAACTACATGTTTTGATATGCTGCAGCAATAAACCTATTACCAAGGCAACAAAACAAAATGCAGTGTTTGCTATACTTTGTCTATTAAACTTAAGCATTTGCTTAAAAAAAATCACATTTGCCAACCTATTACGAGACTTGTTTTTTGAAAAGGATATTTTCCTTCCTGTTTTCTTGACTGTTGAAATTATTCTGGCTTCAGTGCACATATAATTATGTTTGTATAAATGAAAACTATTGAGCTGTATGCTCAGGGAAAAATGCAACAACTTAAACACAGTATGAGATTTTTAGAAAGTGCGTGCTTACGGAATATCGATAAAGAGAAAGCTTTTCCATTCAAGCAGGGAACACAGCAATATCTGGTTAAACTGAATTGCTTGCATAATTCTCTTAATTAGTAGAAAGCCACTAAAAAACCTTTGGTACAGGTTCTAATGTTTTTACTTACATAAAACCAATCTAGTTCATAAATAAAAGCAATTATTTAATAGACAGTATTCACCATATAATTTTTTGGCCTTCATGGCAATTTATTTCATTAAAAAGTAGTGGAGATGCTCACCATCTCTCTTATTTGATGAATGATTTAGTTGATTATACATTATTACTGTTTAATATAAGTTGCAGCAGGTCTGAAATTGTCCTCTACCAATTTCAGTATTACAGGATTTTGCAGTGTAGGTAAAAACCATGAAACTTTCAGCTAGAACATGGAAATGAAAACCAGAAACAATTGAGCAGTTATTAATATGAATTTATGGACCTAGAAGATGATGGTTTCCTTGGTTTTAATCAAAGCTGGTCACAATAGAGTTGGATATGCCTGGCACAACCCCCCTTACAGTTTTCCTGCTCTGACAGATGCTCCTTGAGCTTGTTCTGCTAACCAGCCACTTGCAAGCTGAGGCTGTTGCTTGTCAAGATGCCTGAAGACAACTTCTCATGAGTCAATCTCAGCAATGGCAAAGACACAATTTTAATTTTAATGACATACATTCTTGAAATCTGAAGTGTATGACTGATGCTTGTCATTGGTTTTCAAGTTAATGAATAATAGCAGGAATTTTCCTCCTATCAGAAGCTCATGAATTTCTCAGGATTTAAAGCAGTGGTTTAGTTGGCAGACTACAGGAGGGAATACGGTCGCGTTGAGCCACCAGTCTTCCCAGCTGAATTAAAATGAAGCTATAGTGATTGCATTGATAGATATTGCATAGGAAAAACCTGCAGATGTAATTGCCTCTCACTGCTGTGGTTCTCCTTTTTTACAATAGACTGATTTAATAGAAGGCCCACAGACTCATGCAATCTATCAAAGTACAGTAAACAGAAGCTCTTAACAACTTCACTATTTTAGTAAAACATTTCAACAATCCCTCTTTTGCTGAGATTAAACAGCTCCACTTGCCAAACTGGAGGTGAGGATGAACAGCTGACAGAGAAACAGGAACTGAGAAAGCATGAGCATTTTCCACATTATCTGCTGAGTTGCTAAAACTATATTAACAGAAGACGTGTTACCTTAACTGATCCCCTTTTCTTTGCAGAGGGAAATTGCACTGCTACTGATAATCCATACTAATGTTAAGCCATCATAAAACTGTTTCTAAAAAATCAATTACAATCCGTAACAGAAAATGCATTGGTGTGACAAAAAATGTTATCTGGAGAGCGTTATTTACCCAGTCTGCCTGGGAAGATATTTCCAACAATTGTTAAAGAACAATAAACAATAAGAATACAAAAAATGTGCTATTGCTTTTTTAAAATTATTAGTGATAATCAAAATTAAAGTTTCAGTCCTTTTAGATTAACTAGGGGATTAGAAAAGGATTCTTCTTTCAGATAGCTGAGCTGATACACAAGTATAGCCCCAGTCCCCTGAGGTCATTATATAAAAAACTACTAATGGGACAATCCCTCTTACCAGCCTTGGGTGTTTCCACTCAATTCTGCATGGTTGAAACCACACTAAAACTGTGAAAAAATCTGTTTTGTTTTGGAACCATAATTACATATTGACAAGTTAAACTGTAAGACCTAAATCAAGGGGATTTGGGTTATTATGTGACCATTCTCATGGGGCAAACCCAAAGGGACATCAATTATTTCGCTGCAGTCTAACTCCTTTTCAATTTTATTATCCTGAGTGGCATTAAATACTTGGTGAAAAGGAACTACTGAAATAAAAAATGCAAGGCAAATATAGCATGGTTTTCAGAAAGAGTTGCCGCATAAAATTAAAATAAAAATAGCTATGCTTTACAAGGGAAATATTCAAGGAAAAGCATTGTATTATAACAAAATATCTCCTTTTGCTTCTTAATTATGTTTCTTTGTTTAGGTTTTTTTCCCACCTTAAATAGCTTTGATTTTGTTTCTAAATCCTTACCAAAAAGGCTTGAGAAAGATCTAATTTACTGAACAATTGTCATTGTAAAATTACTGGTCAGAGCATTTTCCGTTCACCCACAAGTTGATAAAATTGAGTTTAAGAATAACATATAGTGAAGAATTCAATTGTTTGTTTCTTTTTATAAGCTCATAAGATGGCAAAATTTATATGTGTTTTACAGGTAAAAAATATCATGTACATGTTCAGGAATAACTAAATTATTCCATCATGAGACATTGTGAACCCAATCTTCATGAGCTAATTTTTAGATTTCAAATGATGCATATCCTCCCTGTGTTCATATTGCATTTCATCTATACTCATGTCTATGTTTAATTTCAAGAACATATCTATAAAAAACAAATAAATCCCATCTATATTATGTGAATTATCTACATGATTTAAAAAAAAAACCTGCTACCAATATTTTGACTTAAATTTCTAATTGAAAAGCTAAAGGAAACGATCAAATATAGCAGATTCATCAGAAGAAAGGAAAATGGGAAAAATGTATAGCTAGCTAAGTACTCACAAAGTGCAACAAAAATATTTGGTTTTCTGTGAAAAAGAGAAAACTTCAGGGTAAACCTGCTGTTTCATAGAGACATGCTGAAGTACAGAAATAACTTGGTGAATTTGCATCTAATCATATGAATATCATAAAAGTTTGTTATTACATATGTTGACATCATTTGTTCTTCTGCGATATTTGATCTTCTGCAACTAAATCTCACTAAAGGGAAAACACTGCAAGCACTGCTGGGATTGGTTTTGCTGAACTCCTATTAAATTTACTTTACAAGCATAAAAGTATATTGCCTGTAGTATGAAAATTCAATGCAAATACTTTTTTTAAGGTTAACTTTAATTCTTGCTTGAAGGTTAAGGTTTGGCTGTGTGGGAATATAACCTTACTGCACAGATGTTTCACTGGCTTGGGTCCCCCAGCACATATCAATGAACCACATCAGGTGCAGTGTGTCATAGCTCATGTCTGCACTTTGATTGCTTGTAGAGCTCCATAGCAACCGAAATAGAAGCAACCTGTTCTACCAACAGGAGATTGCTTTCATATTTTACTAAGATTGGGTGTTCCGCTTGAGTTGGATAGTAGTGGATGACTTACTGGTTTGAAAAAAATAAAAATGTTTACAGAGTAAAAGTTTCGCCTCTTTATAAACTTGGATTTATGAAGTTCAGCAAACTTTGCTGATTCCCACTAAGGTATCTGATTCACAGACAATAATCAAAAGATTATATGATTGCATATTAAATTAACAAACTTTAAGGATTAAATTTAAGTGAAACAGGAAGAGTGAGCATCAATCTTAACCAGAGAAGGGGAACAAAAAACCAACCAAATCAAACCAAACAAAAACCCAAAGTGAAACAAACAAACAAAACCCCAAAACAAACTCCCCCCCAAAACAACAGAAAAACAAATCAAAAAGAAACAAATTTACACAACTCTGATGTGATGGCATAATAATTCTGACCTTTCCCAAGGGAAACTATGCAAAATCAAGAGGAACAATGAAAACATTAAGAATTTCCACATGACATTTTTATATAATTCCTTAATTAGACTGCAGTTTGATGACTAAGCCCTCTTCTCTCCCCAGCTGTAAATAGCAAAAACAGGGTGTTGGATGATTTTGAGTTCTATTTCTGACCTTCTTGGCAGGTTTCTACACTGCAAAGCTTTCTTTTATCCTAAAAGAAATATTTACAAAGGGAATAGTGAACATCCACCATTTCTTTCATCCTCACTGCTCCTCTTCACTGCAGCGAAGCCCACTGAGGAGTTTGGTGTGTTTAGAACTGATATACTTGAAGCCAAAATAAAGTTTCAATTCTGTTTACCCAAAATATTTAATATGTGACTACCCAAAAAATCATTGCCTCCCTGCAGATGGAAGGTTAGAGGGGACAGTCATTCTCCAGGCAGTACCTGGATGCTATAAACATAGGACACTAATTCCTGTCCACTTGTGCCTGCTATGCTTCATAACCAGTTGGGTGCCTCCAAATAAGAGCTACATTACCACATCTTGAAAGCTGAAGAGTGCTCTGCAATTTTCTGCCTATTCTGTTCTTGGTTCTTATTCTTGATTTGGAATCATTCCTCTTCAGCCTGCATACTTGAAACCTTTATTCTTTTATTACTCTCTGCGGTGCACAAAATCCTCCCACGGGTTGTTTTTAGACCAAGACTAATAACTAGGCTTTACCATACATCTGTCATGGAACTATGGAACTGCTGTCAGTGGGCTGTCCCATCTATGTTCCATGAGGGTGCACTATAAAGAAATTTTTGTACAATTGCTGCATCTTTTCTGTACTCCGGGAAGCACTGGCTGTCCCCATTTATTACCTTGTTGACAGTATTTGTTCTCTCCTATACATGGCCAGTTTCTTCCATTCTTCTTCTTCTCTACTTTGCTTTCCAGATTCTCACACACAGTGAAAAATGGTAACCCAGGAAAATACCCCAGAAACAGGAATAGGATAGGCTGGTACTTCTTTACTAAAGCTTCTCTTTAGACACTATATCATTATGGCCATAATGTGTCCAGTGGTCAGAACACAGAAGGCACAGGCAGCTTCCTGTGGTAGGACAAGACTCCAGCATCCCATATATTTCAAGGGTATCTTTCACGATTCATCTGCAATCAATTTTGCATTCCTTCCTCAAAGCAATCCTGAGTCAAATCTCCTACACTCTTGGGTGATGCTCCATTTAATAGGTTATTATGTAAAACCAATCATATCTTATTTTCTTTCTCCAGGATTGTTAATGCCTCAGCTACAAATTCAGGTCCACAGAAGATATTTACATCAAATCCTAGAATTGGATTTTTAATTTTGAATTGCAGCCTCAATGAGGAAATTTAATCTGAATCACAAATGGACAATTAAGTTTACTGACACACAGAATCTTTGTTCTGACCATTTCTAACTCCTGATCTTAGATTACTTCTCCTCATTGTAATTTCTTGAATACTGTTCTTTTGTAATGAGAGTTACATAAAGAGTGCAGCAACTAATTTTCTAAATCTTCAGCTTCCTGAGATCAGGTACATGCCTCACCTATCTCTTAATTCCTCAGCAGGGTATCAGATATGTTAACTAATGGTTAGGCACATAAAGTAAATTATGATATACAAGATAAGAGAGAGTAACGGAGCTAGAGAACACTAATGGGTGTCTACATCAAAACCTGGGAAAACTGGATTGTAAATGGCATAATCATGTACTCTCACATCAAATATCACATCTTTCTTTCTTCATAAACCAAGTGACTAAAAATTTATCTCAGTGTAAGTGTTCAAAATGATGTAGTTTCTGATTTCAGTACAGCCACTATGCTTTAAACTCTATTCATAACACCTGTATTCAATCATGAATTGTGAAACTTTTAAATTGAGAGTTTCATTTTGCTGTTAATGAGCATGTCCAACTCCAGAGAACTTCAATACTGTAAATGAGGACAATATGTAACCCTTAAATAAATAATTGCAAGTCACATTCATAATGAATACTGTAATTTAAAGTTTGCTCTACAGCTATTCCTTGTCAATCAATATCACACTTGCTCGGAAGGAACTGGTATTATGTTATTATTAATAACGATGACTTGATACTGCTGTTCTTTACATTGAATCATCACAGTTTAACAAAATCCCATAACAGGCAATAGCTTCAATTGGTTTTAGCAGGCCTTTTTATTCAAACTCTGAAAGGACAAGGCAAAAATCTCTTGTGTTGATATAAAGATACTGCAATCAGGACAATTTATTCTGTGTTTAATGTAAACTTTTGACTGAAATACAAATCTTTCATGGGATTTCAGCATGCAAATCTATGGTTTTAAATTAGGCAGAAAGTATTTTGAGTGATGGCTCCTCTTAACATCAGGGGAGTGCTTACCTCTCTCACTTTACTTTGTACATGGCAGGCCTCCAAAACTCCTACTGTTAAATCTGAATTAAGTAGCCTTAATATGTATGATATTTAACATTTTCAGAAGCTATGCATTAAATCTGCAGCCCAAAACTTCTAGTTAAGGAATGAACCCAACACTTCAGGGCTTTACGTGCATTTCTTTTTCTTTAATTCCTCTTGCCAAGTGTATGTTTCAGTGCAAACTATATAAACGTTCACATCACCTGAATCTGTTTCTGCACGATTAGTGGAGTAACATCGTAGTCTGAAACTGATCTTTTTCTTTCACGGCATTTTAGTCCCTTAACTCTTAGGTTTGTATTAAATATGAAACAGGTATAATGAGTTTTAAAATTTAAAGACATTAAATACCCTGAACAAGATGGTTAAGAATTATAGTGACTTTGTCACCAAAAAGAGCTTACCAAATCCAGTAAAGTATCACATTAGTTTTCCATATGCATGATTATATATATTTGCTATGTTATCAGTTTCTGAAGATGTGTTCATTCCTTGAAGCTGAATTTCTTCTGAACAATGTTAGATGAAATATGAATGAATGAAGTAATTTTTTTAAAAAATTCAATTATTCACATTTCTCAACATGAATTTACATTCATTTCTACAGCATTACTTGGCAAACAAAATTACATTAACTATACCTCTCAATAACAACTATCAATAATAAGGTGTTTATTTAAGCAGAGAAGGTACCAAGATATGTGTAGTTGCACCTCATCTGCAAAAACTGACAATTTGTGATAATCGGGGTCACAGTCCAGCACTTCACCTCCTTTACCCATAACCTCCTTCAGGCCTGATGTTTTTCCAGGTGACATTACTAAGTGTCTGACAGACCTGAAACTACTACATCAGTGCTTTACAATAGCTCACACTTCAGCAGGCATATCAGTGTCATATTGTTTCTATTAATATCTCTCTTTTTGTCAATGCTGTTACCATTGGAGAAAAAATAATGAGATACAATACTTGGTGCATATATATACACATATGAAAGCCTTCACAAAGTAAATGATAACTCAGAAAGTGGATCTAAAATTGTTTCTATGATCTGGTCTAAATTAACTAGCATTTTTACAAGTGGACCAAAGACAAAAAAACAGATTGGAAAAACTTTCTATTCTGCTTTAGACTGAAAATGACGGAGAAGGGGAGACAAAAGTTAAGTGGTCTGATGAAATCTTCTGTCCCACGAATCATTTTAAAGGGATCAGACATACTCCAGAACACTATTAAGGGGACTGGAACTACGTTTTTAATAGGGTCCAAAGTAAGGATGTTGAATATTTAAAAAAAACACATAAAATGAAATCCCAGTGTACAGAAACAGCAGGATAAATAGAACCTTGTAATCTGTGGGCTGCACAGCTGTTAGTGGCAGTTTAAAGGAAACTGAAAGGTCACATTGTTGTCAACTCTCCTATAAATAATCAACCTTTGATTTTAGTAGTGCGGTGGGTTGACCTTGGCTGGTCACTAGGTGCCCACCAAGACACTCTATCACTGCCTCTCCTCAACAGAACAAAGAGAAAATGTACAATGGAAAGCTCATGGGTCAAGATAAGGACAGGAAGATAACTTACCAATTACCATCACAGGCAAAGCAGACTCAACTTATGGAAATTAATTTAATTTACTGCCATTTAAACACAGTAAGGTAATTAGAAGTAAAAACAAATCTAAAACCACCTTTCCTCCTCCCCTTTCTTCTTCTCAGGCTCAGTTTTATTCCCTATTTTCTCTACCACCTCCCCTCCAGCAGTGCAGGGGGATGGGGAATGGGGGCTGTGGTCAGTTTATCACACATTATCTCTGCCACTCCTTCTTACTCAGGAGACTGACTCCTTGCACTCTTTTCCTGCTCCAGTGTGGGATCCGTTCCATGGGATACAGTCCTTCATGAACTTCTCTAGCATGGATCCTTCCCTCGGGTTGCAGTTCTTCAAAAAATGTTCCATCATGAGTCCTCATCACCGGGTGCAATCCTTCAGGAATTAACTGAAGGGTCCCCCACAGGATCACAGGTCCTGCCAGGAACTTGCTCCAGCAAGGGCTCTTCACAGGCTACAGCTTCCTACAGAGCACATCCACTTGCTCTGCCACAGGGTGGACTGCAGTGTGGATGCCTATTCCACCATGGACCTCCACAGGCTGCAGGGGAATCTCTGCTCTTGTGCCTAAGGTTCCTCCTCTCCCTCCCCTTTCACTGATCTGAAAATCTCTCACATATTATCATTTTTCTCTCCAGGTGCTGCTGCACAGCATTTTTTACTCTTTCTTAAATATTTTCACAGAGGTGCTCCTAATGTCGCTGACTGGCTCAGATTTGGCCAGCAGCAGATTTCCCTTGGAGCCAGGTGAAACTGGCTTTGCCTGACATGGAGGCAGCCTCTGGCATCTTCTCACAGGAGCCATCACTGCAGTCCCCTGACTAGCAAACCTTTCCACATGAGCTCAATGCAAGTAGCTGCAAAGATATCACGTGATAACAAATAACATAGGAAGTGGTGAAGATAGGGAAGTGAGGGAAGTGTATTTCTGTATTAAACTAAAGATCACTCTATGAGTAACATATTAGGGTCCCCTCCCAGTACAAATCATTGTTCCACACTACAATTTATTGTACATTATACACTGGAAGATGAACTTATGCTATTTCTCACTATTTACTCTCAAATAGGATTACAGCATAGCCCACACTAACTGCTATTCTCTCTAAGCAATACCTTAGGGCAAACTGGGAAAGCAAAATATTCTTGATTCTGAAAACTATCTTAATATCCATTTTCCATGTAGCTGCTGTCATCCTAACAACATATTTCCAACAGTGAGAACACAGATAGCTTCCTGCAGAGTTTCTAATCTCAGGGCCATTTTGCAGAGCAGCCAGGAGGATGTGCTAGTGTAATAAGAAATCTGGTAACTACTGCCTAGAGATATAACACTTCATGTCTGCTCACTTTTCAAACTCTCTTGGCTTAAAACAGGGATCCTAGCTTGGCTCCTAAATCTTTCCTTCCCTAGATAGCAACACATTATTCTCACACCAGATAGCTTAACTTGCTGGCTGCCTACAGAGCCCCTGAGAGCCCTTTTAATTATATACAAAACTAACACACAAGGCCCATAAAACACTTCCAAGTCAGTCAAGACTGCTAACTACTTGGATTTTAAGTGAACATGCTTGTGTTTTGATTAAGTTGGTACTTCTGTTTACACTGCAAATGAAGACAAAATTTGCCAAAGATCAAGGGGGACTGGTTGCACACCGGACTTCAAAGTTAGTTTCCCAGATTTGCTTTGTTTAAAAGACAACATAGGATTATTTTGGGCAAAAGATTCTAAATTATGTAAAGAAAGGATGCTATTTCAGTAGGATTTTTCCCACAATATATTTTAAAAAGTCTTCTTTTTGCTTGACAAAATTTCCCTGTGGCATTGTGCCACCTCCACACAGCCATCCATAACTCTTCTCCTGCTTGAAACAATCTTCAACATGCCACTCCTGTTAATGACTGAGATACCCCCTGATGGTGCTTAACATTTAATAGTGCTAGAGCTCCACATTTGCCCAAACAACCTTTCCCATTTACCTTACCTCAAAGGCGTTCTAATTTTTCTTCAGAGACAGAAATCCTTTAAGCCCATTGTATCCTTAGGCTACAAATTTACTGAGATTTAGGTTTCCAATAAGAGCTCCAAGATGAATGCCACCTTCTCATTTATGAATCAATTTTTGCCCATCGGCTTTTCAGTGTTATTACTTTTTATTTTATTTTACGCTCAAAGGAAAGAACCTCAGGAATACATACAAACATACATACATACACGCACAATGCTGGGATGAGGGGAAGGAGGAAAAACTTAAATCAGAACGAAATAAAACATATGGTATTCTCCTCAATATATTGTGAATGCAGAAATCTCAAAAAATGTGTAGACACAGCTATAGTAACTTTTACATCTTCAGAACTCTTGTGTTGATCATCAGCACTCACCACAAAGAAAAGCATGCTATTTCTTAGAGTCATGAGCTATGTTTTTATGTAACAGTTTTCAGCAGCTAAAGAAACACTTTTCCTTCCTTGCACCACAATTCAACTGATGCTATCATCTGTCTTCAGTGGTTAGCATGTGTTTGGTCTCAATAAAGACAACACTGTATCTTGGAAAATTCTGTAAAGGAGTAGCACATGAAAAAGCTTTACTTGCCTAAAGTAACTAAAAATCCAGTACAATTCATTTGGAGCTAAATTTCGAACAGGTGAAGCTATAAACTGAATGGTTTAAAAAACTTAGTTACAAGAATCATGATTTTCAAATCACTGACTTGTAAATTCTGATTTATTTTAATGGTGTTTTGACTAAATGAGTGTTGAACTTCATGCAAAGCCCAAAACACTAGGCAACTCTAATTGGGGAATTATGTGTTTATGGTCATGTCTCAAGTATAGATAAACTATAATCCTATTTTAACTGCTTGCTGGGAGTCAGATACTATTTTTGCTCTATGGTTTAGAATTCAGCCCATTTGAGGAATACAATGAAAATCAAAAGCTGGAATCAATCTTCTATCAGAAGATAGCCTGCCATGGCAGAACTCCCCTAGGCTTCAGAAACATTCCCTGCAAAATAAGAATTGCCATTCAGCATAACCACGCAGCATGTTTGCCAAGTCCTGATGGTACTAACTAATTAGAATTTTATCTGCATTTATAATAGCTGTAATATTACCTTTAGTTACATCATTATATCATAAGCAATTATTTAAAAACAAGAACAGGTTCATTTGATGGGAAGGAAGGTATCTTCAGAGCTCACAATTTATCTAGAAAGCTAAAAAAAATAAGCAGAATCTTTCTGTAAGTGGGACGTTTGGGAATCCACCTCTGAAGAGATTTTTGAAAAGACAGAAAGGATCTTCCAGTACAGCTAAACTATGATAGTGATGAAAACAACTGGAGTTCAGTATTATCTACATGAATGCTTAAAGGACACTCCTGACCAATGTGTGACTCAGACCCATGAGACTCTGCATAACCATTGAGACACTGACCCATGGAATGTATTACAATGAGTTAAGGCTCTCTTTTAACACCACAGAACATGACACACTGACCAATTTGTTCCATTTATATCTTATTCACTACAAGGGGTTTTTTCACTACTGTATTCTATGTCTGGATTTTCCATTGCACAGACAGGTGGAAGTGATGTAAGCAATTGTGGGCTTACACTCCTATTTATTCTTTGTAGTCAGATTAGAAAAAAAGGTGAAGCATAATCCAAGAAAACCAAAACAGAGCAAACCAAAAAACCTAAAGAGTGTTGTTGCTTGCCCTTAGGGAACAGGTCTTTCATACCAAACATCAGGAAAAGCCATTTTCAAAGGTTATCTGAACTCATGCTAAATAGTTGACTACTCAGCCAAGTGAAAAATAGATCCAAAGGATGAAATTATAAAGCATCAGGGACAAAAGAGCCACACACTATTTAGCAGAGAATGAGGCTTTCTATAATGGAAACATAAGCAGAGACTCTTACAGTACTTTGAAAAAATGATTGCAAGCAAAGCCTTGTGAAACATCAACGCATTCTGTGACAGCTGTTTACAGGTTTTCCTTTTAAGCTGTTCACAGTTGTATGTCAGAGCAGTAATTTTAAGGAAAAAAAAATAGAGAGCTGAATGCTTTTCCAGATACAGGCATGAAATAAAAATTCACTCACCTAAAAGTAAATGATAATGTTATTTTTGGGTTAAAATAAAAGGTTTGTGCACTGCAAACTGAAAGACTCTAGCCCCTGAGTTTTTTAAAATGCATTTTTCAGGTTTAGGTATATATTATTTATTACTCAGTATTCATTTTCATAGTTTCTGGATAAGCCATTCAGAATGGCAATGTATTATAGTTGAGAAGGGATGGAGGGAAATAGAACATAATACAAAGTAGGTACAATGTCTCCTGCTCCACTTCCAAAAAAACAATCTGTAACTATAAAAATCCAACATTTTTTTGTTAAGATAAAGCAAAGAAATGAAATTCTCATAGTACTGTGTTTAAGATAAAGCTAGATTCAATTTGAAAAGTGGTACTGCTTCAGATAGCATTTGGCTTCTTAATATTGGCTTATGACACTAATGAAGGACTTTATTTTTATTTATAGTTGCTGTTTTGTAACAACAAAAAAGAAAAATATGCTTTAAAGAAATAATATGAATATTTCAAAGCATTCTTATTATGCCATATCACTGTATAAAACAGTCTTCAAAAAACTCTGGGAAGCAGTGTAAATGAGGTGAGTGATAGCACAGCACGGGCCATTTGGCACCTGTAAAAGCTTCTGTTGCACAAAGTGGATTGGCAAATTTTGTGCTTTTTCTTCCAAAGCTCCCTTTTATTTATAGAGAAAGCAAAACCCAACATTATTGAAGTGTTTTATTTGAATGGTATGTTTACAACCCTTTTAAGGAGTTGAAATAGCAGACTGACTTAGACTCTCTACATCTCTTCTGTGAAAGAAAACAGGAAAACAATCTATATGTAATAGTTTTGAGTTTCTTGCTGCTACCTCTTCCCGCTGACCATAATATGGATGAGACACAGCTTATTATCTTCGGCTTTATGACTACAGTAATATTCTCTTGCCACTAAGGAAGCTTGCCTTCCTGGGTGGGAAACACAGAACAGTAAAGATATTTTAGGAGAAAGCTTGCTGTTCCGTGCAGAAAGATTTTGTCCAGAAGCAAATAACAAAACTTCAGACAGAAGTAGGGGGAGAACAGTACTTCTTTCAGCATAAGTCATGTTCTGAAATCTTACACTTATGAAAGTTGCCTCAGTGACATGACAGAATCCTCTGAAATGCAAATATATATACATTCAAAACATCATTAGTTTCTCAAAACTTCACTAGGTGTAATCAAGAAGAGTTATGACATCTTCTGCCAAAATTCCTCACATATATCTGTATGGTAATGTCACAGAGTTAGTATCTGACAAATTTCTCGTATAGGTAAACATGGCCTAAATATGCTAGAGAAGATAAGACTAGAGAAGATTCAGGAAGATAAAACAGAAGCTGAGACACTGGAAATCTAGAAAGCAAAAATATATAGGATTGATTAAAACTTGACCATACTATTTTAACTGGGGTCTTCACTGGTAAAGATGAGTATCTATTGAATTGTATTTTACTTTAAAGTCTGAGGTTATTTTCCTAGGCAACTGGTTTAAATTACCACTTGTGATGTGTTGGCCTTGGCTGGCTACTAAAAGCCCAACCAGGCCTTCTCTTACTGCTTCTCCTCAGCAGAACAGGTGAGAAAGTAAAACAAAAACACTTTTGGCTTGAGATTGAGATGAGAAGATTGCTTAATAATTATCACCATGGGCAAAGCAGGCATGACTTTGGGAAAATTAAATTTGTTGTCAATTAAAATAGAGCTGGGTGGTGAAAAACAAAGAAAAAAGAAACAAAAGTAACACCTTCCACTTACTTCCCCCTTTTCTGATACTCACCTTCACTCTCTCATTCCTGACTTGTGAATATACTTGTTCTGATGACTCCTTCTTCAGAGCTGTGGAGGAATCTCTGCTCTGGCTTCTGGAACATCTTGTTTCCCTCTTTCACTAACCTGGGAGTTTGCAGCGATGTTTCTCCTATTTTTCCTCACTTCTTACTGCCAGGCAGGATTTTTCACCCTTTCTTAAGCATATTTTCTGCAAGATGCCACCTCCTTGGTGGCGGGGCTCAGCTGTGAATTGAAGTGGGTGGGCTGGGAACAGCTGGAACCAGCTGTGTCCAGCATGGGGCAGCCACAGCTGCTCCCCACAGAGGCCACCCTGCAGCCCCAAAGCCAGGGCACCTGCACCCAATTCTTATCTATATAACCCTGGAAACCCACATTCTATAGATATGTATATATATATGTAAACCAAGAAAAAAAAAAAGGAGGTGAGCAATAAAAAATATTAGGTGAATAAGGTTAAAAAGTATGAGTGTTCAGCAAAATAAAAGTGTGCACTCTTGTTCCTTTGCACAGAGTCAGCCTGCATAATGGGGCAGAGACTTTTTCTGTACATTTGTAGAGAACTTTTCATATATTTTTCTAATTGTCAAGATTAAATGTCAAAAATGAAATATTTCTCTTTTTAAAATCAAGTTGAAACACTTGAGCCAATAAGGTTAAAACAAGTTCACGGAACAATCACACAAACAATTTAAGGCCATGATTTATTTAGCAGGTTCAGAGTGATAATGAGCAAAACCGCTAATCAGTGCCCACAGATCTTAGATAATAAATTCAACAGGTTGAAATGGGTATTTGTAGAGCAGCAAACGTTAGTCTAATGATTGAATTAATCTTAATGCAGAGAAATTCTTGCATGCCAAATTTGTTTACTACATAACATGCTAATGAAGATAAAACTGGTGGGTCCTCTTTACCCTTACAAATTAAGTGTTACTTGGGAAAAGTTGAAAGGGCATCAAATGGCAAAGTTTTGTAAGAGGCACATGAAAAGATTGAGCAAACATGAGACAGCAAGAGATAAGGTACTTGTTCTGTAGAACACTTTGAATGGCTGAATATAAATCACTGGATTAGTACAGTTTATCAAAGAACCTACTATGTAAAACAGATCTAGAAATAACCATGGGCTTCATAATTAGCTGATCATTCTGGTGCTTCCTAAACCCACTTTTGTTGTCTAAGGAGGAAAATCTGTGTTTGTCTGTGCATACAGGCTGGAAGTTCAGATCTCTATGCTAATTATTTTTTTCTTTTTCTGATAATCAAACAAATGTGCTTACAATGATAATTAAGGACAACTTTTGACAAATGTCTTGACTGAAAAGAACCTTGGATAAACAAACAGAAAAACAAGCAAACAAAAAATCTCTAACAATGAAAATCATTGCTTTTTTCCCCTTTAAAAATATTCAGTATCTATTATGGGGTACAACCAACTGTTACAGTAGAATGTGCTATTTTCAAATTGCTTGCAGTTTGGCATTTTGATACACAGATGAATGGTCCAGTTTGACAAACTTTTCACAAGGCAGATTATCAGCAAAGATGATCCTCAACTACAGAAAGAAGTTTATTTCCAATTATTTATTGGGGGGGAGGTGGTTAAAACTTGGTTTGTGGAGGGTTTTCTTAGTTTTACTTTTTTTTAACTGGTCATCTCTTCAGACTTCACTGAAGTATCACCTAGAGACATACACTTGGCTACACTGATTGACCCTTTTTAACTGTGACAGGTTAATTCAAATGATCAAAGCTGTCGAATACACTCCATCAAAACAAAACCAGTGCTAATGAAGTAGGCACTGTACCCAAGTTTAAAGTCACTTATGCATTCCAGTGAAAAAAGAGGTTTGATTTTTTTCATCTAGTAAAATAATTTAAGTAATTAAATTATTATTGGTGAGAGGCCTAGAACGTAAGTCCTATGAGGAGCAGCTGAGGGAGCTGGGGCTGTTTAACCTGGAGAGGAGGAAGCTCAGGAGAGACCTTACTGCTCTCTGCAACTGGAGGTTGTAGCCAGGTGGGGGTCAGTCTCTTCTTCCAGGCAACTAGTGACAGGACAATACAGCACAGTTTAAAGCTGCATCAGGAGAGGTTTAGGCTGGACATTAGGAAGAAATTCTTCACAGAAAGGGTGGTTGGGCACTGGAATGGACTGCCCAGGGAGGTGGTGGGGTCACTGTCCCTGGAGGTGTTTAACAAAAGACTGGATGTGGCACTCAGTGCCATGGTTTAGTTGATGAGGTAGTGCTCAGTCATGGGTTGGACTTGATAACCTCAAAGGTGTTTTCCATCCTGACTGATTTTGTGATTTTGTGAAATGATCTAATTATTTAATCTGGCTAAGGTGCAAGATTTGCCAAAAGTTACTTGAAAAAAACACCACAACAAAACAGTATTTTGTCATCTTTTTACTTAGACTAAATATACTATTCTATGCCTAAGATGTTAAGAAGATTCATTTGCATATAACATATTTTAATTTCAGATGCACTGAACAGAATGCATAGGAAGTAATACTGCATATGATGCAAAAAAGAAAATAAAAAACCACCAAAACCCTGTTGCTAATGGAAATGTGCAATATGCAAATACTTCCTCAATACCTTTCAGAGGTCACTGCTAAGAGCTGTTAAGCATTACATCTGGCACCACAGAAGTTTAGCACCATTGGCTAGTTCAGACACGCTACTCCAATTTCATAGCTTCAACCTAATTACACAGATTTTAATGGCCAATGAGGAAAGAAAAGTAGAAGACTGCTGTCAGTGTACTGCCAGATTTGTAAGGTGCCGTATATCTTGTGGCAGAATACAACACTGAGTAGGCTGGCATCTTGTAATAGGCCAACATTTGACAAGACCAAAAATGAAAGAGGCTGAATTAAGCAATATGGCAATCATCTTTTCCTCTGGTTAAGCACTCTCTTTCTCAGTTTGGGTTGTTTTCCAGATTGTTCTGGAACTTCACAGTCTTCTGAGGACAGGCGTTCTTTCCTTCAAGTTTCTTCAGTTGACAGAATGATTCATGGACATTTTGGAGCCATAAATAAAAGAGCTTTCTAACTTTCAAGCAGCACAGAGCTGTTCTAAAATGTTTCAATGTACATGGAAGCATTACCTATACCAATGTCAGTTCCACAGCACTCATTTTTTTCATTCACAATGCCTATGCTGTCATGCATAATCTATCCAGCTGGCAGTTTACCTGACACCTTCCAAGCCATTCCTTTCTCTGCTGCCCCAGTAATACTTGTCTAATTTCTCTCCTTTTCTCTCCCTATACTCCCTGTGAAACAGAGTAGGCAATATCAGCAGTCACTTCTGGATATGACCCACTGAGAAATGCATTCTATCTTATCACCAACCTAAACATATGGAATTCTTAACAAAGGACATGAGCTATGGAGAGACATCAACATACAGTGCTATCAGGATTTATTCTTTCAAAGTTCATAAATAAACAAATAAATACACGTAGCAGTTGAATTAAATTAGATAAATAGTAGAATATACCTTTTGTCAAATAAGCAAGCAAGGGAGAAATACACACTCACAAAAAAAGTTCATGGAAAATGCTCCTCCAAAAATTAAAGACTGTGAACCATAAGTCTCTTTTATACTAAGATGCCTTCCAAAGGATTAAAGTCCTAATTCTTACATGGTTCTTTAAATTTTATTGTGCTCTTGTAAGGATGTTTTAAAATTTATTCATGCATATTCTGGGAGATCACCCTTCAGCCCAAAAGAGAATAAAGCATAACAAAGCAACTTCCTATTTGGATTCCAGTACCCTTCACTATTTTTTGCTTAACCAGACTTCATTCAAAGTGTAATTTTTTTCATAATAATGTTGTCATTGTTTGCAAAATAACATGGAGGAACTCACAAGTGTCTCTAAAGTTGCCTTTTCTCAGCCCATTCTGTCTTTCGGCATGATGTCTTCTCCCATTTACAAAGAGTGGCTCAAAAATACTGACTGAATTTCAGGATAGAAAGTTTTCATTTTTTTTTTTTTTTTAACAGCAAAGTGTTTTGTATTATTGGAAGGTGTAACTCATATTACAGACTAGGGTCTGAAGCGTGCAAAATGTATAATTGTGGTTAAAAAGTCACAGAATCCTAGAACTATATAATAGAATATTCTGAGTTGGAAGGGACCCACAAGAACCATTCAAGTCCAACTCCTGTACCTGCACACAACAACCACAAGAGTCACCCCATGTCCCTGAGAGCATTGTCCAAATGTTTTTCGAACTTAGATGAGTTCGGTGCTGTGACCACTTCCCTGGGGAGCCTGTTCCGGCTTTATGGCATTCCTTTGAGTCCTGTCACTGTCCCTCTGCTTCTGCTCATGAAATTGTAACTGCAGTGAGGTCTCCCCTCAGTCTCTTCTTCTCCAGGCTGAACAGACACAGTGACCTCAGCCACTCCTCATAGAAGGAATTTCCCTCTAGACACTTCCCTATCTTCATGTCCCTAAAGAGACTATTTTAATTATGTTTCTCAAAGATGAACTGGGTAGGCATCCTATGCCTAGCACAGCAGTCCAGATATGTGGAAATAGAGCATATGAGCATAGCTAGAATTCCTTGAGAATGTGGCCATGAGAGTCTGGCAAGACTGCACAGGCTATTAACAGAACATAATCACTGATGCATCAGCTTAGTTTTAGTGATGTCCACCTTTAAAATCAGTCATACTGTCTCTTTAAATGCTGAAGGGAAGTTGGGTAGACAAAGGTCAGTATCATTAACTTCTAGATTATCTGAATATCTCTGGACCCTAGCAGAATGTGTAATATCTGTTCATGTCTGTATGCATAGATATGCATATATTTATCTATTACAGCTGTCACAGTGACCTATATGCATCTATAACATATGTTAGATATTTTCAGTCTTCTGCAAAATGTATAATTAACTTGTCTCCAAACAGTGTAGATGGTCATGCAAGAGGGATTTATATTACCAAGTGCCTATTTACAACTGGAAATATATGAATTCCATTCATAATGAAGTAATAATGAAGGACAAGTATGTGTAGTATATGAAAAATAAATAAATAAATATTAAGACCTGGAGCAATGGCACAAAGCAGCTACCTTATACGATTTCTTTCATTTCTCATCTAAAGAAATATGTGAACTGTGAAACTATAATTCAAACAACTAATCCATTGTGGTGTGGGTGATTATTTTAAAGTCATTTAGTTTCTCTTTTGAATGATCCAAGGAATCTGCATTTAAATCAGCTGAAAAAGGCAGCAGTGCAGGGAAATTTTTGATTACACTTTTAATTTCACAAACTAACCTACAAATGACTTTAAAATTGCTGGTAACACTATAGCATTACTAACCACCTACACGTTTTTATTGAAAGAGTGTAGCTACAATCCATTAGTTAATGACTATGCTGTGCTTGCCAGATCACATTCACACTCACAACAACTATAAGTGCCAGGGTTTCAAGCACCTTGGAATAACACCACCAATTAAAACCAGCCTCTTTTGTAATAGTTTTGCAAAAGCAATAAATTTTAAAAAAAGAAGAAAACCCCAAAACACTCAAATCATATTGGTTTCTCTACAGAAAATAAAATCAATTTTGTATGCCTTTGCTGTGTTACAGTGTAAGCCGTCAACAATATTGAAATATGTGCTTTTCTATTTTAAGTACATTTTAAATAACAACAATTTAATGTGTTTTTTGTTAATAAATTTCTTTTCCTTAAATTCAGTAATTGACCACTACTCTAACAAAAAAAGATATTTTAATGTTCAGTAAGTTAAACATCAAAACTGGTCAATCATACACTTTTGTCAGCCACATATATTTTTACAAAAGAAAAAATGAAGGATTTGTAAAGTGATAAACATCACACCATTAGGCTCTTGGATTATAAAATATGCAATTATTATAAAGTTGAGAAGGTTTTTAATTTTTCCCAGTTATTTGAAATGAATGAATCATTTATAACTGATGCTTTTACTTGATATGAGTATGTCTTCAATAGTTATCTCCATGACACAATTTAACAAATGCAGCTATGGAATAGAATAGTTCAGTACAGTAAAGATAAAGTAAAAGAAAGAAGTTATTCAATCTTTCTCAATGAACTTTAACACTTTCTTTAGGTCTTGAAGACAACACAGATCTAATCTAAAAGAGTAGTGGAGCATATCACCAAGTGAGCAAAAAGAATCCTTCTCCTAAATGGTAAGCATATAGAATTTCATTTCAAATTTTGTATTAAAAATGACATTTTTGTGTGGTTTTCAGCATGAAAAACTTAAAAATAACCATAAATATGCTGGGAATATTTGAGCATGAAGTACTTAGATGACAGTTCAGTAATGCAGGTTTGTTTAAAATAATAGGTGAGCTGTTCCATGTATAAAGAAATATATGTTACTTAATAGTAAGTCTACATTAACTTGCAGGAGTGTACCTCTGCGTGAATCTCCTAATCACCTACACTTGACACACTTGAGAAGACCTTTTGGAGTACAAGGGTGAAATTCCTTTGGAATGGAATGAAACCAGAATTATTCTTCAGTACATCGTTCAATCAGCACATCGACCACATAAGTCCAGAGCAACTGCCACGGAAGTACACACAGCAATCTCTGTGTTCTCAGCACCAATTGCTTCACATCTAGATCAGTTCCTACTGTGCTGTGTAATATTTCAGTGCAGAGCTACAGAGACCTTTATAAAGGTATAAAAATTATATATAGATATACACAAGAAAATATTTTTCTGCTTTCTTGCAAAGGTTTTCAGATGTTACTAAATAAACTTTCTTGTGGGTTTTTTTGGTTGATTTTTGTTTGTTTCTTTGTTTGCTTTTTTGTGTTTTTTTTTCTTGGTTTTTTTGGGGGGGCAGGTTTTGTGCTGATGTAGCATGGGGTTTATATTGAAAAGCTTTTTGCCAAAGTTGCAAAATTTTCAAACCATCCTGAAGAGTTAAAGATTGATTTATGTATTTATCTATTTGTTTGTTTCAAGATGGGAAAAAACTCCAAAGTTTTTCAATGTTTTCAAAAAGATTTTGTTTATATTTTCCTTTCCTTGCCACAGGTAAATATGTCGTAAGTTTGATTGCTTATGTTGCTACCATGTCTAGATGGATTCTCTGTAGCACACGTTGCTTCACCTTGAAACCACGGAATAAAAATATTTAACACGCGATGCACAGTGAAAGAAGGTATTTTATTATTATTTTCCTTCTCCCTACTTAACATTCCTGAATTATTATGAAAGGGTATAAAGCATTACATTAAGAAATGATTCAACTCTTATTCCCATTTCTAGAAGGTTTACTTACATGGGTTTTAGACTGCAAATACAACTCTTTATTTTTTTTTTCCCATCCACTTGATTCATCTTTCCTCCCCCTTCTCTTGTTGAAGACAAACAGAGCAAGTATATGCACAAAAACATAAAACATTCCTTGGGAAGGCAAATATTTGAAAGAAAACAGAATATTCATTACCTATATAATAAAATTTTCAAATTTTATTCAGAGAACCTTCCTTCTTATTCATGGATTGCTTCTTAGGAAAAAAACAAACATAAAATCTGAGAAAAATAAAAATTAAAAGCCATAAGATAAGCATAATAAAATGAACGTCTAGTCTCTAGACAAGTTTAGGTCAAACCTGAAGACATGCATATGATTATGCATAAGGTTATTTCTTAAGATAACACACTTTTTCTTCCAAAAGACTAGATTTCCTTCCCAGAAAGTGAAGCTTAAGAAGATATTTGCTTTGAGGAAGGAACTCCTGGGTTCCATGAATGTACCATATGGATATTCTTAAAGAGACAGTCAAAATGCATCATCTGCACTTCAAGACATACCAATTTTCAAAATGGCATGAGACTTCTAATACTATCCAGTCAATATTTTATGATTGTTTGGAGGAAGGAAAACTGATTTGAGATCAGAAACTATTTTTATAAATCCCTCCTTAGAACTGTGCTTTAAAAGGGTAGGATGTTTTAATTTCAGTTATACCAAAAAAAAAAAAAAAA
>VZTZ01049088.1:141274-282629 GCA_013400955.1 Drymodes brunneopygia
AAAAAAAAAAGAGGAAAAGGAAGGTATGCAATTGGTGTTTTTATTTAATTAGTACTGTAAAAATAGGGCAAGAAATATTAAAATTCCCTTCTCCTTTGAAAAATGTTATATGCAGAGAAATAAGAAAAACCGATAAATCTCCCAAAAGATATGAGTATTCCCTTAGCAACAAGAACAGCTGAGATTCATCTCACACAAAAGGTTGGATCTGTGGGAATCAGCTAAATTTAGGTGTCTAAGCTTCCCTTATACACAATGTCAATCCAGTCAGTATAGTCTGGAAAACTATGCCTCTCACATTAAAGCAGACATATCTACTACACATCATTCAGTTTAGTAGCTCACCAGGTCTCTAGTCTCAATTATGATAATTGAGGTCTCCAGTCACTACACCTGGATCTCACCTGGACCTCCAATTCACATCTGAATGACTCATGGATCCATCACGAGGTTACACACATGACACCTGCACTCAATACCTTTTGGAATGAATCTCAACCTAAACCTCACTTCTTTCTAACCATCAGCAATGCCAGTTTAGAAATATCCTGGGGTACCCAAGATGTTTGCATGTGGATATCAAAAAAGAAAGAAGGGAGTGCAATTAACAAGAAGTAGGTAACATCAAGGTATTCAACCAAATGCCTATGCATTACAAATTATTTGAGTCCTACCCATATATATTCTGGAGCTAAATTTCATCCAAAATATCTTTACGTCAATGTGGTGTTTGAGTTCCTATTGCACTCAACAGAAATATGGTGAATGTACTCTAGAGTGAAATCTAGCAAAACTCGTTTAGGTATCTAGTTTAAATGAAAGCTTTTGTGCTCAGTAAATTAAAAAGGGAGCCTAGACACTTAAGATAAACTTTTAGATTTTTACATGTAAGCATCTAAATTCATAGTAAGTACTATGAAGCTGAGTTCATCATTAATTTTTGGAACTAACATGGGTATCACTTGATTACTTTCTACAGTCTTCATTCCTAACCTGTGGTGGGATAAAGGCATTTCTTTATGAGATTTACTTGACCCATTTAAGATATGTACCTCAGGGGCTAAACTGGAGAAGAAACCAGTAACCTGGATAGTACCTATTTCCGTTTGATTCCTATAATGTGTATTGTACTACACCAGATATCCTACTATAAATTTACAAGTTTATGCTTCATTTACTTTCAAGAATACAGATTTTTCTTTCCTTTTTTTCCACATCTGTATTGCACAGTCTGTGCAAGACTAATTTAATTAATTTATAGGATTGCAGAATCATAGAATGGTTAAGCTTGGAAGGGAGGTCTGGAGAGGGTTTAATCACACCTTCCTGCTCAACTCAGGCAGTCACCATGAGTCAGCTAGAGTCATGTCCTGTTCGATTCCCAAAATATACATGAAGATTCCACAGTCTCTTTGGGAAACTTGAGGCAGAGTTCTATTGTTGCAATAGCAAGAAAATGTGGTCGGTTTTTTTTAAACTTATGTTTAAAGAAAATTTCTCTGTATTTCAGTTTGTGCCCAGTGTCCATTCTTTAATTTGGTACACTACTGAGAAAAGTCTGTCTCTCTCTCTACTCTCCTTCCCACACCACATAAGGTACTTGCACACATTAATTAGAGCCTTCCTAAGCCTTCCCTTCTCCAGGATGAGCAGTCACAGTTCTCTCAGCACCTCCCCATGTGACAGATGCTCTAATACCTTAATAATCTTTGCAGTCCTTTTCTGGATTCAGTCCATATTTCCATTTCCCGTCCATACTGGAAAAACCAGCACTGGACTTGGCACTTCAATTGTGTCTCACCAGTGCTGAGTAGAGAGAAAGGATCTTTCCCATCAGCTTGCTGGCAGCAGCCTTTCTATTGCAGTTCAGGAGACTGATTTCTTTTCTTCAAGGGTGTCTTTCTGGCTCATGGCTAATTTGCAATCCACCAGGACTCCCAGTTTTCTCACTGCAAAGCTGTTTTCTAGCTGTCAGGCCCAAGTTTGTGTGGGTGCAATGAGGTTATTCTTTCTGCATTAAGTTATTCCTCTCATTGCAGCCATCAACAATTCTAATTCTACTTAAAATCTGTAACCACTTAAATGCTGAAATTAACATTGCTGTGCTAAATTCAACACTTTATTCTCACAACTATAATCTTTCTTCTAGTCAACTTGGTATTGGGAATAGGAGCCGTACTGCTAAGACTCCATTAGTAAAAGAATATGAAACACTGGGAAATTAGTTGTAGTATCAAGGTAACAAGGAGTCACAGCTGGCAACAATAACTTTCACTGAATTTCAGAAACAGCAACCTCAAAAATATCAAACAAATATTTTTGCCATAATCACACTATGACGCCTTTAAAAGGTGAATTGTCTCAAATACAGTTAGGTGATAGAGCACCTAGAATGCTAATAAAATCTTTCTAATACATTTCCTGAATAATAAAGATGTATGTGCTCAGTTGTGGTTTTTACTTTAATTTTCCACAGAAAGTCTTTAAATGATAGAAAAATCTGTTGCTGTTCTATTGCTAAAAAGTGCTATTAAACAGCATGTTCATGAGGCAGGAAAAGAACTCACTCAGGTCAGAACAATGACAGATAAAGAGAAAAACTAAATTTAAAAGTCTGCAATTTAGAAGACTTATGCTTTATTTTTCTTATTCTGATTTTTGTTGCTTTTTTTTTTACTGGACAGACATTGGACCAGTTCTAAAACATAGAAAGGAAAAAAAGTGCTTAAAAACAAAATGTTGCAGCTTTCAAAATACTACTCTGATTTAAAAAGTTTATCACAGATTCAAAAAGACCTGAGCACTGCATCTGAACTATAGACACCAAACACCCCATTTATCAAATAAAAGGCTGATTCAGTTGAAGTCAGTAATCATAGCAGTACTATTTCCTCTGTCACTGAAGATCATTAAATCAAGAAATCATCCTGTAACATAAGCTGCAGATCCCAGCAGAAGACACATGCTTTTTAATGTTATTGGCTAGGATTTCTGATCTGTATTACGCAGGATGCTGTACTAGTCAAAACAGTCCCTTGGGCCTCAAAATATCCTTGCACTTCTGGAAGTCACAGATTTCACGTTGACAAAGGGTGGTATAGTCACACAGACAAGAGCTAGAAACTGAAAATAAATGCTTTCAGACTGACAATACAACACCAGCTTTAATATTCTGGCGGGTTAACCTTGGCTGCTGTCAGGTGCTCACCAAGCTGCTCTATCACTTCCCTTCTCAGCAAGATGAGAAGAAAATGAGATCAAAAAGCTCATGGGTTGAGATAAGGACAGGGAGATCACTCACCAGTTACCATGACTGGCAGAACTGACTCAGCCTGGGGAAGATTAATTTAATTTATCATCAATAAAAAAGAGAGTAGGATTGTGAGAAAGAGGACAAACAAAACTGAAAGCACCTTTCCCACTACCCAACCCTTCCTTCTTCCCAGGCTCAAATTCATTTTTTCCCACCCTCCTCTTCTGATTCTTCCCCACATTGCCCTTGCCACTAAGTAGTGTTAAGGGATATGAAACGGGAGCTGCAGTCAGTCGGTAAAACTTTGTATCTGCTGCACCTTCCTCATTACACTCTTACCCAGGTCCAATATGGGGTCTTTTCCAAGCAATGCAGTCCTTCATTAACTGCTCCAGCATGGGTCCCTTCCACAGGGTGTGAGCCTTCAAGAACAGACTGACCCAGAGAGGGTTCCCCAGGGGCCACTGCTCCTGCTCCTGCATGTGCTTTTCATGGACTGCAACTTCCCCAGGGTATACCTACCTGTTTCAGGGCTGCTGGGGACACCACCTTCTCCACAAGCTGAGAGGGAATCTATTTGGTGTCTGAAGTGCGCTCTCTACCTCCTTCTGCATGGACCTTAGAGGCTGCAAGTGTTTTTCAATCACATTTTTCTTACTCCTTCCCCACATCTGCTGTGCAGCTTTGGGCAGCCATGGACACATTTTAGAGCCACTGGGAGCTGGCTCTGTCAAACATGGGGGGCAGCCTCTGGTGTCTTGTAGAAGAAGCACCCTCTACAGCCCCCCTCCCCACAACCCATATAAACCCATATAAAACATATAATCAAACACCAGTGAAAATTAATCACTGGGATATAGTAGAACATTGGTTTGATTTATGAAAAGTCATGTGAATCACTAAGCATTGTGCTGTGGTAGAGTTTTGACTGGATAATGGTATCACTTTGAAACTTAAAAAAGTCTGTGAATGTCTGCTGTAGAACTGGGCTTGCTGTGATATGAAGAAAAGCCTTGTGAGTAGAAAATACTTAGAGAAGAAAAATAACTCTTAATTCCTTAAATCAGTCTCTTGTTTAACCTAGCAAAAGCATCTATGGTTTTAAACTGTCCTAGGTATCACCAGTGATGGCAACCCAAAGGCACCAGCTTTTGTCTCATGTGCAAGCTTCCCCTTCCTTTAATCCTCTAACCCTTCTCATAGTCCCCCTGCTCCATGTAGCCATTTCATCTCACTGCTGGGGACTTGAAAGTTCTCTTCTCAGATGGCAGCAGCAGCTAGAAAGTTTTCAAAAGTTAGCTGTTCCTCTTGGAGGAGCAATGGGACAAGTTCCCCTTCTACTGCTCATTCAATGGTTATGGCCTCCTTATTTACACTCCAATTAGCTTTGGTGTGTGGAGGAAAAGAGAGTAGAATAGGAACAGATGTAGCACAGTGGCTTTTCTAAACCAAGACAATTTTTACATCCTCACTGCGATGAGGCAGCAAAGAGATGTAAAGGGATAGCAATCTTTCTATGCCTCTCAGATTTTATTTATCTTTCTAAAGAAATAAGTGCATGGGCTAAGATTGAATTCAGACTTCAGACTATTTTATAGCTCTTCTGTAGGCTAATTCATCAACCTGGCTCCAGTTTTTCTTACTCTTGCTTGCCTGTAGCTAAGTGTGACAGTGTTAGATTCTGTGTGAGGTATGAACTTGTGTTTAATGAAATGGAGGATATGACTCAAAGGCAAATGTTCCTGTTTTAGTTCTCATGGTCTCATATTATGAAAACAGAAGAATAACTGGACAGCAAATTGTCTAGATCTAGGCATTGAGTAGCATTTCTTTCTACACTTTAGGCTGTTTAGCTATGGACTACTCCAGTATTACCAAATAAGAAACTTTTGAGGCAGCAAAATGAAAGACAGGATTAAGCAGAGGGTATGCCCGCAAGGTTAAACCATCATCACCCACTGGGTGTAATGATAGTGACACTGTAAAACCAAAGCTCTTTGCAGGAGAGGCTTAGCTTCTCCACATGGGACACTATCATATGACCAAGTGTAATAATACAAGGCAGTCTTGCCATTACTCTGAACTTTAATCATAATTAAACCACTGCCACAGAAATATTCCTACTTATTACCTGAATTAGAGTATCATTTAACACCCCTGACATTACTTGACTAAACTGTTATAGTAATAGGTTTATTAAAAAGTGGGAACACAGGTATTTATCAGCCAAATTTAACCACACAGTCTTTACTGTACTGGAAATAAAAAGGCTATCCACGAACATTTTTATTGAAAGACAGCATTCTAACATTAATTCCAAGAATAAGGAATTGTTTTGGAAGTAACATATGGCATAATAGAATATTCTATTTAATTTTACTAAATAAAAACATGATCTTCAAACTGGTGGGCATGTTGTAATCTTTGCTATGGCTTGGTGTTTTTATAAAGCTATTACTTTGTGTTATGTAACACATATGGATGCTACTTATTAATGAGGTGTAGAAATTAGGCAAGCATTTACTTAACTTTGTAAACATGTATCAGAAGACATAAATATTATATTTCTGTCTGGTTTTAAATCATTGGAATTACTGCATAGATTCATCCACAGTGTGTAGTAGGCTTTCTCCCTAGAGCAGTTCTAACACTCCACTAAATGTATGCTATTCCTCTTTATCTCTTTGAAGAAAAATGAATCACATCCACAGCTTGCAGCTATCAAAATGTGATTTACCAAGCATTTTCGTGAAAATGCATTTTTCCCCTTCTTTACACTAGGAGGCACATTTTTACTTTGTACAGTTCTATCGCACAGCTCTGCTACATGCAGCTCTTAGCTACGTTAACAATTCCAGTCTAATTTTAAGTCCCTGACAACCTTTACTAAACCACAGCAAAAGAAGAATTCTTCACTAATAAGGTGGGTTGTTTTTTCATGCTGATGAAAACCACACTTATAGGAATGAAAAATAGCACTCTGCACCCAACTGCTGGAGAACAAAAGCACAGGGTTTTTTTGAGCAATACCTGAAGAAATAATTCACATTAATATACAATTTTAATGCAACTGATGACAAAGAGGTTTGTATTAAAATTACACTTCCTGATATGCACATTTAAAACCATTAGAAAGCGGGAATTTTAGTAATAAAAGATGTTATAAAGTAGTATAAGTAAATTCAATTTTACATTGACTTGTTTTTTCTTTCACGTCCTAAAGGAACTGGATTTTTTTTCTAAAATCTTATCTGGATTTTTTTTCTAAAATCTTATCTGATATGCTAAAAGGTAAAGAACTTGCATCAGATAATAGATCTTTGGAATATATTCCTTTTTATAGGAATCAAGTGTATCAAGCTACAAATGAGACAAAGGTGAACTATAAGGAAGTTGCAATTGACAGTTTAACACCAAATTCCTCTGACCGTCAGTAACACTGAGCAATTAACAATAGTGAAATGGAAAATATATCTTAGCAAAATGCATACAACGCCCAAAATAAAAGACTCTAAATATAGAAGACATGTTTCAGTGATGCAAAGCAAACTTGGGCTTACAAATCACTATGAAAGACCTTGTATTTCTATCTTTTTGCCTTTCTCTCATAACCCCAGTGACAGTGTGTGGTTGACAATGCTAATATTTGGCTTCTCTCATTTCAGTTTCACCCAGTGTGAAAGATTTCTGTTTTCAGATTAGATAGATGAATGTACTCTCAGTGTGTGCTCATTTCATTAAATCATGTAATTGTAGTTCTTGTGCCTCTGTACAAGCTAATGAGCGCAAGTAAATATGGCAACAAGGTTTCTCATACTTTTGTGTAACAAGTTAGCAAGACTTCTAGCACATTTTTTCCCCCCATTTCAAGTTTTGAAGACCTGAGCCTTGGTCACTCTTCAAATATAATTAAAATAGCAACATTATATTGAGAAACAATGGCCGTATTTTTATTCACATAGCATCGCAGTGTACAGTAATAACCCACACAATTCACTGAGCATTAAAGTCATTAACCAAAATTGCTCTCAGCATGAGGCAAGGACTTTACTATCAAGATTAACATCACATTCTCATGAGCTGAAGTAAACTTTTACTTAGAATGAACTTTCATAAAAATACAGTGGGACAAATCAGAATTTTTGGGTGTTGAGGTCATTTGCAAACACTTCCATAGACACTGTTCTTTCTCTTTAATTGAAGCATTTAGAATAAAAATATTGCTATGCAACACTTATCATCCAAAACTGGTGGCAGTACATGTACAAGATGATACTAAAACTCTCCACTAGGGCTTTTTTTCCTTACATTATAGTTGCATATTTTTCCTTAGCATGTCCCAAGTATTTTCATAACCAGCAATCCCTTAAAAAGCCACTGAAATGAAACTACCTCTACAGTTAAATACAACTAGGGAATATTTCACTGCAATACAACTAGAAATTCAGCTTTGGAGTGTCAAGGAATACAATGTTCAAATGATACTACATCAGTTATTTTAATCATGAACACATGTAAACACCCATAAAGTAACTCTGTCCAATAACAGATAGCATTATTCTCTTCTGAAAATTGCCAAAGACTCTTCAATGACCATAAGTGCTTTAAACCATATTTCACATCTCATTCAAAAACTTGTGCCTACAGTACCAAAATAACTTTTGATACAGTGCCTAGGCAATAGCTTGATACTGGGTACAATATAAAAGTTAAATCCATCTAATGAGCAACATGACTCCCATCCCGGCCTGGATTTTTCTTGTAAAATTTCTGTCACAGTACTGACCATATCATTCCTTTCTTGGTTTGTGAGATTTGATGAGATACGGAGTGCACTGTTTAAATGTCCAGTAAAAAGAAAAAACCCTATACTTCAATACTTAACTTATCGACAGTACAGCTTGATGGTTAGATTTTCAAAAATTTGACACAAATTTAGCATCCCTAAGGCTGAATTAGGTGTAACCACAAACATATTAAAACTTTTCATATAGCTTTTAAGAACACTTACTCATTCTGACTAATCTTCTATTAGTGTCTATATTAGGCATGAATAGATGATCATGATTAATATACTATGCTTGCACAATGTGTTTAATACAAAATTTCCAAAACTGCACTTTAAATAACTTGCTATGAAGTTTTTTCCTAGCTCTCCTGGAGGACTTTTATGCTGCATTTTGAAGAGATGCACAATTCAGAGTCTGTGAAGCCAATGTGACAGTGCCAACACACAATGCTGCCTTAAAAACTTCTCTCTGATGTTGTAAATCTTTTACAAGTCTCATATGTGGTCAGAGAATTAACAGGATAATTCCACTTAAGCTCCTCACTTGCTTAAGCAGACATACATTCTTGTCCAGAGTCAATCCATTCATAGTTGCTATTCTTTTATCATTCTTTGTATTTCTATAGATTAAGGGTTTAACATCATAGTTCCAAAAATATTTCTGTTTCGGTAAAGAAAATAAAATGCAGGTGTCATATCCAGGGGAAAAAAAAAAGAAAGAAAGGGAAAAGGTAAATAGAGGAAAAGAAATGAGAATGCAACTCTCAGACAGTAAAACATTTCAAATTGTTTCTTGTAGAGTGTCATCCAACAAAACCTCTTGGTCTTCCCATATACATATGAGAAAAATATTTCCAAAGTCAATATTCCACAGTTCATGTTGTCATCTGCCATGATGTAAATGTCATCACTCAGATCCAGCTCTGCCCAAATGAGGAAATGGACCTTAATATTGTTCATCAGATCCCAAGGTCACCTTCTCTCCTGGTTTGTACAGGCCCAGTGACAACTTAATCATCTATACAGAAGGGAGAAATGCCAAAGACAGAAACTAATTCTTATTTCTATACTCCTGGGATGTGAGAGAACTCAGGTTCAATTACCTTCCAAGAGCACAGATAAGACTTTTAACCTTTGTCTCCACATTCTAGGCAAAAACCAAGAAGCTTAAGAGCAGTGCTACTTCCCCCTCCCTGTTTTCAGTATGTCTAAGTCTCCACATTCCACATTCCAATGCCAAAGTACTAGTTACAGTATTGATTAAGATCTTGCTTCAATTTTTAGTGCTCTCACAAAAACACAGCAATAATGTAAATGTATTATAGAGAAGGAAAGAAGAAGGCAGAAATTCCTAAATCAAAGAGTTGATCTGTAATATTTGTATGAAAACCTGTATCTGACAGTTCCAATACATTACGCCATTCCAAGCTAACAGAGAAACCCTGTCATTCTTGATTTTAGAAGGAAGAATCGGAAGGGTCTTCGGAAATCTGGGTCCTTTCAATTTTTCAGTGCTTCACCGATTTACTGATTTCTTCATTAGAAGACAGTGCAACCTCCATCTCCTTGAACTTTAAATTGATACTTAGAATAACTTTCCTAAAACAAAGTCTAAAGCTAAATAGCTACAGCACTGCAAACATCAGGAAAAACTTGCTTCCTTGTAGGACATCCTTCTCCCCAGCTGTTACTACTTACTGTGCAATTAGTATGAAGCCATTTATTCTACTGGATATACTTTTCTTTCCTCAGTCAAATTACAGCACAAGGCACTTCAGGCAAACTACATTATTTCCAAACAATACTTACGAGATAATATGACGAAATATTCATACACGTGATTAAAAACATCTCTACCATTGCAAAGCTCAAAGGGATGAAAAAGAAAGTAGCCAAGTTAGCAGAGCAACTCAGATAAGCAGAGCAGGAATGGTGACTCACCCGAGTTGGGGTCAGAATTGCCATCAGCTTCAGTCCTCTTGTCCGGTGAAGCCTGGTCGTAGAATTCGTCCTGCGGCTGAACCAGAGGGAGAGGGTGTGAGATCAGGGTTCCACCACCCACTGGCTCGTGGTCTCCCAGACCACTGTCACTGCAGCTTTCCTGAGAGCCATCAGGGAGGTGAAATGTAACACGGCGCTGGGACTACAAAGAAGAGCACAGGACACACTGATTAGTGCTCTTCTTTTCTGTTCTCTTGACTATTTTTTTTTTAACTTTTGACATATAAATGGACCCCTGGCAATTTTGTTGCTTGTTTGTTTGTGGTTTGGTTTGCCTTTTTTTTTTTTTTGCTTTCTTTTAGATGGGAAATTGGCAGTTTGGAGAGCCAAATTTCAAAGGCCTATACATGCTCACCTGTGAAATAAACTTCTTATAAGAAATTGATCAGTGGAAAATTAGACATATTTCTCCTAATTTTGAAAATATCATCTACTGAAAAAACCTCTCTCTGAGAAGCAGAAACCATTGCAAACTATGTTATGAAAAGCAAATGACACCTGAAAATTTAATAAGTATATATTTCTGAGGTTCCAATCTGTATTATTACTATTCAAACTCAAAAAAAAAGACATTCACCAAGCTAAACAAATCCATAAAAATGGTTGTCATCTTTCAGGAATAGTAGCATGAAAAAATAGCTATCTACAAGGATATTTAACTGATAGTAGTAATGTACCTAAAATGTATAATTAAGATTGATAATATATGTGTGAAATCACAGTGGTCAGCAAAGAATCACAGAATGCAATGACAGAATAAAGAATTATCAATTTGGTAAGAGTAATAAAAATAAAACAGCACAGAGTTGGTACAAAAGAACACAGGCATTAAGAGGCAGAAATGTATACTTCACTGAACTTCTTAAAAAAAGAAAACTGTAGCTATCTCAAAAGGGAAAAAAAGCTAAAAAAACCTTCAATGTACATTTAGATTAGTTAATCATTATTGATTTTGAACCTCTCTCATCTGAAGAAATAATCTGACTTTTGAATTGTGGCCACAGTGATTCCCCAAGAGCTTCAGAGCTGATAGCACCGCTGCAAATTGTTTAGCAACCATGACTGTTGAATTCATGAAAGGAATATTGCAGGTCTTCATGGATCAAAATACTGCATCTTTGAAGGATTGCAAACAACTAGTTTAAGAGTATCTCAAGAGAGTGGTTAAATTAAGTTAAGCACATCTTCCCAAAAAAAAAAAAAAAAAAAGTTTCGGCAGCTTCAGTGGTCTGGTTTGCTAGATAATTTAGGATAAAGTAGAGATTCACAAAGTTCATCTTAAGCATAGTACCGGTTTAGCTTAGTGGTTATTTCTTATCAATATTAGTCATCTGAAATTTATGAGGTATAAATTTACAAGGTATATCTAAGCTAACAATTCAAGATTTCTACAGAGCCAGAAGAGAAAGAAACATTAGGAAAACACTACAACAGGTATATTCCACTAGTTAACACTTTTTAAAGTAGTCACCATCAAGTGTCCTGTGTCCATCCTGAAACAGCATCAGGACCCAACTTTCCTTTTTTCCCTCTCCTTTTTAATTTTTCTTTTAATGAGAAAAACCTCAAGTTAATAGTACTAACTCTATGTTTGCTTATTAAAGACTATTTGTTAATGGTAATTGCTACCATTTTATATGATGATCAATATAATCTACCAGGTTTCTTTTTATTCGTCTCCCTTGAGTGGATATAGTTGATTAAGTCAACTTTAGATTACTGTGTTATTCAGTATAGAAATAAATGTAATATTATTTGCTCTTGGCTGTGATTTTATAATTAGTATTTTGCTTTTAAGTTTCTTTTCTCGCTTTAGGATTAGAATCCGGCTGTAGAAAACCAAACAGATGCTCTGATTGGATATATTCATTACATCAACAGAGAACCTAACCCTATATATGTCACTAAGAAAAACCTTTATCTCTCACTTTGTTACTTTTTCCTACAAGTTTTTTGTTGTGGAACTACCACCCTGAACAATTTTTCAGCACTAGCATGTTCTTCCCCTTCCATATAAGCAAAATAGAAATGTAGCTAACTACACAACTTTAAAAACTTCTCTTTCTACAATTACTTTCAGAAATATAACTTGGAGATCTGCTTTTGCAAACCAAGAATTTATGTCACTAGTAAAGTGAGCAAGTGGCAAGCTGTGGTGGTGCATCTCCCCAACCCCACCCCCACCCACTCCCCAGGTCACACTATGATCTGAGGAAAGGAGATTGCTTTCATTTTTTCTAAACCTAAAAGACTCTATAAGACTAAATGAATGACTGAGAAAATTAAGCTCTAAAATAGGGGAGGAGATGACAAATTCAGTTTTAAGTTCTGCAAAATAATAAAACCCCTATAACTAATTAACCACGAAAGTAAACAGAAGAATACATAATTACAAAAACGTCCTATTTCATTGGTTATATAGTAAATCTTGGGTAAGAAAAATTCCTCATACTAGCCAAAATCTGCTCTGACTCTATACTGACAGTGACAGGGACCAGTCAGCCAGTAAAATGACACAGGCCTAACACTTATATTGGCAACTCCTTAGCTGATAGGACTATCACTTTTTAAATCCATCATTTAAATGATGAGAGTAAAGTATATTGTCTTTGCTTTCTGAGCCACTGTAGCAGGGTGATCTGCCTTGGAATGTGGTCACCTCAAATAATGCCCTATTTTGCAAGTTATCAGTGGTGGGCTGAGAGGCGTTGTCATGTGCTGGTTTTGGCACTGAATTATGCTAAAAGCAGTCTGGCTCACCAGCTTCAAATTAAGAACCTGATAGTGAGGCAAAGATTTGACAGATAAGCTGCTAAGGACACCCGGAGGCACATGACTGGCAGTCAATCACTATACATTGTAGAAGTCCAGTCCACTTTCACACGGATGGCTTCCTCTAACATATTCCTTCTTGGAGTATATGAAGTTTTCTTTCTTGAAATGAGGAAGCCCCTTCAAGAATACTCCTCGAGGCTGAGTGAAAGAGATCTGCCCATGAGCATTGGTGTGGTGAGTTATAATCTCTGCTTAATAATTGTTTCTTTTTGCTAGCTTTATGTAATTGCTTTGATACGATTCACTATACCTATACTATACACTGGTAGTATTTTTAGCTTTCATACTCTGTGGCAAATAAATGTGATTAATATATTTTGTCTAATCATTTGTCATATAAATAATAAATTAATTCATCTTCATATAAATTTATCTGATTTGCCATCATTAATCCTGCAGGACAAAGTTATTTAAACCAAAGTCTGGGGCTACAACTGGATCCAGTGACACCTAAATTCCTCTCTGAGAAGTTTAGAAAGCAAGGGGGGGCCTTTCTGCATCCCGTGACTCAACAGCACGGCTTCTCTAATAAACTTCCTCTGAAGTTCCCATTCTCACCCACAACAGCTGCCCACCAAGGAATCCACAAACCAATAAAAAGGGTTATAAAAAATCTAAGGGTCATGTAAACAGTGATCCGGTTCCAGAGATGATGGATGGACAACATGCAGTTCATAAAAAAACTTTAGATTAAGTTGGGCCATCAAAACAGTGAGCGGAACAAGCCTTCTGCAAAAAGATTCAAAGCAAATGTTTAAGTTTAGGCATATCAATAGTTGAAAAGAAAGACTGTCTCCAATGTACTGAGAGCTTACAGGAGTTAAGCAATGTGATATGTGGCCACTGCCTCCACTGCCTGGTCCAGAGACCTCCTGCCTGGCTGCTGGAGCCCAGCTGGGGATCTCTGCACTAGGAGCGCTGCTGCAGTACCAAGACTGAGCATGTAATGCAGACGCACACATGGACACCAATTTGGCCACAGCTGTGGCTACACAGACGGCCTCAGACAAGGCTCTGCCCCCAGCAGCTCCTACATTTAGGACTCACACCTGGCACAGGCACACAGGGACACATCCCCTCCTCCTCTTGGGCTGTCAGAGGCAGAAAGTCACAAGTGCAGCACACACGCCACAATCTCCAGGTTCACAAAGACACACCTTTACAGATCTCCCTAGCACCAGCACAGCCCGTCTGCCTGTCCAGCACCCCTGTCCAGATCCCAGTTCCTCTTACCAACCCCACAGGTCCCCAGCTCACCAGCTGGTCCCTCTGGGTGCTCACTGCTCACATGCAGCACTGACACTGACAGGCCACACCCATGGGTCCTTCAAATAACCATTCCCCCACTGCCTGCCGGATACCCCCACCCAGAGCTGGGGCCTCCTACTCCTGGCTCTTCCAGCTTGGAGTTTGCCAGTGAAATCCACACCAACACTCCATGCACAGCTGGCTTGGACAAGGTACACAGACTCTCCCCCAGAAGCTGGCATTTGGCACACGGAATGTGATGCATCGTCCAGATCCAGCACTGAGCCCTTCACTGAGTGTTCACTGAATTTCTTGTCATCACAACAGTAGAGACAGGGACTCTTCTGAAAGAAGAGTCTCTTTCAGAAGAGTCCCTGTCATGCTTAGACTATGTTCGTGTTTATCTACTCTCTTGTGCAACCGAATCCAGCTTTGAATTCTTTTTAGCTAAAGACAGAATCAAGTTATTTTGAGTAATGAGGTTTATAGTTGGTACAACACTGGGACTAATGATAACAAGTAATTACAATTTTAATTGTGCTACAACATACGTGGGATTATATACAGCATGAGGTAAGGTTATGGTTCAGGTCCCAACACTTGGCCAAAATTCACATCTAAAATCTGTGATATGTTCAATCATGAACCATCATTTGGTGGGGAGGGGGGAATAGGGGGATTCTTCAGGTCCTGAAAAAAATCCAGTCCTTATTTTTAAGCAGGAAATATCACCTCATTGTTGTTTGAAACCCAAAACTCAAAGGAGAATTCAGTCAAAGCAATATAATTTTACCTGTGTCAAAGTAATTTCAATATATAATTCAGAACAATTTGACTCAATCAGGTTTTTGAACCTGGGCTGAATTTAAAATTCAGGAAAACAATTAGTATCAGTTATATGAAATCATTCTCCTTTAATCACCTATTGCAGCAGATTCTATGAAGCTCATCTAGGTGAAGCATGACTTTACACCCACAAGAGAAACACCATCTCAGATGGTGATAATGGATAGCAAGCTCCTGTGCTGAAAATAGGACAGCTCAAGCATAACAGCAACACATTTGTTTTCCTGTTTTTGGACAGGTGGTCAGCCAGCCAACACTTTTTTAACATAGTAACAGCCAAATTATATCAAATCAAAGACACATGAAACTGGTCTGGCTCCTTTTTTCCTGCTACAACAAAGTCAAATAGGTGCCTAGTACTTTCTAACAACTGTAATTTGTGAAATTACGGAATACAAGTAATAGCTGTGGCACTTGAAATGCCAATAAAAACAGCAACACAAACTCTGGTGTAGAGATGAGGAATGGATGGCAGAGGATGGAGACATTCTAATCTTACTGATCAAGTGCAAAAAAATAGAACTTGCGCTTGACATTGCATTTTTCTTCATTACCGCACTTTATTTGGAGATACTTACTTTAAGTGGAAAACACTTAAAAATATATTTGTGTTGCAGCTTGTCATTTTTCCTTCCATATACTCTCCCATTCTATTTTTCTCATTCCTTCTTAATATGAGGACTTCAACAGTGCCCAACGACAGAGCTGGTAATCGTGAGCACAAACTGAAGCACTGGGGGTTCTGAACACCAGGAAACTTTTTTACTGGGAGGGTGACTGAGCACTGGCACAAGTGGTCTAGATACGCTGTGTAATCTCCCTCCTTGGGGATATTCAAAAGCCATCTGGACACAATTCTGGGTAAGCAGCTGTAATTATCCCTGCTTGATTGGGGGTTGACTAGACGCCCTCCAGAGGCCCTGTCCAACCTCACCCATTCTGTGATTCTGCGATTCTTGTCAGCTCTAACTGAAAAGAAAAGAAAATCTGGAAGTATTTGAAGCAATTTCATATTTTCCCAGAGTTGAAAACATATTTTTGTACTGATGTATTTTATTTTTGACAATCTTAGCTGTATAAAACGTATTCTGATACAACAGTTTGTAATTTCATCCCATACAAATCTAGGGCTTTGGAAAGGTTGCATAGAGCATTACATTTACAATATTGAAATCCTTACTTAAACAAAAGAATTGGTAGAAATTGTACCTCAGCACTGATTTCTAGAAAAGATAGGCCAATACTAGTGAGGTTTCGGCACTACTTATGAGACTAAGCTTTTTTGCTGCTGCCCTGTTTTCCCAGACACATTCATACACGGGTAGAAAGTGGGCTGCAAACAATGGAAGGTATTTTGTTGACCTGAGTGCTAAAAGCTTAAAGTACAGGAAAAATCATGCCATGTGATATCGACTGTTTGAAATGTCCTGTGGCAGGTGAGGTCTGAGCTGGGTTGGAAACAGAACTTTAATGCAGGAATGATAAGCACTAGGTTTCGAAATTGTTCCATTTTTTCCATTGTACACTAGCTTCTAAAATGCATTTTATTTCCAATTATGTACTTGAATCATACAGCAAGTTACAGAAATCAGCATTAAGAGGAGATTTTGCTTCTTCTTTATTCCAAAAACCAAACCTTCAAGCTTTGTATAACTATTGTATTGTTTTTGCTAATCAGGGATCCCAGAAATAATTATACTATTGTTGTGTTGCTGAATGTCTCACAGGGACAAATTTGGCTACAGATCCTATCCATTGTTATAAACCAAGCTGTAATTAAAAAAACATTTCTACACTGGGTATTTGGAAATAGAACCTGCTGAATTTTAACCAGCTGAGTTGCATTTTGAGTTTACAAATTAGGTACTTTAAACTTCTTCATTCAATACAGTTGTGAATTAAAAGTTTTGATACTTCACCTTGACTTTGCAAACGGGCAGAAGTCACTAAAACATCCAGTTCACAGCAAGTCAAATTAAACTTTACAGACTGATATGTAGGTTTGTGTATCAGAATATATATTCAAGTATGACATTTTAAATTTTTGTTGAAATATTTTATTTCAGAAATGGAGATTTTGCATCAACAAAAACTATTTCCCTTTCTTTTCTGAATTATTATGGTATGCTTTGTGTTAAGATGACAAAGAAATATTATGAAGGAAAAACAACTTCAAAGAAAACATTCCGGGAATATTTTCCTTATGGAAAGATTGTTGATATGGAGGCTTAAAAGTGAAACTTGAAAAAACAAATTACCTTTAATATGGAAAATAAACAGAAGAATCTATACATGACATAATTTACTGAAACCCCACTCATTAATAAAGAAGTCAGAGGAGAAGCATATTGAAATAAAATCAAGTGTAAACAGTAAAGAAATACTCCAAAAAGCCTGTAGGCTATTGATGATTAAATGATGCTTATATAGAAGATAGGTTGTGCACAAGTTTAAGAAGATGTTGTAAAGACACGAGAAAAATCTATGTTTAATTTAAAATGTCTTTGTGGAAGATGTCTGTTTCATAAAGTTTATTCCTTCTAGGATCAAAACAAAGATTTCTAGTTCATGTACTACAACATGGATTTTTTTTTCTCATATGAGATCAAGCCTGTAAATGGAGGGCAAGTCACAAAGACAGATTAGTAACAGTTTCAACAAAACATATCTATGTTTGTATTTGCTCCACAGAAAGAACTGGCAAGGTCTTTGAATTAACATATGGTTGCTGTATTGCTTTGTTTTATAAACAAACAATGATTTGTTATGTTTTGCAGTTCCAATTGACTTAGAGAATGGCTTCTAAAATACACAATCTACATTCTCCTCCAGGTTGGAAAGATGAATCAAGAACTTGTATTGTATCTCACAAGGCCACAAAGCACCCCAAACAGGGCTTTGTATAACTCAGCTCACTTGATACACACCTTCTTCTTTCACGTTTCACTGAACTTTGCAAAAAAATCTAAAGCTGAGATAAAATCAATCTACTTTCCCAGTAAAAGCCACTCTTGCTTTTCCCTGATAATCTTGGCTCAAGTCTGTGTTATGTACAAATTGTGCAGTAGATCCCTGCAATTTGCTAAGAGAAATAGGGTTATTTTTTCTTGGCTGCTTCTAAACTAAACTTCCTTGTGCAGTCCCCATGGCAGTCCTTATTCAAGGATCCTGCTTGCATCACAGGATAATCCATTCTCCATGCTCATCTTGATATCTTACCCACAGAACCAAGATAATGGAGATAGATAGGATTTTGGCCAATCTTTCAAGCTAAACTAAGAATGAAAAAAAGAAAAAGCAATTGATACAGACTCTTCATGCTTCTTCTTCATACCATGCTACCCATACAAATAGCTGGAGTGCCTCAGTATTTACTTCTTTTTCCCCTTAAGGTAACAATGTTGGTTTTAGGTATTGATTTCAGAATGTAAATTGTTGTTATACCAGACAATCATTTGACTTTTTCTCAGCACAAAAATTTCATAGAAATCTGTAAATTATACTGCACTGTATTAAAAGGAAACATAAATATAATTACCTTTTATATCTCTCTTGCTACTTAGGCTGCACAGAACTGGCCTTTTCATAAAGGTGATAAATATTAATTACAGTCTAACGCATGACTGGGTAGGAAATGACAGTGTGATGGTCCCAAGCACATTTAAACATGGATAACAAAGAGCCTGTCTGGCTGGAGAGTTGTCTTAGATTTTCAGGGACAGTGAATGAAGAAAAATCTCCAGTCAGGTTCTGTGGTTTCCATTATCTTTTGAGGTAGTGTCACATTCTTCCTGTGTTTATGTAGTGATGTTCCTTCATTTTATTTCATGAAACTATAGTCTTTATTCCATAAATTCTCCCTGAGTTTTGTTGTTTGGTTTTTTTTGTTGTTGTTGTTTTTTTGTTTTTTTTTTTTAATTGGACATTCAAAAGACTGACAAACCTTTAACTAAAGACACTAAACACAGGACAATCATATGGTTTAAGTTTTGCCTTTCTAATATCCACCTAAAAGGCACATAGTCCTTTTCTTAATAAGCATTGCTATCTACCTAAAATCATCTTGACTGCAAGCCAAATTTGACATAACAGGAAAGGTAAGTGTTAAGATTTAATCTAGTCTAAATCCAAGCATTACCTTGTTCAACTTCGTAGTCTGGTAAAACACTAATAAATTTTGAACATTTTAAATAGTAGCCCCCATCCTCCTGAATTAATTGTCTGAGAGTCAGAAAATCAGTTCTAAGCCTACAAAAATGAAAACTAATATCTCAGATGGAAAGGGAAGTGGAAAGAAAAGATGGAAACTTCTGTACCCAATACAACATAAAGAAAAATAGCCATGTGTGTCGCCATTAGAAAACTAAGCTCATGTTCAGAAACATTATTCACCCAAAAGGCTAGACATTAGTAAACCATGTTAGCTGGATACATTTATTACATGTTTCTCACCAGAAACTCAGTGGAAAAAAAGCCTGAGAAAGGACTTATTAAAAATGGAACAAACTTGCATATATCTATTAAAAAATTAAAATTAAATTTAATGGAGGAGGAAAGGCAACTCTAATGAACATTCATGCCATCCTAAAAGATACATAATTGCAAAATAACAGTAACATGCCTTTTTGAAATGCCTCTACTCAATCATTGACTATAGATGACAAGGTAAATTTAGGGCATGTATTAGAAGATGTAACGCAGATTAATTCCTTTGACAACTCTGTTTTTATAACCCTTGACATTAGAGAGACATGAAGTTCAGAGTTTTCAAATTTAAATGCCCCAAATTAACCTTGCACCATGTTCATAACTATCTAGCCACCTGGCTTTAGATATTCAATATTTAAAATTTTGGCTGTATTTAAGATGCCTTAAGAAGACATCTGATGACCCTGAAGAAACGGATCTCACTGACAAAAAGATACTAGACTGACTTACTCACACATAAACATTTAATTGCCTTAGAATTGTATTTTATGTGATCTTTAGTAATTTGAAGACTTCAGTGATTCTCAATTTATTTGTTTAGTTTGATTTTGGTGATGAGGTACCCCTAGCATGACAGATAATGCACATTACAAGTGCACTCGATTGAAGAAGTGTTTCAGAAACACTGTACCAATTACAACAATAACCAGTGTAACTTCTCTACACTCTGAGAAGTTTTACATTAGTAAAAGCATGTGTTGATCAATAATGCATATGAAGTCCTAAATGTAGAAACAGCTGTTGCTGAGATTGAACAAGTTAAATTGTAATAATATATTTACCCTGATTTACATTCTGTAAAACTCATCCAGCTTCTGTAATGTGAACAGTGTAATAAAACCTCAGAGACTTACTTTTACCTATAAATCACATTTTCAAATGTGAGAAGGAACAATTGAGAATATTTCCTGTCTCAAGACTGTACATTATCTGGAAGCTGCTTGTAAAAGTAACCCTGTTATTGTCATATATGAAAAAATTGACTACTAAATTTGCATTTACATATTTAATGTTAACATAATTTATGTTTATAGTATTTAATGAGTTACAGAAGTGTTCCATCAACTAAGGCTTATTAATTATATTAAGTAAACTGATACATGTAGTATGATGTCAACAATCATTACCGACACTGCATCTCTCTGTTGAAGCCTAAAATTACTGTGTTACAGAAGTACTGTGTATTGAAGGTTTCATCGCTGTCAGTAACTACAGCAGATATGCAGAGTTCTGCAGTGCCAGGAAGCAGGAAACGTTACAGTGATCTTCAGCAAAAAGAAAGATGTGATAAAAACTGCTTTAGTATTCTGTTCCATTAGCATTCTTTAGTACCACACATAACCTTGGAAAGCAAGCAGGCCATGGATCTTGTGTGAAGGTAGCAGTCTTTTGTCTGGGGTGCAGCAGCCCTAGCTCTATATTAGAATTTATCTTGTGATTTGAATGCTTTCATTTTAATAATGCATATAAAAAGAAGAAAAACATACTTCAAAATCCACAGATTTAACAACAAATGACCAGTGTCCACTAGGAAGTTTGTACCAAAGGGATTTAAAGGTAGTCACTGTTCTAAACGGAAAAGAAAAAGGGTTGGGGGGGGGGTGGTGAAGAAAACCTGAAGGCCTTTAAATGATCACACTCTAAACTCACTGGTATTCATAGTGACATCATGATGGCAATCTTCACTTCTATTTGTGTGAGTTTGAGGAAATTCAATTAAGAAGATTATATGGATCCTCAATAAAGCAAGGATTAACAAATGCAGAAAAAAGGAGAATTTTCATAAAGATTCTAAGGATATCTTGTTTTAGCATGGGGACAGCAGGAGGAAAAGGAAGGAGGCTCTCCATTTAGGGATGCTGTTGGAGAATAGTACATTAGGACATTGCTTCCTGAGCTAGTAGTGGCATGTATGGGTATCTGTCACTGTCAGCTCACTGGGTTACAATTAATTCTGAGTCAGCAGTTGTGTCTGCTACAAGCACAGAAAGCAGGCACGGCAGCAGCACTGCTCTTTGAGGACAAGCTATGATTCTAGAAAGCAGATGTACATCTATTAACACAAGGAACACTAGAGCTGTCCGATTAAATAAATAGATCCACATTGGAAAAACTGAGAGTGGACATGATTGTCAAGGATAATATGGTTAAGCTAGTGCATTCTGGGAGACATGCAATTTCTAGAATATTTTAATTTTGAAACTAGTATTATTATCCCAATTGATTGCACACACTATAAGCTAATTAAAACACCTCTGCTAACATATCTGCATCTCTAATAGAAAAAGAACTATGTAGTATTTCCACCACAAAAACATGTTTTCTTACTTGGGACAGAATGTCCTTAAGAACTGTTTTCCTACCAACAGTTTTCTGAATTTATTTTAGGAATTTTTTTTTTTTTAATTTGAACTCCCAAAGCTTTGGAGTTTTCATTTTGCATATGCAAACATGTGATACAGAAAATGAAAATTAAAGAAAAATCCCCAGCTTTTCACTTAGGATTCTCCAGGGAACAGCTCATATTAAAAATACTGACTACAAACTTCTCTTCCAGCTCATATAACATACGTGTATCTGCCTTGCAATAGCTTATGATGCCAAAGCTTGGAAAACTACATTCACAGAGAATACTAGTCTTTTCTTTGGCTGAATGGTTTTTGGATTTTTTATGTTGCTTTGACAATGGGTCTTTCATTCCTGCGCCATGTTAACTGTTGGGGCAAGTCTCTCTTACATGACATTTTAAAAATAAAACACAAAATCAGGAATAAGCCTATGAAAGTGTTTCCACTCAGAGGTTTCTATGAAAAAAAATATGTATCAACAGCTTAGCCAGGGAGAGAGCTAAAACCTTGTTAACAAACAGGATGAAAAAGGAAAGAAGAAAAAAGTGACTTCTTATATGGAAATTAACTATGTGACAGTGGTATTGCTGTACTATCAAAACAGCAGATACTCTCAATGGTATCTTACTGAGAGAAAAAACAGTCAGGATGTATTTTCTGCTGGCCTCAAGCAGAAGTCAAATGAGTCCTGACAAGAATCACTATTTTTATTAGACAATCCAATTTTCAGTATTTTCCACAAATTACATATGGAATGCTCTAGACACATTAAAAGTTATAGAGAAAACAAGAACTCTGGCTATAATTTGGATAGTTTCAGGTAATCCTGCCAATGCTATGTTCCCCTTAAAATAAGCAGAAGATGTTTGATAGTCCACATTTATGTTATGATGTTGATGAACCACCATACTTTGTGCTGCCTGAGATTGATGTTAGTAAAGCAAAATCACTGATGAACTTCTTTCAGTGGCCTGAATTACTTCACAGAAGTCTCTGAAGTTAAATCAGCTGATGCTAATTAATAGTCACCTACTTTTACTTGGCTTCTGTTGGAACGACATTCACTAAGTCACATTCAGAAAACTATATCTAATGTTGGATGCCATTACCTTTGATCCCAGAGTGCTTAAAACTGATGGATTTATTGGTGCACTTTCCACCTAGTACACACAACTATGTTAATTGATACAGATAGCCAAGGACTGCTGACTTTTGAGCCCAACATTCACTAATATTTCAAGGGTAATTTGTACCTATTTTGCAAAATCTAGCTTTTCATTAGGCAAACTGACAAGCACAAAAGTTCTATCGCACATTTTATTTTGCCCAACAATACCAATTTAAACAAAAGTATGAAAATCACAGAGCCACAAAGGAATGAAGTTGCACTTCACAAAAAAATTGTAAAGGTATATGTACATGCCTTATGTGTCTTCATTTTTCAGGAATATTAAAAATAAAAGAAGTCCATATAGGTTGTTATGTCATGATAAATTCTGCATTACATTACTAGCTACCTGCTGAACAGACAGAACACACTTTGGAGTAAGAATTTAGCATTATAAAAATTATTAAATAAATTACTTCTATATATGGGCAAATTGAACTGACTTGTTTTAATATCGATTTCTCACACATAGTTCAGGATCCTTTCTGATATGATCCTTTCTATGACAGATGGATGAAAACGCATGGTGGCATTTTGAGATTTAAGGTGTTATCAAACTGTGGAATAAATCACAGAGCTCAATGCCTGTGGAAGTCACCTTATCTCAGTCTTCACAGGTTGACAAGGCATATAAAGAATGCATACAAACTCCCTGGTTTGATGTCTATTGTTGACAGATCACAGATATGGAAGTCTGAGATACTTTCACAAGAACTGCGAGTATGATGACAACCAGTCAAAAATGGCAGACAACCACGCCTACTTCTTCAAAAAATGTGAAGGTGGAAAGGTGTTTATTTTCTTCAGAGAGGGTGAACAGGGGAAGAAGATGTTATTACATTACAGTTGTTAGTAATATAAAAAAGCAGTGAAAAGAGCAGGAAAAAAAGGTTTAGAAAATTCTCTGAAATTGAGACTTTAATACTTCTTCACACAACGTTGCATTTCCTTTGTAGAAGGAATAAATGTAGGCCTAGTTTAGAACCTAGTAAAGTCACTGGAAAGTTTTCCACTGATCTCAATGGTATTAGGATGGTTTTATCAGCATTTTTGCTAACACTAAATTTAATAAAATTCCAAGCTTTTCCTGTCATCTAACAATCATTGTTATGATTGTTTCTGACTTTACCAACCCTTTAAATTTAATTACTCAGAGATATTATCTTTTGTTCTAGAGACAGTCATTATACATATTCTACTTTTTTGCCCTGTGGTGGTGGATTTTCTTTTCTAATATGTGCTAATAAATATTCCTTGCATATAAAAAATTAAATCTGATTATGGCTTCTTAAACAAGCTTTAAGTATATTAAATAATCACTTAGGTTTGACATTAAGTGTTTTGTGTGTCAGTGTTTTGTCTGTGTGTGCAAATATCTGTGCCTGAACTTCCTAGAATCAATTAAATATATATTCCTTTAATAGCTTATCTCTCTAGTTTCTAAATGGAGATCAAATTCTTATGTGTAATTAATGAACTATATATGAAGCTTGCCCTTAACTTCTGCATTATACAATGTCCAAAAAAAAAGTAGCAAAAAATTATGTGGCAGTCAAAGCAAGATCGACATTTCAGTATGAAATGACAGGCATGCTTCATTAAAGGCCAAATCCTGCAGTTATTCCTCAGAAGGTAATGGAGGCCTTGCACTGCAGTAAGGAATGCTGATTTCATTGACAGGTAATTATTCCGTTAATGTCTCCATTATCCAAAGACAGGCTAGCCAAACTGCTAAGGTGTCAAGAATTCATCACTTTTGGCCAGACCAAACCTCCCATACATGCTGTTATAGGACAGCCAAGTCCCACTTGGCACAGATGAATTCACTTTGGTCCTTGAAACACTACATGCACTGTGCCCAGGCAGAGTCACAACAGCTGAGACTATGCATTGGAAGGAAACAGCAGCTAGGGGACTTAGATCAGTCTTTTTGGTATCAGGCATTTCTCTGCAAGAGTTCCTGTATTTAGGAAAAAAAACCAGGTATGACTACATTTAGATAAGTGCTTATCACAAAATTATCCTTTTCCATAGGAATTGTTTTAGGTAATATTAGTTGTAACTAGTTTTATTGAAAGGAATACAATCAAAAGTATTAAATAATTCATTCTTCATCATATGCAAACAAAAGCCTAAAATATGCATATATTAGAGAAATGCCTTGTGTGCACTTTGAAAAAGACCAGAGGGTATGAGCTTTGCCCTGTAGAGGCAAGGTTATTTATCATTATTTCTTAGAAAAATGCATAGTCGAATATCTCTAGAATTAAAATTAGAAGCCCTCTGGAATAATGTATTTTGAGTAGTAGTCCTAATAAGAACAGTAAAAGTATCAAAAATAATCCAAAATCAAGCTGTACATGGTTAACTTCATAATGAGGAAGCCAAATGTTTCCCACACTAGGAAAAAGATGATATGGTACATGCCCTGGGTTGACAGATGGAAGAAAACGAAAGACAGATGTGTTCTAATTTCTTGGGCAGGGTTTTTTCTTCCTTTAGTCCTTTTTTTCTGTAAGATGATGATCGGGCATAGATAAAACTGCTTACTCAATAACACTGGCTACAGATATTCACCAGAGCAGTAATGCCAAATATCCTTTAGGACTTTGCCCACTAGTATAATCTCAAATGATATTCAGTAACAAGCAAAATGAGTAACAGCTGGCACTTTCCTTAGAAATGGCAAAACACCAACCAGGTCCAGTTTGTGCAGCCCTGGTAGAGGGGACCATCTGGAATGCTAGCCTAAATCTTAACAATTAAAATCAGAGGCCAGGTCAGACAAGTGGCATCTTAAAGAATTCATGATACTGAGCTTCTAAGCTAAACTGAAAATGACAGAGAAGCCAACATGTGAGGGAATATAATTAGTCATTCTCACCCAGGGGACGGAGGGTGATCATGTGCTTAAAGTACAGGACATGGAGTTAGAAGACAGTGTGTGAATGTGAGACATTTCATGCGTAATGAAAGGTAAATCACTATAATCAATAGAAAGATTCCAATTAAACTCAGAATAAGGTACCTGGGATCTATCTTCCAGGTACTGAGAACCTCCTAATGGTGGCCAGCTGCTGTCAGCTGATAGTGATGTGAAACACTTAACATTCTTGCTTATTGGTAAACTTGGGAAAGATCACTGCCCTTTTTTCAGCTAGGCATGAGGTTTTCGAAAGCTTACATGGTATTTGTAAATGAATTTAAGATGCTCAGATGGCAAATGCTATCCAGAGAATAAATATTTTATTATTTTATAATTTGAAGTAGAAGAAATATGCTTATAATTTCAATTCATTTGATTATAAAAGGCTTAACACTGAGAAGATGAAGGATGGAAGAGAGAACAGAAGAGTAGCACTGTGAGAGGAAATACTCGAATAACATGGGAAAAAATGTTCTTCCCTTACAAAATTTACAATCTGATTGAAGACTGGATGAAATAAAGACAACAAGAGAGCCATGGGGAAATAACATAGGTAGCAGTAACATCTCCACATGATTACTGTGGTTAGTGATGTGTCCTGCTTGATGGATCTAAATTATTATGCTTTCTGGTGTTTCTGGGGATATACTTTCCTTCTTTAAAAAAATAAAAAAGATAGGAAAAAGTAACAGATCTTACTTTGCCTCTTTTGTTATGTTCATAATGTATTGCTATTTTCTTTAATCTCCGAACTGCAGCTCTATTAAAAGAGGGAAATAACAAAGACTGTGAACTACAGTCCAGTCATTCTCATCTCATTGCCTGGCAAGATCATGGAGCAGACCTTACTGGAAATTATGCTAAGGCACATGGAAAAGGAGGAGGCAATTGGCCACCAACAACATGGCTTCACAAAGGGCAAATCAGGCCTGCAAACCTTGTTGGTTTTCTACAATGTGATTACAGTGTTTGTGGATAAGGGGAGAAGAGCACCTGGACTTGTGCAAAGCATTTGACCCTATTCTTCATGACATCCTGGTCTCTCAACTGGAGAGTCATGGATTTGACAGATGGACGACACAGTGGATAAGGATTTGGCTGCATTCAAAGAATTGCAATCAACAGCTCAATGTCCAAGTGGAGATCAGTGACAATTGGCATTCCTCAGGGGTCCCTTTTGGGACTAGTGCTGTTTAACATCTTTTTCAGCAATGTGGACACTCCATAGATCTGTTGGAGTGAGTCCAGAAGACAGCCACAGAGATGATCAGAGCATATCTCCTATGAAGGCAGGCTGAGAAAGTTGGGCTATTCAGCCTGGAGAAAAGAAGGCTTCATGTTGATCTTATATCACCTTCCAATATCAAAATTGGGCCTACAAGAGAACTGGAGATGGACTTTTATAAGGGCATGTAGTGATAGGAAAAGGAAGAATGGCTTTAAATTGAAAACAGTAGACTTAGATTAGATATAAGGAAGGAGTTCTTTACTGTGAGGGTGATAAGGCCCTGGAACAGGTTGCCCAGAGAAGCTGTGGATGCCCCATGTCTGGAATTGCTCAAGGACATGTTGGATGATGCTTTGAACAGCCTGGTCAAGGTGGAAGTTGTCCCTTGCCTCAGCAGAGGGGATTGAGACTAGTTAGCTCTAACGTCCCTTCCAACACAAACCTTTCTACAGTTCTACGACACTATGATATTCTGCATAAACACTTCTATCAAATAGTTGTGAAAATGCATACATGTAAGTTTTGGTATCATTACAGGAGTTGTCTTAATCTTAGATGATGTTATTAGTCTGTGAGCACCTACTCAGCTCACTGACTGTGTTTTTCTTTATTACTACTATAAAGGTATTTTTAACTAATTTTTTTTGAATATACAAAGATCATTAGCTAAAGTGACATGATAATGTACATGAGCAGTCCAAGTGAAACCAAACTATTAATTTCTGGGAAAGTATGAGTAAATCTACACAGTACATTGTATGGACATTTATCTATAATAATATCTTGATAATGTTTGCATAAATAATGGTATGACACTCCTTCAAAGCAGCAACTCAAAAACTGCTTTACTCAATCCTGCTTTCTGTCTAAACTTTAATACAACACATAGGTGTGTTGTGCCAGGCTCCAGAATGAATACTTCAAACAGTACCCACAACAATTTTCACTGGTATCTAGCACAAAGACCCTCTATGTTTACTTGTGATTGTGTTAAATTTCATATTGAGATGATTAATCAGAGCAAATGTCTTTATTTTCTGCTGTTTTAACTTCAAGAAATGATCTCTTCTGGTTTATCCTATTATAAGGATCGTTACAAAAATGGGAAACAATTAACACTGGGTTTAATGCGTGAATGCCATAGAGCTGAAGTAATTGCACTCAAGGTCTGCTAACTTTTTAATCAGGCATCTGGTTGCAAGCTGCTCACAATTGATTCTGAGGAAAGAACTAACACAATCTAGGAGGAAAAAGCAGGTGTGCCAAAAAAGCAGACATGTTGGCAAAACCAATGAAAGCTCTAGAGGTTAAAAGAAGCAAAAACTAGTGGAAAATTCTTCTTAAAAGACCTTTGCTTGGGATCCAGTCATAACTGAATTAAATTGATTGAGGCAAATGAGCATAGAGAGAATATTTTTACCAAAATAATTAAGAAACATGAACATCAGAACTACAAAAGCTCAGCCTAGAGAAGACTTGCCAGTCGGAATCTTAGTGAACAGAATTAATTAGACTGGGGAGTTGAAATTTTCACATGCATTTTGTTACATATAATAAATAAGAAATATCATGAGAAGTTTCTGGAATTACAATTAGGACACTTAGTATTCTCAGCATTTTTGCCTTGTTTTGGAGAAATGAGCATATCTGTTTTTATTTGTTAAAAATATATTCTTTTTTCCCTTTCTCTAATAAGTCTATTCTCCATGATTAAGAGAGGACTGAATCTAAAAGCACTTACACAGCATTCTACTGGGTGGACTTATAAATTACACGTGTTGATGGCTACACTCACACATATCTATAGAATTACAATTATAGCAGGGGCAAGTGCAAGAACATAATCTATACCAAAATTGCATGCTTGCATCTCTTTTCAAGTGAAAACACCCCTCCCTAGTTACTGTACAATACTACAAGAGTAAACTCCTTTCAGGATTGCCCTCAAGAAAAATTTGTTTAGGTATATATGTTTGCATATCATCTTCAAGACTGGTAGGTTGGAGTTTTTTATCAATATCTTTAACTGAATCACATTTGCACCTAATTTTAATAATTTTGGCACCTTTCTATAAGAAATGCATAGTTTATACAAGCTTATACAACAGCTCTGCATAAGGATTTTGATCAAACTCCCTAAAACATCTAGATTAGAAATAGAAAACTATATTGATAATAAAGTTCTGACCTTTATTAATGGAAATCAGGAAAGAATCTCACTTATAAACCAGTAAGCAGCACCCATCTTAGGAAAAAATACAAAGCAACATAGACAATAGGTAGTGCAAGAGGTTTGGAAGCTTTATTTCACAGAAAACTCTGAAAATCTGCTACTTTTTAAGAGACTGTCAAAAAACAGGATTGAGCTTCTGCCCAGTAACAATTTCCCTGTAAACTCCAGAAATAGGTTTCCTATCTTTTAAGCACACTTTGGTGAAGAAATAACTACTATGCCATCTTCCAGTCTTTGTTTTTTCAAAGACAAAGCAGGCAATGGTAACTTAGAACCAGACTAACATATTATGTTAAAATAAGGGTATCTAAGCATTATTCTAAAACCTTGCTGTTTGGGATTTTGGATTTTTTTTTTGTCGTTTGTTTGGTTTGGTCTTGTCTTTTTTTCGTCATTTAAGTGAATCCTACCAAGTACAAGACATATGAATTAACTTAGAGCCTCACAGTATACGGATGCCCATATCAAACTGCACGGATCCAGCAGCGTCACTTCAAATTCTTTTAGAGCTGGTGGAGTACAGATGCAGTAGGATATCAAAAGCTTTAATCATTCCCTATTTGCTTAAATCAAAAGCATCATCTATTCTCAAATTGTTTACCAACACTTGAAATCAGCAAGTTGCAGCAGCTTAGCATCAGCAGAGCAAAATAGCAAGGACAGCTTCTATCTAAGGCAGATGACATGAGATGTCTAAAAGGTTTTCTCTCTCTATGCCTAAATGGCCATGGCTTTGCAAAGCAATACCCAGTTCAATGGCCACTATCTTGCCTTGTGATAAGCATAGAAGAATAGTCACATATTTGTGAATCTGCCAACACTCCAATGACAGTTTTCTCTCTTTCACTTTCTTTCTAACAGCTATCACTCAGTCACTCTACTGTCTGTCATCTGCAGGTGAAGGTTTTAGAGAAATGAAAAGCAGTGGTCTGGCATAGGGCCGCTCACACACTCTCACAAAGAGGCCCTTAATCATAAGGGCCTCTCACATCTCTCTGATCTAGGAGCAATTTAGGATATATGCCAGAAGGAAGAAGAACAAAGACACCAGCATTTGAAAATTCCCTCAGTGCCTTAATAACACTGCTGAGATGGCTTTTGCCAGATTAAACAGACATGTTCCTTTAGACCCTAAATATTTTTCTGAAACTAATTCCCTAGGCATTGTCCAGAGTTTACCAGGGTTTGGGATACCAACAATCAAACTTCGAAGTAATTCTTCAAATTCCAGTGGAGTTTGCTGCAGAGATAACTAGAATATCCAGGTCTTTCCAGGCCAAGGAGAGAAAGGGCAGCTTGATTTTTTCACTATTGTCACCTTTAAAGGACTTGGACAAAGCAGTTCCAACACAACAGCTTGTTTCTAAAATGATTTAAAGTAAAGTCTAAGTGTGGGGGTTAGTGAACTAGCTGGTATTTTCTAATATTGCCTACACTCAGCACAGAATTCTGAGTCTGAAGGAGAACACTACAGGAGCTGCAATACATTAGTGCAGCCTGATAGGGTAAAGATCTTCCTTCACTTGCCATTTTGTTTTGCAGTAACAAGAAACTACAGATTTTGAGATGAGGATTCTATCTGATATTCACATGAAGCATTGTTGTACAACCCTTCAAATGATCTCAGTAACACAAGCCATAACTATGTATAGGCAGAAAAAAAGAAATCTTTCAAAAATCTTTGAAGAAAAATATTTCTAAAGTGGCTGATGCTTTATTTTCCTACATGCCAGTACTTGCTTTCATAATTCCTTTGAGACACACTCAAACGTTAAAAGAGTCCATTTTCCTATCTGTGTTCATTCAGTTGAACACTCAGCAGGATCACTTTCTTGTGATGTTTCTAGTACTTGGATTAATTTCATTACACTCTGTGATATATTCATCATAAAGAAATATCAGGATATCAAAATGCAATGTAGTACTTAAATTCCAGTTCACTTACATGGATGGACTAAATTAATGTCAACCTGGAAATTTGCTCTGAGTTACAAGTGAATATATTCATTCTTTCCAAGCTCTTATCAGCTTCTGCAGAATCTAAGGTCTTTTAAAAAATCTGAAAAAAGGTCTTGAAACTGTAAACTGAATGAAGGCAATGTGGTGCTTGCTTTCTAAATCAGCAGACAGACAGCTGGAGTGCCACTGCTGTAACCCAAAGATTTGACAGGCTACAGCAGAGTTAAAACTGACAAGAGCCTTTTGTCATATTTTCCTGCTGCTATTCAAAACTCTCTGAGCAGCGGGAGACTGACGAGAAGGAGGTTAATTTTGCTCTGCAGCAGTTTAGACTATGGAAGTCTGAAGAAAGTAAACACTATAGAACAGCTTCATTCCTATGAAATGCTGAACATGTGATTTGGGGGAGATGAGTTAGCAAGGCAGACGTTTTCAAACAGATTTCATAATGTCTTTAAATGTTGTGCTTTGGTTTCTTGGCTTGGTTTTGTTTGGTTTGATTCTTTTGTTTGGTTGTTTGTTGTTTGTTTGTTTTTTTTTTTTAAACTTATAATTTATTTATTGATTTTTCTTCTTTTAACAACTAAAATCCAGGAAAGCAAGCCTGAATGTCATTTTTAATGCATTGCATTGTTCAAGAATACAGTCATTTATGGGAAAGCAACACTTTCTCTTGTATTTTAGAGCCAGATGTAAGAGGCAAAAATTAGGTCCTCAAGGGGACATGAGCTAGATCACTGAAAAGGAAGGCATGTGCACTGACCAAGGCAGTGGCAATGAGGTTGAGTCTATAAAAAAAACATAACAGAGAGGAGACTGAAACTGGATAGAAAGAGAAGGACTGAAGTCAGGGAAGTAGTTCAAACCTTGTAGTTAGGAAAGAAGAATGAAATGAAAGGCCACACAAAGATAGTGGGTAAGACCAAGTGGATATGACAAGCCAAGGACACAAAGTAAGGATGGATATCGATTCTTACTTACCAGTGGGAGAAGAGGAAGGTGGTGAAAGGAAGCAAATGCTACAAACAATTGGAAGACAAGCCTGTAGCTGGCCTGAGCAGTTTGGACTAGGAAAGGGATGGAAAAGACAAGGAGAAATCCACAAAGAAAATGTCTAAGGGAAAACACTCCCTAATTCAATGGCAATAGGACAGAACTCTCCTGGGAATGAGGAAAGCTTCAGTAACAGCTAGTAATACAGTGATCGGGAATGGATCATTTGTTCCAAATCTAGGTATTAAAAGGTATCCATTAAAGGTTTAAATAACATTCCTGGAAAAGCCATATGACGAATCCCACTCAATAAGATTTTATCCCTACTTTCACTATACAGAATGTATATGGCACTAAGGAAGTTGTTGCATTTTCTACAAATGACCAGTTAGGGTGAAAAGAATAGCCTATTTTTCAAGCCAGTGGAGAGAATTGGGCATATGCCAAGGATGCCACATTTAAGACATCATCCTTAAGGTGGGATGAGTTCCTTTCTGTCAAAGCCACTTACCTTACATTGACTAAAACCAATGTCTGCATGACCTTGTCTAAGTAAGATGAAATGTCATTGAAGCTGGGTAATTTCTCCTTTAGCTTCTGCTCTGTATTTCCTGAATGGTTAATTTTGGGTCTGAGATTTGAGATCATGCATACAACAGTGGCTTATGTGCCACTTCTTCCAAGCCACAAAGGGTACTAACATCCTTTCGCTTCTTCACTGAAGTGCAGAAACAGTGTGCTAATATTTGCAAAGCATTCAGAAACAGTAGTGATAAACATCACAGTAAATTCTGCAAGAAAACTAATAGCACTGTCTTCAAAACAGGATATGAACACTGCAACAAATAACATCAACAGATAGTGAACAAGGAGGAAGGCAAATAATGAGTTTAGCTCATTAACTTGACTGAAGATTTTGTGCATTGAGTAGGATCACGATTCTCTGGATATAGTGATTGAGATATGATTAAGTAATTAAATACTTGCATTGCAATTCCTACACACAGGGGGGCTGAATTGGGTTTCCAGTAAGCAACATTAATAATGACTTCTGGGTGCTGGATTCTGAAACTTCAAAATAATGATTAAATATAATTTGTTCTTAGTGGATAAACCATGGCAGCTTGCAAACAGATAGGGAGAGAGGACGCCTTGCTAAGACAGTCCTGCTAGGGGGAAGAACATCAAAGTAACTGAAAACAAACTCTAGACTTTCTATACAACTTTTTTTCATTCATCTTTGCCAAGTTTTTTTTTTTTAATCTTTTGAAACTATTGTTCAGTTTTCTTTCCTGTTTGTTTTATTTATATTCTCTTTCTCCTAGCCCAGGGGTTCTGATCGTTTCTATTTGTATGAATTAAAACAAAATGACATTACAAAGACATTCACATTTCTGTTTTTCAGTCTCTTCTGTTAAAGCCATCACCAGGAAATAGTACTTTTGACCATACTCCCATTAAAATAAATGCATATTTGCTTGACATTTCCTCATATTTTTCAACACTAACTGTTTAGTTTTTATTTATAAGTCTCATGGATTGCAGACTGAAATACTTCCACAAAGGCAAACTTGGCTCAATTTGTATGCTAGCCTAACTGGCAAGAAACAACAACAGTGTTCAGGACTGACTCTCTCCTCTTTTTGGAGAAAAAGCTGCAGTGAAAAGTGAACCAATGCACACAGTCATTGAGAAATCTGGAAGTGCTGTCACTGGAAGTGACAATATGGCTTGCTTAGTGAGGATTTGCTTTGAATGCACAGCTTCAGAATTATTTACTAATTAAAAATGTTTTACCAAGGAGAAACCCTTTGAGATTTGCCTCTTGTTTCCTAGGGTGCAGGAGCGTGAAATCATGGATGAATGAGCTATAGCACCATAATTTGCTTCTGTCAGTTTAAATGAAAAGGTCTGAAATGAACTGGTGAAATTAGTTCACAACATTTTTACCCAGCAGTAAATGCAATTTACTTTTATGATAACCTGTAACCGCATATCCACCTTTCACAAGCTTCTAATCTTACAACAGACAGCAGAGTTATGCCACCTATGTGCTATTCCATGCCCTTTTTAGACTGGGAAATGAAGATACCAATTGGCATTGAATTGCCAACATTTAGCATTGAGAATATGGTGCATGCATCTAAGGTTGAAATTCACCTAAGAACAGAGGGAGCTTCTACTCTCCAATCTGTCTCCTCACACACACAAAGTAAACTGAGGCTGTTTTATTCTGATGTTTACTGTGCTGAAACCAATAGCAGCTAGAAAGGAAGACCTTAACTGCTGGGGTAGAAGAAAGAAAGGACACTTGCTGGAAATAATACATATACATATGCCTAAAGAGGACTAGTATGACTCTTACTAATAGAAGAATAAAGTCACTCAGCTGTGAAATGACTCATAATTAGGAAGACCTCATTCAAAACCCAGTTACAGCAAGATACTAGATAAGCAAATCAAAATCATCACTTCAGTTCTTTAAAGACAGATAGCATGCAGTACCCATCTGTTAAGCTATACCACCTGTTCTATCAACTCATTACATCGTCTGGAGTATTAAGCAGGAAAGTCAATTAAGTCAATCCATGTGCAAGAGGACCTTCATGGAGGATGAGCAATTGTTCTCTGCTACCCCCTATTTCATCCCAGCAAGGAAGAAACAGGGTAACTCCAAATGACTTCATTTGTCCCCTGTCAGAGTGCATCTCCACCTTTTGATTAGCAGTATAGGATGTACTGAAAACATACACAGTCTATATAAAAACTGGGATGTCTTTTATTATCAACACGAGGTTATTATTAACCATTCATGCACAGAAAGAAATTTAATTAAGTTTTCCATTATGTTCCTCTGAGTGAAGGCTAAAGTTTATGGGCCCAAGCCCATCATCACCTCAAAATTCTCAGCTTACCAACACGTTATTTCAGCTAAAGCCTAATATTAAGTTGCAGTTATGACCTCTGGTTGCCAATATATGCACATTTGCACAAAATAATGTGTGGTTGCCCATACACTACTGTTTACACAAAATACACACTTTAGTGTATGAAGAATCTAGACTCCATGATTCAGATTCTACTTTTATAGCTCAAAATCATTATCTTCATATTGATTTAATCCTTTTCTTGCAGAGAGCAATCATAAGAAGAAAATCTAATATGCTGCCTTGGCAGAAAATGGCAAAGGGCTGTTAGTAAATGTAAAATCAGAAAATTCTTCAGGAAAAATCTGACATTTCTATCACAACTTAGAGAATACCTCAGTGAGGTTTAATTCTTATAAATGTAAGGTGGGATTGGATATAAAGGTCACACACAGCCCAGAACTTCTTCAGTGAGGACACGCTTAAGTGGCATAATGCTGACATAACTAGTGAACCCCAAATGCATAGCTGAGAAGTGATTTTTGACACTTGCTAAATACAAAGAATGAGAAGAAAAAAAAAAAAAAACAAAAACCTTCGCATCACCAGAAAAGCTGACAAAGAAATCACTCTTCCAGGAACTAAGAGGTAGTGTGCCAGGCAGTGTAAATTCTGCAAGAGTGACTTACTGTATTGATGGTGTTTGATTAGGGAGGGTTGTAGTTACCTTAGCTAGCTTGGCATTTTTAAATTTAAATCTTTCAATCTCTTGATTTATATTTAGCAAAGCTAAAAAGAAAAAGATGATTTAATGTGTCCTTCAATGATATTCATTCTCATTAGCTGGAAAAGATTTCTCTATATATAGGCATAATATTTCCCTATCTGCACTCTGGTGCACTTACATAATAACAGAAGTCAACATTTACTTTAATGTGTAGGTAAAAATGTGGTTTAGTCCCCTTCAATTTTCATGTGCAATTTTATGTAGATTTTTTTCTTCTTTTTTTGGAGAGTGACAAATAGGAATTACGATGAATTGAATGAGAAGGAAAAAAAAACCAAAAAACAAACCAACAAAAAGAACCCTAAAAAATGTCACCCAAACAAAAAAAATCCAAGAAAAATTCCAAACCCAAAGACTCCCAAGTCCTCCACCTTTCATTGTAATGTCATTCCTTTAAAAGAGTATTTGTAACACACCCATATGTTTATAAGGAGAGCTGTTTTGTAGCATCCAGGGCAATATCATGTTACTGATACAAATATCAAATTCTATTATAGCCAGAAATTCATTGACATCTCCAACCAAATGTCACCTAACCTGCAGAGTCACCATGAGATCACAAACAACGCAGATTCTCATCTACACAAAACCTGGAAAGGAGGAAGCTGGACAACAATGTTCTAAAGATCAAGTTATGCACAGATTGTGAGTAAGAAGAAGAGCAACATACCACAGAATTTGCTCAGATGGTCAGAACATGCTGCAAATAACACCAAGGTTGTGAGTTCAAACCTTTATGGCCCATTCACTAGAGTTGGACTCAATGATCCTTGTGGGTCCCTTCCCCTTCAGAATATTCTGTGATTCTGCTAGAAAGTTTTGTCAGCCAACCATATGTTGTTGAAATCCCATCAAAATCCCAGTTTTGTCAGTTGTGAATTTATTCCATGAAGCTGCTTTTATATTTTTAGTTTCTTTCTGAGACTAAGAGATTTGCAGTCTCTCAGTCAATATGGGTGCTCAGGGTAAGTTTTGTGTTCCTGAAAGACAGAATCATAAAGTCACTGAATGATTTAGGCTGGAAAAGACCTTCAAGATCAAGTCCAACCATAAACCCAACACTGCCAAGTCCGCCACTAAACCATGTCCCCAGGTGCCACAACTGCATATCTTTTAAACTTCTCCAGGAATGGTGACTCCATGGCAGACCGTTCCAATGTTTGACAAGCATTCCAGTAAAGGAATTTTTTTAATAGCTAATCTAAAGGTCCCCTGTGCCATTTGAGTCCATTTCGTCCTGTCCTGTCGCTTGTTACTTGGGAAAAAAGACTCACTCCCACCTCACTACAACCTCTTTCAGGTAGTCATAGAGCAATAAGGTCTCCCCTGAGCCTTCTTTGCTCCAGGCTAAATAACCTCAGTTCCCTCAGACCCTTCCCCAGACTTGTTGCTTCTCTTTGGACACCCTGTTTAGGTACTTACCTGAAATATTTACCTGATATTTACACTAGATATTTACTTGCCTTTTATAACAAAAGTGTGTATTGGATTTTTGTCCTTAAACAACTTCATTTTGGGTAGCAACAGTATTATCTGATTCTTTAGAAAGTTATAGTCCCCATCTGAGGAATTCTGCACATTTAGAATTTGTGCTTGTATGTAGGAACTGACTTATAAGGAAATTGATGTGCTTTTGCAGTTTTTTGATTGCTTTCCTTATTTTTGTTGTGACAATGAAATGATGTTTCAAGTAATGTTTCTAGATTCCTTTCTTTAGTTCTTTACATCCAGATCATGCCTAAATTTTATGGACTCTTTCTGTCTGACAGATTAATAAAGCCATTTCTCATCTTTGTCTACACAAGTGAAATCCCTATCCATCTTATACCTTGGTTACAGCAACATCTCTTCCTCACACTTTATAAAATGTGATCTTGCTCCTTTTATTTCCATGCTTTAATGACAATACTTAAGAATCTGAGTTCAAAAGAGAATAATAAAAAAAAGAAGAAGAAATCTGATCCACAAAACTTTTCTTCCCTAAATGCCTGTCTTTGGATCTTTATAAGGTATTAGGCTCTTCTCACTGCACAAGGGCAGCAGAGCCAGCAGTGCAGCGTCCTACATCACAAGACCTACTTGCTGAGTAAATCTTCAAAGCAATAGCAAGAGCAGTCATGCTGCTCAGTGAAGGAGAAGGCAGGGGGAAAGGATGACAACAGCTGGAGTGAAATGCAATGCTGTTGCCTCTGCACATATTTCAGAAGCTAGATACGGTTTCAGTTATCTTTATTTTGCCTGTACACGTCTGAGAGTGGCAGCTTTTTCCTGTCTGGAATAGATATACAAAAAGCAGGTCTATTTCCACACAAAAACTATTCCACCTCTGATGCATTTTCTAATTAGCTTCTATTCTGCAGTAGTTTTTCAGTGGAGCCTGAACTGCCAGCCTGCTGTGACTGAAACACACCCATAATCAAGGACATGCAACCCTTTCCTCAAGCAACATTTTTCACTGGTACATACAGGATGCAGGATAACATGGAAATGGGTTCAGACCCTTTTAGAAACCCACATATATTGTGCTTTTCAGAAATTTCTCAGCTCAGTGGCCATAAAGAATTCAGTTCCTAACTTCAGACTCACTGATTTTTTCAAGAGAATCTGTTACCTTAACCAAAGCCAAAAGACTCTGAAAAAGAATCAGTGTCCTTTGGTAACATAACATCATAACATAACAAACATAACATAACATATAACATAACATAACATAACATAACATAACATAACATAACATAACATAACATAACAGTTTTTGTTCCTTTGAACAGAAACTGCAAGCTTTTCATTTAGGTGAACCCCATTCTTGGAATACTAAACATTTAACATACTTCCGTTAAGTATGAGCTTTCCAACAAATCTCTTTTTTCACAAAACATGCTGGCTATAAAATGAGGTGCTGCTATTTCAGATCCCTTCACTGCTGTTTTTCTCTGTCATACACAGACAGGCTGAATCTCTTCATAGCACTGGGATGTTCATAGTCAGTCCTGTTCTCAGGCTGCAGCCAAGCAGAAGGTTTTGTTCAGCATTTATCACTGTGATCTGTGACATTGGCTCTAGCTTTATCATATTTCAGAAGTCTATGTAGTTTCATATGGTTTAAGGTGAGAGGGGTCTATTAGATCATCTGCTCTGACCTCCCATATATCATAACCATTAAGCTTCACCCACAAGCCCTTAAATTAAGCCCAAAGACTTTAGTTAGCACTTTGGTCCTCAGAAGACTAAGCTTTTTGCCAAAGGCAGACAGAAAATGACAAAAACAGATGCTACTAATCCAAACTCCTCTGCAATGGAGGACAATTGATTAAGTGAGATAAGTGATTTATACACACCTCCAGTGTTAAGGCATTCAGCGTAGTGACTAAAAATTGTGAAACATGAATTTAATACCCTTCTCTGCTTTCTGACTTCAGAAGAGCCTCTTCCCCTTTCTTTGCCACAGGTTCTAATTTCTCAAATAGTTGTAATTAAAATCTCCTTTCTCAGAGCTTGTTATTACAGTGTTCCTGAGATAGAGTTATTAAGTACTTATAGAAACGTCTTGTCTTTTGGTAAGTAATGCTTAGTTAGGAAAAGTCTGAGTAGCACAGTCCTTCAGTACAGCATTCCTGTTTCAAATCCTCTGCTGGCTTCCACATGGAAACAAGGCAGTAAGGGCACAGTCCTCTGGTCTGCATCCTGCCTTTTCTGTCTGCAAATGTTGCAGTTCACTAAAAAATGACACCAAAAATGAGGTGGCTCATTCATCCAGTCTAAATTAAAACCCCATAGGAAAGGGAAGAAAAATGCGGGTAGAAGATTGTTATTGGATTACTGATTTATAAGAGCAATTCAAGGTTACCAGCACAATTTCATCTTTGAGCAATCCTTGCTGAGGAAAAAGGCTGGCACAAACTCAAAGTGCTGCTCTGCATACACCTTTGTTACAAAATGGCAGTCTACTTCTACAAGTAACTTTTAAAAATGTATATTAAACATATTTTCGACTGGAACAGTGAAACAGCTCACAGAGTGTTGGAATTTTGCTGAAATTTTGTTTCAAAGAAGCAAAAGCTGATGATGATGACTGTCTTTAATCCTTTCTTCTGAAATTACTATTCATAGAACTGAAAGAGATCTACTAGGTTAGCAAATCCCAAACCATGCTGTCACAGGCAGACATGAACTGTCATCCTGTTCATTTTCTATTTATATTATTCTGTGTATTACAGTACAAAATAGAATTTAAATAAAAGTGATTAAACTGAAATTATTTTTTTAAATCCCTTCATATGAATTTTCAGATTTAATTCCAATTCAGAAGGAAAAGACATTTCAAAAGCTTGAGATCATTCATGAAAAGAAAAAAAAGAGCCTTCAAAAAACCCTAATAAAAAGGCTTCTTATAAATGGCAGCCTACTTGTAACATTTTTTCCACTGCTCCAAAAATTCTTTCAAGTAAATCTGACAGGGCAGCAAACAGGAAAAAGAATTGGCAACAAATAGTAAGTGCAGCTCCCACTGTTCATCTGAGAAGAGAAACCAGCAGAGAAACAGTGTGTAAGTCTGGTACGAGCACTGCAATAAAAGCACAAAAGCCAACTCAGCAGGGTTGTACCATCTCCATTCATGCCTAGGTTAGTTCCATGCAGAAATCCTTGCACATGGGAATCAGAACATACTCCCTTCTCTATGTCCACACTGTGCATCTCACAGTTTCTGCATGCCACATATTTTAGACTACAAGCTGTTCTTTTACGCTAAATTGCAACTCCACCATACAGACCTGTGCAAAAAACTCACTGAATTTAGTATCAACCAAACTTGCTTTTAAGCCACAGGGGGCAGCATGTTTAATGGATGCCAAAGCTTCTAAGAGGTGGCATTCAAAGCACTCACATCTACAGGAAACTATACAGCTTTTTTTTTTCCCTTTTTTCTTTCTTTCTTCATTTTACCCTTCTATTTGTATCATCATGCAACATTGCTGAGAAAAGTATTGCAAAAGTAATGGGTAATGAATGAAGGGGAAAGTGAGCAGGTGTAAAATTTATTTTGTTTGTTGGTGCATGACAATTTTTGCATGAATAGAATGGTTTATGTTTTTTTCTTTGCAAAGAATTCTGAATTCTATCATTTAGGAATGCAACTCTTGATCAAAAAAAGTGAAGCATAACTAAAATATATAGAAACAGCTTGGACAATATTGCTTTTGGATTAGATTTGAACTCTAAGATGAAAAGAGGAGTAATTATCCAATTGTTTGATGCAGAAATCAAACACAGAAATTACCGTATGCCCCTGAAACCACAGAGTCAAAGTCTTCTGGGTTTTTTTTTTTTTTTAACACTGTGCCTAAATTCTGAAGCTCCTGGATATCAAAGATAAGAATTACACATCATGGGACGTTTTTGTGTCAGTATTAAACTAACACATCTAAATCTATTTTGCTTCCCAAAGTAGTTTGCAATAAGTAACTTGGTCTTCAATTATATATTCATATGGGAATCTCATTTTACATTTTATTCATCAACAGAAGAGATAAAAGCAGTTAGAAAATACTTGATAGCAGAGTTTTACTGCAATAGTAAATCATACCTCTACTATAAAAGTTGAGGGAAGCATTATATGAGGTTGTGTTACACTCCAGGATTTTATAGCCTCGAAAAAAATCAGCAATAAATTTGAATAAGGCTGAGAAGGAAAGCAGCTGGAGATGCAAAAGAGAAGTGACACCTTTATACTGTACTTCTATTTACCATTTATCTGTCATTTCTTACCTCCACATCTTGAGATTAGAAATCTCTTTTTGCATAGGTAAAATGTCAGTGACAACTTTCTATTTTAACATCTTAGGCTGTCAATGACACTTTGTTTTAATAACTTTCAAAGAACTTCTAAGTATTCTGTTTCTTACTTGGTAGAATGAGAAATACAGAAGGGGAAATGTTAGTAGATGAAATACTCTAGACCCGTTTCCTTTTAGTATTTAAAACTATTGCAGGCTAAAAGAGTAATGAACACCTTGGATTGTGTGCTATAAATTCTCTAAATTAATATGGGTTACTTCATTTATGATATTTATGCATAAAATAAAATTGATACCTTGTATGCATCCATGTTTTAGCTACTGCAAATTCCACCCTTATAAGAAATATAGAAACTAAAATCTGAGGATAAAAAAATGTTTGATATTGACTTCTTGTTTTTTTGCAGGGGGTGAGGTACTTGCAACACCTTTGAGATAATGCTAGTAAATAATTTTAAAATCTAATCCTGAGCCAAACTATTGGCTTAATTCCCTTCTCAGTAGTTCCAGAGTTAGTAGGGAATTTAATAAAAGATTTAGATATCTTTGTAGCTAAGGGTCAGGAAATTTTTTTGGTTTTTTTTTCTCTAAATTTCTAATTTCACAGACTTCTGAGCTAAAGATATTCTCACAAATTCATCTGTGGGTGTTTGTAGAGTACTAGAGAATTCATGGCATAATACAAAGCCTTTCCTTTACACTTTCCACTGAATCAAGCTAGATTAGAAACTAAATTTCAAAAAGTTATTGCAAGAAATTTATTGTCTTTTAAAAACTATTAAAACAAAAAGAACTTTGAATCACTTTTTTCATCATTTTTTTGTCAGAAAAAATTCCCCATCCCTTATGAATGAGAAAATCCAAATTTTGCAAACATTTTCTACAACCATCTTTGTTGTACATTTAAGACTTCTATATACAAGCAAATCTCATAACTGTTTCTCCTGTAACAATTCTAAAATACGAGGAACTTGAAAAAGTGGATAGTACTTTGCGTAGTTTTCTAGTAGGTTTAACATTCAGAACCTTTTGTGGGCTATAATTTGAGACATTCTCATCTCCTTTATAATGAGGCTATATTTTAAGATGTTTCTAAACTGGAAGTGATGAAAATAATCTTTTGCCCATTATGAATTTTAAAATACTCAATGTCAATTGCATGTGGCTTATTCCACGCAATTTTAAACTTGAACAAATAGTAAATGTTGTGCACAAGAAATAAGAACATTTTCCACGCTCAAGCAACCCCTCATGTGCACCTGTTACCTTAACAGGCTTAACAGAGATGACATTGATATAACTGTGACTTCAACATCAGCCATAGTTGAGGGAGGTTGTTCATAGACAATACACTTTCTCAAAACCAGAAAAAAAAACCCAAGAGTGTCCTTCAAATCCTTCTTAACCACACACAGAATAATTTCAATTTTTTAAAGTATATGCTTCAATTTATTTAAAAAAAATTCTAATTACACCTAGAAAGATGTCATTTTCACTTCTAATTATAATCTGGCTTAAAATATACTTGAAAAAAATACTTCATAGTTTCACAGCTATTTTATTTGTGTCTGCACAGCAAGTATGTATTTGCATGCCTTTTTAAACATGTGGATAGGCCACACTTCTGAAATTTGCAATAAGATTTTATATTACATAAAATATTTGTAAAAATCTATATTTGTGTCTCATTATCCAGGGAATATACTGAAATTACAGTTTGGGATTCTGTAAAAAGGGGGGTGTGTGTGTGTGTCTGTTTCTTTTCATATTTCCATGGATCCATAAGATACTACCAAAATAAAATACATAGACAAGAGTAACAGCCTGCATTATTTTAACCCTCAGCTAGAAAGATATTTTCAATTGAATTTGTTTATAATAGTGTTGTTTTAAATTAGGTTATTCAAAATAATTTACCTTCACTCAGCAGTTTAAAAAATAAGGGATTCAGTAAACTTGAAATGGCAAATACAAAAATCTGTTCATGAAGGAAAGTAACATGGCATGGCACTCAGTTACTCTAAAGCTTTACTCCCTGCCCCTCACTTCTGCATTATATAATTTCTCACTATCAAAATGAAACATTATCATCAATACGTTTGTCAATTCGTGAAGTAAAACGATATAGCTGGATGGGAGAATTCCTAAAATAGCCTTGAGAGGTACTGTCAAGTTAATATAAAGAAAGAAAAAAAAATTAAATTTATGGGTTTTTTTTCTTTTCTTTCAGCCAAGCAGTGACTGTTTGTCCAAGTCTGGTCAAAGATCATTCAAAGAAGTCCTCACCCAAGAATTGTTTAAGAAATTCAGAATTTGTTGCTTCAGTATAGAGATTGATGGGTATTTTTAGCAATTAATGAACTACTATAACCAACTATCAAATGTCAACCAATCTCAGGGATGAGTCACGTTGTAGAGAGGTTGCTTTCCATTCTTATACCTTATATGAGGGGCAAAATTTCATATATTTCACCACTGGCAGTCAAACAATGCGAAACTCAGTGAACAATAGTTATTAAAATTAAGGACGCAATCTTAGCTCACTGTGCAAAACTAGTTCAATGTAACTGAAATACACTGTCAACGATTAATGAAAAAACAAAGTTTACGATGTTATTGTATTTAGATAAAAAAATATCTAAAATGGGTCAGGGTAGGCAGCCCGTCGAGGTGCCTATATCTTTCTGCTTCATCAGATGATTATAAGGTGTCTGATTTTTCAGACAGTTGAATCTATTAAAGTCTAGCTCTCTGCCAACAGTGCTCTTGGCATGCATTCACATGATGTAATTTTATTGATAACTGGATTTTTTCTGTGATTGGTATTTTTAAAAAATCAAATTTACCAATACAGATTTTTTAAAAAAAGTGAAAATAACCATTTTGTATTGAATGTTCCATTTATAAGTTTGGCATCTTACTGAAGCAGTATTTCAAAAGACTGTAGAATGTCAAGAAAACGATTTTTTTTCAAGCCTGCAGAAAAAAAAGTTTGCAAGTTGTCAATCTTCTGGATTTAATAGCAAGTCCTGAATGTTCTAAATTAATTTATGCATTTTTGTGACCACCTGTCTGCTGTTACTGTCAAAACCAATTCAGGTCCTCTGAGTGCTCAGAAATCTTAACTGTGACACTGTAAAGTTTTAACCCTTTCAGCAAATATGAGAGGAACACCTGTACACAGACTTCTTCTAATAAACTGGCTTCTTGATTAAAAATATGAGAAAAGCCCCAAACAACCGAAAGATAGGGTGGCATGGTAACATGGGGCTCTGGCCTTCCTTCAGTGAACTTGGCAGGGGGTTTGACTGTACAGAACTGCAATGTGAGGAACTGAAGTTAGCTTTTCTTTCAGCTGAGCTGTTTGATGATACTCAGACACAAGTGTCAAGATTTAGAGAATGGCATGATCAATGTATTTTGGCCTGGAAATTTAAAATCAGATGTTTAAGTTGAAATTAGACATCCTGGATAATTTATCCTTGACTTTTTATTCAGAGGCAAAAATAGTTAAAGAGAGAAACAGGCATCTCTACAGAACAGTAAATCTATTTTATTTCCTTTGGCCACAGAAAGATGACTCTTCTAAATTGTGGGACTCAGATGTTAAAAGTAAGGTGGAATAAATCCTTTTCCTAAGAAGAAAATTCAACTTCCTGACCTTTCCAAACCACTTGCTGGACGAGGACTTGAAGAAGTGGTGTCAGCAGTGGTGAAAAGCATATCTGCTGATTTAGATTAAAAATCACCTAATTCAAATGCATCTAATTCTCCATTATGCTAACATTAATTTGAATTTAAATTAAATTCTTAACATCTAATGTGTATTTATGAAACCAGAGACATAAGATTGCATGCAAAGCTATAGCATACATACAATGAACTCAGCTAAGAGAATAACTCTTCTGACATGTATATAAAAATAGGTAATACATACTTATACTAATCTCAAAAAAATATTAAGTGTTGATGTATTTACTTTCCTTGCAAAAGGTTCCAACTATCTTCCCAAAAAAAAAAAAAAAAACCACCACTTGGTTGATATTCAGTGTGTGAACCAAATATATTAGGTAACACCGAGATGGCCACTCTGTTGATGGCCAATTAACAGCTGAAGCTTACTCCATCTTATCAGGGGCAAAAAACACTCTGGCCATTCCTGGCTCACATATCAAAAACTCCTGGAGCAGGAACAACTCTTCATCAGGATGTGTTTTACAATCTCCAAACTTCTTATCTCCCTCTCCCCCTTACTTCACAAGACTAGGCCTGTGAAGAATGCTTTTTAGGTCCTGTACAGCATTCTGTTATCTTCTACAGAAATTCCCCTTCCCAAGAAAGACACAAAAAAATGTGATTATTTCCCAGACTGAATACTCTTAGCATCCCCCAGATGCAAGGTCATCTTGAGCAAAAAACAATTCTAAAAACAACTCTTTCTCCTGGCCAGTATTCCATTTTTAAGGCTTTCAGCCCCACAGTCAGCAGTCATGACTGGAAAGGACTTTTAACTCACAGCCATTGGGATCAACAAAATGAGAGCATATCACAGAAGTTAGTTGAATGTGGTCATTTCTGGTTTTTAATACTGTCCTGTGATTTTGCCTCATTTGTCTTCTAGACCTACAGTGCTACAAGCCAATCACAAAAATGCATAGATCAATTATCTTAACTGGGTTATAAAATGTAGTCATTACTTACTGGCAAATCTTCAACACAGTCCTGATATTTTGTGTAAAATTGTAAAATTCAGTTCTGGTGAGCCATTTACTACAGGTACCTTACAATTTTGATTCATTCTACCATGCAACTTGAAGCACAGAAGCGAGACCTAATCTAGGAGTCTATTTAATCCAGTCTATCAACTTGGGTGCCTCAATTAACTGCTAGAAATGAAAGCATGAACCTTCAATTTGTTGTAACGGCAACTCAGATTTATCTTATTGCAGGGCTGGATTCATGCAGGAGGATATCATCCATATATGATCAAGCATGCAAGTACCTGGGGATTTGTTTTTTAGAGACTTTTCTAGTCTCTGTGAATAGTGTAAAAAATATGACTCGAAATTTACCACATTGCCTTTTAATAACTTTTAAGAAAAACCAAAAAAATGACATTGAAGCAGTATATAAGAGATGTGGCTTTGGATTATACAAATAAAATATACAGTTATGTACATTTTTCAGTAGCCTTGGAGAACCAGTTTAGAACCAGTTTTAAAGTATTCCTACATACACACATACTGAGAAGAAAACACTCAGAACTTGCACATGCTTTCAGGTGCTGTAGCACTCGAGAGAACTCCTTTATTTCAAGGGTTTTTTTGGCTAAATAAATAACTGCTCTAACCATGTTTTATCTGTGGGATGCATCCATAAAAAGAGACTGTACTATTAATTATAATTTCCTGTTCATTTTAATGACATTTGAAAAGCTTTTGTAGCTCACTAAATGAGCTGCTTGGACTCCTTTTCTGCCTGGTTAGTGACTACCAGCAAGTAACAGCGTACAGCAGGGATAGTCTAATTACTGCCAAAACCAAAGGTCACCTAATTCCAGGCAATGCAAATAGACTAATTATATTGTTTCTTAAGGTGTCTTCCAGACGTGTGTCAATCAGCAAAAATAGCAAATAGCAGAATAAGCAGTCCTATACCAGCATAAATTCAACATATTTCTATTTAGAATAATGCAGTAAAATGACACCACATGAAAATGGTTGACAGGGATTTTAATTACTATGCTTTATATAAAGGAAACCATGGGATATTAAAAAACCTGAAAACTCTTTCTGTGACCTTTAAGTAATTAGTGTTTCATAATTATGTACATGCAGTCTGTAGTTACTTTTTAAAAAATGCCAATAATTTCCCCCTCTCCAACAAGCCACACATTACAGTTATTTTCATTTATATTCTAAATAAGGAAACTTCTTATTGGACAAATATTTTTCATCATTAATCTGGAAGGAAAGAAAACAGAAAAGCACACACATAAATTAAACATTACAGAATTCTGACTTCTGCTTTTATGTTTGTGTTCTATGTACATTATCTTTAAATTTTTATTTAACACCTTCAAAAAAATTGCACTCTCAGGGACACACATATCCAAATCAACAAGAGATATTTCAGTGTGCTCAAATCACTTCAAACAAAAACCCTCACTAGAGCCTTATTTTTAGTTTAAGATGATCAATGATCCTGATTTTGAAAATTGTCTCAGAAACATCTATCCTCAGCAATAAAGAGAGATCATTGGCAACACATCATACCAACGTTATATTATTCTACCATTCAGGCAACATGGTCATTACCAATAAGGATTAAAAAATTAACAAATTACAATGCAAGACAGTTGAACAAGGGGCCAAACCTGTGAATCCTATATATATCCTATATACATCCTATATATAACCAGCTACTATCCATCACACTAACTGAAAGTACTGCCTATCCTGCCTTCATACGCCTGAGTAACAGACCATCCACTGGCTCCTGTGAATGATCCTGAAAAAGTGTCAGCTCTGAGCTACTTCCTTAATTCTCCAGCATGAATTATATCTGAAACAGCACTGAAATTTCCTAATGTACTACATGTGTTTCACTTCTACCTTTCAAAGTTACTTAGCAATGCCATCATTACTTAGATATGAGGCTTACAAAGGCTTTGAAGCTGCTGATAGGCAGCACGTATGGGTCCACAGTGCCAGCAAAGCCTGTTTCAGAGAGCTGAAAAAAGCAAAACCTGAAACGCTGAGACAGAAGCACAGAACATAAGAAGGTACAGTCCATCTTGTCTCACAGGTTGTCAAAGACAAAGTTCAAAAGAAACCAAAAACCCACCCCCTGCTTCTGGTATTCTCTTATCTGTAGAAAAAATGTTACCAGTCAAACCTGTAATACCTGTGAGAATCAGAGGATGGTCTGGGTCAGGAGGTAACTTACAAATCACTTTGTTCCAATCCCCCAATCATGGGGAGAGACATCATTTTCCACTAGGCCAGGTCAATCAGAGCTCCAGGGATGGGGCATCCACAACTTTCCTGGGCAATCTTTTCCAGTGCCTCAGCACCCTCTCAGTAAAGAATTTTGTTCTTATGTCTGATCTAAGCCTAGAAACTTACAATTTTTATTTTTTGGCCCACTGGGCAGTCACAAACTACTGGCCTAGCACCAGTCTAGCCCTCACACACTGTCAACTTATAGGGCTTAACCAGCAAGTCAGGCTTGTCACTAGTTGCACTAGTTGTTTTTCTCAAAGGAGTTACACAATACCCCATTGAACACAAGGACAAAGAGGTAATAGATAAGCAAAACTAAAAAAACCTGCAGTAGCACACTATGTGCTGCTTTCTTCCATTCTCAGGACAGAACATTTCAAAGACACATGGTGTGGTGTTATGTCCTATAAACTGTCCACCCAAAGTAATGTAATCACAGCACTATCAATTTGCAGGGCCTGAGTTCATTCTTCATAACTTATGGTGCTGAGTGTCAAATTAGCGTGTTTGCATTATAATCAGTAATTCTACTGATACATGGTTTTCTGTGGGTGGAAGTAATCGTATCGGTTCCAAGTACTGAAAAATAAATTTGCTTTTATCCACCAGTTTTCTATCCTACTTAACGAAAATCTCAGAAGAAGCAGAAGTAGGCTTTTATGTGGTGAAGTGTCCACTACAGGGTCTAAATGAATAATTTACTATCCAAATTGACTGCACCGATCATCTAAATTTAGAGATATCAGACTTTTAACAGATGGTACACTACAGACAGTAACTCTTGGTCAAAAGTGCTTCTGGAATATGCAATTTGCTATGGTAAACTGGTCCATCAAATCAATCTGGCATTTTGCCTCTGGGGAAGAGTAGTATTAAATCCTCTATAGAAAGATGAACCTCTCCCATAATACACTTGGTCACCTGTGCAATGCTATACATTCTTGACTGGAAATAAAAAAAAAAAATCTGTATGCTTTCAGGTAAGTAAAATTTGTTATGGTATCAACTGGAAGGTAGCCAATATCCAAATAAATTATATTTTCTATTAAGGGTATGATCTTAAGATCCCCTAATCTTATTGACATAAGTGGAAGCTCTCTACACACAGTATTTTCAGGAGTAGACAACAAATTGGCTCATAGTTTAACAGTTAGGATATAGAAAGGAAATGAAAAGAAATGGAAAAGCGTGCATGCTTTCTATTTTAGGTTAATGCCCTTCTACAGACAGGAAATATTGTGGTTATTTGACTTCCTGTATATTATGGATACTACACTTCAATTATTTCTGCTTCAAATTCAATATTTTTGCTTGATATAGACTATATCTTTAAAGGAAGAAAATGAATAAAGGTCACATTTTTATTTCCAGTGACAGAAAATCTATCAATTGCATCAAAAAGTAGTTTCCAGGATTAGTTAAAAGATCCACCTTATTTTTAGTTTGATTTGGTCTATATTCTGCTTTTAGCCTTTACACGTCGACATTTTCCTGCCTACAGACTTAATGGACCAGCATTAACAAAACCTTGCTCTCTGTATAGGTATTTATAGCTTCTAATCAAATATCTAAGCCCACTTTTCTTTTCTTACTTTACACTAAGCTCAGCTTTTCATTGCAAAGCACGTGTTCCAGTCCTTTCAATCATTTCTCCGTGCTCCTTTGACATTTTCTGTTTTGTTTTCCTAACTGATGGCACCAGAATAGGACACAATATTCATGAAATAGTCATACTAATGCCAAGAGTTGGGACAATATAATCTGCTAAGTCTTACCCAATATTTGCATAGCCACATCTTTAAAAACCTTTCATTTTTGTGAGCTCACATTCCATTGTTTATCCAGTATTACTCTCTGCAAAGTTTTTTCACTTTGTGAAAGTGACTGCTTTCCTGAAGCAGTAGTTTTCCATTTGTAAATATGGTCCAACTTCCCAGGATTTTACAGCGCTCACAGTGGAATTCACATCAGTTTACCAAGTTTGATCAGAATTAGCTGATTTTGTCTTTGTTTCCAACCGCTTACCAAGTTATGTGGCATCAGAAAACTGAACTGTTACTGATAAAATAAGCATTATGATTTAATTCTTCAACATGTTAAATAGCAGAGAAACAAGAACCAATTTCTCTCATATAGCACAAATGTCCTCTTGGTTAATTTTCTTCAAGTTTACCTCGTACTTTATTTGTGTATTCAAATTTGAAGCCGTTTGGTCATGCTATTTACACTTGATGCTGGGGAAAGTGGTACAAGGTCAGAAAAATCAATAAAAGAAATTAAATAACTGATATCACAATACTTCTTTTTACATCCAGTAAGTTATTACATCAGTAATGCAGTAATCTTACAAAGAGCTCAGCAAGATCATCCAGAATGATATTAAGCCCTGCTTGATGCCAAGCAAAAATATAGTTAAATAAGACCTGATGCTCCTTAATCAGCTTAGTGGATTTCCAAATTCCCTATAAACATTCCAGGTACTGTATGCACCATTAAATCAAAATAAAATACGCAATAGTTTGCAAACCAGAACTATACTGTTCCAAAATCTCCATTTAGCTGCAGTGATAGCAGGAATCTGCTACACATTTTCAACTTGTCCTTTTCTGGACAGTTTAGTAAAAGGGCATCTCACTTTGCTTGTTCACTTTGACAGTCTATTCTTAACAGGAAGAAAATACAAAGAATTACTGGGATAGAGCTAACTCTGATTTATGTTTCCAGCTTTGTAAGATTTCTTTCCCTCCTTTACCCAGATTGAGCACCTATTGTTTCCCTCCCATGTAATGAACACCTGGCAGCAATCACTCATAACAAACCCTACTAGCACTGTATTTTGACATTTGAAAACAGTAGCAAGAGTTTTGTTATTCTATACTAGTTTGAAACAAAATTCAAGTAATTATAATCTGCAACAGAAAAAAACCCATTACTAACCAGCTGACCATAGTAAGACATACCACGGATGCAGCAGACTGGATGCTGCAGTCTTTACCACCTATGTTAAATTGTCACATTGTGTCCATACACATTGGTAAGAGCTGCCACTCTCTAATTGAGAGACATCCAAATTTCATCATGATGTAAAATGGCCTCACAAATAATACAGGCATGGATTGTTTGAGTTTATAAAGCATACCAAGTTCTTATGACAGTTAGGTGCTTGGAAAATTGGGCATGGTTTGTACATCCTGAGCTATCTAAGCAAATCAAACAAACTGATACAGTTTCCAAAAATAAAACAGATAGATTAAATTAAATCTACTGCAACAATAAAGTGATCAAAAGGGGGAAAATATTTGCATTTAAAAGGAAGGGTTGATCTATAGAGCAGAAACTGAATATGCTAATTAGTATTGTTCATATAGAATGTTATTAAGGGATCTTAAAATAAAATGTTTGAAATGGAATAGTTATTTTTAAGTTCACGGTCTTCGAAAGCAAGGGGAATTGTTTCCAGAAAAAATAGTTCTACTTATAATACACATAAACATAATACACATAAAATGCAAGGACTTGCAGAAGACTTTAAGATTAGAAGAATATGCAGGAGCAATTTCTTCTTCTCCTGAATTCCTCCCATCTTATTTGGGACCTCTAAGGGTGTATAATACAATTTGTGATGCTTTTCCAAAGAGACAATGGCAATAACAATGCCAAGCGAGTGGATTTTTGAATAGAGGTTGCTTCTTTCTAGGGGAAATTGAAGTATACTGAGCAGTGTTGCTCCCTTCTGAGTGCAATCTTACATGACTTTGTAACACAGAAAATTAAGAGGATAAAATCTTAATGCATAATTATATTTCTGTGTTATAATATGCTATCATAATTTAGCATTTGCAAACATGTCTTTAGCAAGTAACTATCTGGCTGCTGAAAAAACCCTACATTGGGTCTCACACTAAATCAACCTGGAAACAATCTGTTATAGGAAGGTGCTATTCTGCTTGATATGCTTTGTATCCCTTTATGAGCATTTGACATCTGCTCTCCAAATCTGCTCTGGCTGCCTGTTGTTTTTCAAGTGGAGTTTGAAGTGCTGTTTTTGACCTATAAAGCCCAAAATGACTTGAAGCTTGCTTTTTTGAGAGACTGAGTCACTCCCCATGAGTTAAGATTACTGACACCACTGAAGCACCTTCGAGTGAAAGATAGGGAAATAATGACAAGGTATATGAGTGCTCTTTCACTGCAGAATTCACTTCCACACCTATCTGAAGTGATCTAAATTTGTTAATCTTTAAAACATTCCAAAGTCCCATCCATCTACACAGACATGTAGGAGCAATTGCTGTCATGAGGACTGAAAAGGGGAAGGGAGGGCTTTCTGTGTACTGTGTTCTGCGGCCAGGGAATGGCTGTTGCCTACTGACTAATGTTCCTGTCCATCGTGAATGGCATTTTAATTTGTCAAGAGCACCAATAGGTCAAAAAAGATATCTGAAGGTGTTCTAAAGACAACGTACAGCCTTTTAACACTCCACATACAGAGATGGGAGAATTAGAAATAGCTCTATGCATGAAAGTGAGCCTAACAATCCATCCCCACCCCACAAAAACAAAACACCCCATAAATCAAATGAACAAACAAATAAAACCCCACAAGCCTATATTCACTTGCTATTAATTAAAGTATGAAATGATGTGAGGAAGAGACAAATGTTATCCTGAATAATTCTAAAAAGCAGTGACAATTACTACATTATTAAAAGTCAGGATATATGAAGATAAGCCTTGCAGCTTAACTCCTTTCATTCTTAGAATATAAAAACATTTTAAACCAATGCTGGTTTGAAACCTGCTTAGCATGCTCATTCTAACCTCCTGCCCTGCCCAAGTACTTCCATTAGCAGTACCTCTCATTCCCCAGAAAAAAACAAAAAACCAAACCCAAACCAAAAACCCCTGACACCTGTAGGTGACTAGAAAAGACTTCTACAGCCCTCTAGTGTTGCCAAACTACAGACCCTGGCTGTAAGTGCTAATTTTTGCCCCACACTCTGAAGGAAACCCTTCAGACTTGGCCACTGCTGGACATACGAGTTACACTGCTGAAATCACACTGCTGGCAGAGTAAGATACACTATTCTCATGGTCACATCACACAAGGGACATGGTACCAAAAGCTTAGGACTGGCCTTTGCAAATAAAAGCATATTTGCAGAATGGAATAGGGAGAAAAAATTAATATCAAACATTCAGGTTAATTTGCTGTGTACATATTTAAAGAGCCGACTGGAGAGTTTATTATGCCTGCTTGCAGGCCCCTTAGCAGCACTGCTGCCTCGTTTCTCCTTTTCCTTCCTCCCTGCTTCTTTCCCAGTGAGTTCCCGTTGACAGAGCCTACGGCTATACTCTCAGAAATCATATAAAACCTGACAGTGCCAAAATTTCAACCGCAAAAAGGTGTTTTAAGGTGTTGCCTTTCAAATCTAATTTTGCCAGACAGCTGTGTCGGGCTGGCAGCGCGGCTCCCGGCTGCCCACGGGCTGCAGATGGAGCTGTTGACAAAACAGTTCCGCGCTGGGAGGAGCGCACGGAGCCGCCGCTCGCTCCCGCAGCTGCCCCGCTCCAGCAGCAGCACTTGCGCTGCTCTTATTAATGTTGCTGTGCTATTTGTTGCTTCAAAGTGTCTCTGCACAACTGAAAGAGTATTCTACCAAACCTCCTAACCTCAGAGAGCCAGCGCAAGGCTGCCTAGCTAACCTTCAAGATGTCCTTAAACTGTGAACATAAAAGCACGTTAACAAATCTGGACTAAGGCGAATTTTTAGGTGACTAAAAATTCGAATCAGTAATATGTGAGGTACACAGACAGAGAGCTATAAACAAAGCATCGATGCTTCTGTTATCAGCATTAACTCCCTTTGGAAAAGAACTTTTTTGTTCAAAAAACCCCAAATATTGTTGGTTTCTACATAAGGATGTGCTACACATTCCAATAAAAATTATATTTATGAAGGAAATGTTTGTGCCTCAGAACATGAAATGTGCAAGTAGTATTGATAGGAAAGGTGTAACAGGATCAAATTCACGCTGTTTAACTGTATATTGGCACTTATTACAGCTGTACACATAGCACTGTGCAGACTGACTGCTGTAGCACAACAGTTTATTTTGCACTTGAAATTTCTGATAAATATTGCCTGGAGATCTCTGCAGGGAACTAACAGAATCCCAGCTGTTATATTTACTGGCAAGGAAGTTAATTCAACCTTCCTTTGGACAATTCAAATTAAAGCACTGGGTCATAATTATGCATCAAGCAAGAATGATGACACAGATGATCTTTGTGTTTTCATGCAATTGAAAAAAGCTACGTTGCAATTAGTGTTTCAAGCATGATAAAGTGTTGCTGCAGCTTTGAAACTCCGCATACTTTAATTTGAGCAGATAAGTGAAAAAAAAAAGTAATTGCCTAATCTGAATCAAAGGTTTGAATTAAAATTCACAACTCTGGAGATTAAACTGGATTTTCTTATTTAGTTAGTTACAATGCTGAAAATATACAGTCAAATTCTATTCCCAATTACTGTAAGGTTTTTCAGTATATGTGAGAAAGTGTGGTCTATTAAAATTCCTGTCTACTACTTCATTAAAAGCTTATGAAACCAAACCTCAAACTCATTCTGCTGCAAGATGCATATGTCAGAGTGGCACTGCCCCTTTATGATTGTTTTTTAAATTACACTCAAGTATATGATACACGTTCTTCAAATACTCTGAGCATAAGCACCATCCCCAAAAGCTAAAATTATATCACACACTTCACGTGACTTAGTGAGTCAGTACATAAAAACATACCAAAAGGATGAATTTATAGAGACTATTTTACTAAAAAATATAGGAGAGTTAATGTCCAATACTAAACATGGTAATCATTTATTCCTGTCTTTCTTGTATTTATTCTGTAGCATCTAAATTATATTACTGCACATACTTGTTTGCTTGCTTGTCATCTTTTTTTTTTTTTTAAACTGGATGAAAAATATTGATCTTTGTATAGCATTAGCATTTAAATAGCCCTTTAACCATATGGTGTTCAGACCACAGTAATCTCAAGATTCCAGTTTACCAAAGTACATTAAAAGCCTCTAATATGTTAAAATAATATTTAAGTCCTTCACACCTATAGAAGATTTGAATTAATTGAATTATAGTAAGGGTGAAAAGAGACCCTAAAGTTCCTCCTGTTCCGACCCTCCTGCCATGGGCAGAGACACCTTCCACTAGACCATGTTGGTCAGAGCCCCATCCAGCCTGGTCTCAAACACTTTCAGCATCCAGAGCTTCTCTGGGCAACCTGTTCCAGTGCCTCATCATGCTCACAGTAAACAATTTCTTCCTAGTATCTTTATGAAAGGCATGCAATTTACAGGAGGTATTTTATAATTTTATGTTGCATTCCAGAACTTCTATACAGGATAAAAAAAGAGAAGTTATGAAAGTTCTGGAATATAACATAACATAGCTTAAAAAGAAAACCAAAAATCTGCAAAGTAACTTACACATGCCTTGTAGGACTTAAGAAGAAACCTTCAAAACATGCACCATTCAATGTCTTCATTTTGAAAAATCCAAAATCAGTGGATTTCCAAGGGAAATCTGCTGTGAAAAGGACAATACTTTTACGAAATTCAAGTGTTGACTCAGCATCTGGGCCATGATCAGTCTCTAAGATTTTTTAAAATGCAGTTTGATTAGACCTAGACATTGGAGAAAATGCAAATATATTTTCAATAGATTTCACATAAAAGCTGTGTAAAAAGTTTGGAGTCAACATTAATGTAGTCAAATAATACTTGACCAGGGTAGCCTAATTTTAAAATGTGCATATTCTTCTGTAGAATGTCTGCTCTCCTTTTTAAGTTCTTATATTCCTACTCATCACTAACTTCTGATCTCATCAAGTCTACGCATGTATGTTAAGACTATTGTGTTTAACACAGGTGGCTACAATGAATTCAGCTGTGAAAGTATAATCTTATTGTCTTAGTTTAATTAGGCAAAATTTTGACCTGGGTACATTAAAATAAATTACTTGTCTGCCAACAATTTACAGGTATATTTTGTGAGATCTTAGCCCTGTTGGACTTGACATTTGTCTTTGTATTTTCATTCATTTTATTAAAATTACAAGAATTTTTTTAATATAACACAAATACTAGTTTTGACAGCTACATTCCATATGGTGATCCATAATTAGAAAGTAAAATTTTTAAAACTCTAAGAATCTAAGATAAATAAGAAATTATTATAAGACATTATTAACCAGCATTGGATATATTTGTTGCATAAGTAATGAATATTACAATGATTACCGATATAGTTTCCTGATAATTACACTAAATACCACTAAATAATTGCACACCAAATAGTTAAGTAGAAGACCCATCAATTTTTGCATAATTCAGAATATATTCAGACATAATTCGAAAGGAACGTGTATCAAATTGAACACAGAAAAATCATTTGAGGTGTAAATGATACCTATTAACATGCAATGCTGGTTAAACGTGGAATGAGGATTGACAGAGTTCATAATAAGGATCCAAGGGAAATGAGGTAGCTGAGTAAGAAGCAGGTGTTGTCTGAGCCAGGAACTCAAACACACAGGTGTTTGAGAAACATCACACTCCCTTCAGTGATCTCAAGGGCCTCACCTTTGAGTGCCACTCAGAATAGCAGCATTCCCACAATTTCCTCATTGGGCCCCCCTCACCACCTTTTTTTATAGTACTATTATAATTATGCAAAATTATTTAGGAAAGGATGTCACACTGGCTCCTTCTACATTTTTCTGCTTTAGTGTGTGTGAAGTGGGAAAAAAAACTGTAACTCTTTTTCTAGCAAATGAGAGAAAATGCAAAATAAATGAGAAACTTGCAATAAGAAATCAATGAGAAGTCTAATGTCTCTGAAGTGAATCCTGTTGAATTTGGCATGAATGAAGATTACTAAATTTTTTAAGGAATTAGTGCTAATTATCCTGTGCTCCCATTTACTGATCCAAGCCTGTATTTACGTAGTCATTCTCAACTGACAAAAAGCATGCTATTTATAAATGAATCTTTAGGCAACAAAAAAGTGCATCAGCTTAATAATAAAACCCTTTCAATAAGTCAAATCATCAAGTACATGAGCAGTGAAGAGAGCCTATAATGTTGAAACTATAACTTGATTTGTGAGAAGAACCATTCAATCTTGTGGGCAGGGAGAAGGGAGAAATCTGATCTGAATTTTAAATAAAATTCTACAATGGCAAACTACCTATTCAGGCTAATTTTGTTTCTATTTTGCACCTACCCTTCTTTCTTGTGTTTATTAGAATAACAACAAAAAATTAAACAAAACAAGATGGCAAATTTCATAGCTGTTCTAACCCTATCAATTTTAAGCTCTTATAAGCTCTGGTAAAGCCATGTATCAGCTCCTACTGTGCAATGGCTTTTTTTATACAGTTTGACTATGTGATGAAAGAAACTAGTTGACATGCACTTACCGTATTAAGCCCTGGCACCTGCATTGCAGACACTAATCAAAGTGCTCCTTCAGAGGGGTGAAAGAATCGCCATTTGTAACACAATAATTAGGCTGGGTAGAAGGGCCTGAAAAGTAAATCAATCTCGTCTGCTCTCTAAATCTGACACCATTCTCTAGGCAGATTGTTAACATAATGAGACAGAAGCCTACAAGAGGTCCCATAAAAGACCTATGTCTTTTTTTCCCCCTTCTTTCTTTATATTTGCAATGTTACTAAGAGCATAATTACACACACAAACCTACCCTAAGTCACTGGCATAAAAGCAGCTATTTCTAAGAAGCTCATCAAAAATTAGTTGGCAGAACAGACAGGCTATATAACACAGCAGCAGGCTGACTCAATTTGCCCAACTGGATGAAGATTATTTTAACCTATTCCCTACTAAAATTATCATGATTATGTCTGACAGGGAAAAGTAATAAGTTCCTATAATATGGCAAGAAAATAATTTTGGTGAATTAATCTGATTCTCTGTTCACACTGGGCAAATGAAGAATAATTCCCCTGAAATCAATACTATTATCAAAATTGTGTGAGGAAAAAATTACATCCAGTGTGACCACTGTGGCTTTTAAAAAAGAAAACCATTAACAGAATAGAAACGTCAGCAATAAAGTTTTTAAAGACAACTTTTCATGTACAGCCTCTCAAATTTCAAGAGTATAATCTTATTTAATAGACAAAAATAAGCAGTCCCATTTTCCTTAGTAAGAAAGTTGCACTGTAGTTGATGCTTTATAGCACCAAAAGCTTAGGAACCTTTGTTACAGATAACCCGTTATGGTTATTGTAAATAGTTATGTCAAAAATCGTATAAAAATATATAATATAAAAATAAAAATGATCTATGCTGCAAGTGGTGGAATGAAGTAAGAACATATTTGTGTAAAATAATAAAATGAATGGGATGCATCTCTCTTTTTTCACAGTCCAGCACACATTAGCCATTATTTTTACTCATATACCATAATTTAATTTAATCACTCCCTTTTACAGACTCTAAACATGTAGCCTGGTAATACAGTACTGTCTGTGATAAACAGGTGCAAGCTTTGCATTAAATCTGCAAAGCCTCTCCACTGAGGCTTTTCAGGTGTGCTTTGTCTGAGCTTTCCTGGACCTGAAGCTCTGTTTTACTTGCTTGAGCTGTGACAACTTCTCTAATTGGACAGGTGGCAACAGCTAATCCGTGTTACTTTTGTATGTCCTTGTATGGTAGAACCATATTTTTGCATAAATAGCAGTAGCAGGCAATTATTCTACATGGAATGAGATATTTATGACTCTACCATCATGATGATGTAGAGAATTATTGGCCCAGAATGGCAACAGCAGCCTTGAGAATTGTGGATGAAGTGTGTAGCACTGAGGAGCTCTAAATTTAACTTATACAATACATTCAATTAAATTACATGCTTTCCAGCAATTTTGGTTTTTTTTCTTTTCATCTGTACATCATGCTGATACTTTCAAATTCTCTCAAAATTCAGGATACTCAATGTGACCAACAAAGGCCCATAAAGATCACTCAATAATTACTAAATTCTTGTAATACAAATTTCATACATATTTCACAAGTACTTACATTCTCAATTAAAAAAAATAATCTCTTAGACTGTTTAAATGCCAGAAGTAGTATTTCAATGCAAGCTAGCCAGTTTGTCTTCTTTTACAGTTATGTCAGGAGCATGACTTCTGTGATCTGCCTGAGTGACCTCAAAATGAGATGAATTGTTGGTAGGCACCTACTTCTTCACATGGATTGGGTCATTTGGCTCACATTTGAATGTCTACACTCAGGTAAGGAAACTTAAAAGGAAAATAATAAAGAAGCAGTGTAAGGGTAACAGACTGTCTGCAAGCTTTTAATAGAGTCACAACTTTTTGGAAAGTTTATTCATACACAGGATGCATAAAACTTAAACTTCGCAATCAAAATTTCACACCAATTCTCTGCTGTGCCTGAATCCATTGTCCAAAGAAGGTTTTCAAAACAATCTCTTACTCTGCTTCAGCTTCTTTTACAATATTACACCTTCCCATTCTAAACTGGTTTGTTTTAGTTTATTTTGTTTTGTTGTGTTGAGGTTTTTTAGTTCAGAAATTCTGCCTTGCAAAAGAGGAAGGAATCTATTGCTGAAATGGCTGCCCAGCACATGAAAGCTATTAACAGCACACAGAAGCTGTATGGAGTCATTCAATATGACAGGAAAAATTGAATTGAAAACTGACTTCAGTCTGAACCCTGGATAAGCACTGTTTGGCTAGGACAATGTAGATTCAGTGCTGTAGAACAACTGATTTGATGATGTTAAATCAAGCTTTTAGAACTATACACTGCAGAAATGACAAAGTTTCTCTATTACACCACCAATACAAATGTTCATCATTGCTTTAACCAGAAAAGCAACATGTACAGAATTGCTTCTATACTACTTATATACTTTTATACTACTTAGTGGACATGCAAAATTTTTAGAAGGCAGTATCTGTATCATATAATGTTACACAAAACTTAAAATGATATTCTAAAATATGCAGTTTGTAGAACATGCATGTTTTATTGAATACCTCAAATGAATGCAAAGCTGCAAGTTGTGTTGATCTTGTTTTCATATGATAATATGCAGAAAGTAAGGCCAAAGTGATCAGTATGAACAAGGTTTTGACTTTTATAAGAACCCTTAGCTGAATTACCAAGGAAAAGAAGTATTTCAAGTTTATTTTTTAAGAAAGAAAATTAAAACCATTTTAATGAAAACACCATGAACATAAAAAGTCTACAAAGAAAATGGCAACCATGACTTGCATCCTAGCATAGTGCATATCTCTTCTGTCTGGATGGTTGGCATGTAAGAAGCTAGGCATGTCAAGAGCAGACAAATTCCTTTAGAATTTAAAAACACCATAATTAAGGTAAAAATCTCTTTCTCAATACCACTGAAAAACTCTTATCTGCAGAGCTGATGGTTACTGCACTTTGTGTGCTCTTTTGTGTACTGCCTGAAAGCAGCTTATGCCATGGATGCAAAACACGAGAGATCTCACAACTATTTTCATGATTTACTATGGACCATCAGCACCCTGGCATCTAACTAGAGCAATCTCAACAAATCTCAGTATATCAGATGAAATTTAATTTTTACTGCCCTTAGTATGAAAAATATTTTGCTCAACCTGCAACAGGGGCAGGGACAAATCTGCAAGAAAGACAAAAGAAACCCAGCTCTGGTTTGCTGCCACTGTTAAGAGCAAAGGAAGTGAAAACTGCTGGTAGGTGAAGCCTGATATCCAGCGCAAACACCCCCTCTCTGGTGTGCACACAAGTCTTTTGGGAGCTACAGCAGGCTGCTTTTCAAGGTCCCACAGTTTCAAAAATAGTATAGCTATGGACATTTTGCTGTTCCTCTCCTTTTACACCTACAGTTTCAGAGAGCAACAGGAGGAGGAGTTGTTTACAGTATTTTAAATTTTTTTTACTTTTTGTCCTTAGCTGCAATTCTGAGGGGGGTTCAGGCAGAGATTTAAGAAAAGAACCCAACTGCGTGTATTCTAACAGCTTAAAAGAGAAAATTGCACATCGTTTTGACAATCCTTATTTAGTATCTTTGTTTTTTCCCAGATAAATCGAGAGAACTGATGCTATAGCAGTTGACTAAAAACATTAATGAGCTGTGTCTGTTTTAATTGTTTCAGACTAGCAATTTCACCCGTAGCTTGAAGGTCTTTGAGAGTGCAAAAAAATCGAGTTAGAGGCCAAATTCTGTCCCTTGACTTCAGACAGTTAATATAGAATAACCTCTCTGACAGTAGCCCAGCTATTCATGATCCACATTTATGTGAATAACAGCAAAGAAGGATGTTGACAATTTCTCTCAATTAAGCTGAAGAAAAAAAAATACCCATACAATACAGTACAAGGCTAAGTCATTTATATATATATATATATTAGAGTTTTTGGGAGTTTTGTTGTTGTTATTTTAGTTTTTTTTTGTTGGTTTTTTTTTTAGTTTTTCAAATGAAAACACATCCCTGAAGAAATAAGGACCCTGGAAAACATGACCCTGAATACGGATGTGTCTTATTTTGGGGTCATGCTTTGAATACTAGTTTTTGGTTACTCAGAAGCCAAGTGACTGCAGTTAGTTGAACAAACTATAACGAGATGGTTTTCAATAGCATTTTGAGATTAAAAAGTGTGTCAGAAGTGCATTGGAGCCTACCAAAAATTGCAAGGCCTTCCTAATACTTTAAAGATTCAAAACATTCTGGATGTATCAGGCTAAAGACTGCATTTAAGAATTATGTGCAGGTATTAGACATAATCCTCCCAAAAGTTTTGTGTGACAGTCTAAGCTTCTGATTTTGACAAAAGGAGTAGAAAGGGTTATGCTGGAAACTCCTGTTCCTACTGACTCTTACTGACATGATAGTAATGTCTCATTTGTAAATTTTCTACAGAGACAACCTAATTTGAAAGGTGGAGCAATCTGAGAAATAGTATTATCTGCTAAAATTGTGTTAGCTAAAGGCTGGTAAGCTTCAAGAAGCCAACAGAAAATGGTCTGCTACCTGCCTCTGCATTTTGCAGCTCAGAGTTCACCTCCAAAAAAATAGAGGGAAAGACAAAATAGTGAGACAAGAACTGTGTACTATCACAGACATATTTTTACTGGATAAAGAGCGGACCTTCAGAAATTCAGTTGATATACCTGGTAGTTAACATAACAAAACAGTAATGACAGAGTTTAAAGGAGCAAGTGGTACCAAGATGTCCAGAGCTTTACGCCACTAGTCCCTCCAAGGCAGCAGGCCAAGGGCAGTGCCACAGTAACCAGCACAGGCCCATTTTCACTGACTTTTGTTGAAGCTACAGGACTTCATGAAATTAGTCACCTTGGAGATGAATCCTTCACTTTTACATGCTAATGTGCTCCCTTAGGTGTTCCCTGTGCTCTGTTCTGGGTTTCAGTAAAACCTTTTATCAGAGCCATTGTTTTTAACAGATAAAATAAAGAGACAATCAAGGCAAAAACTGACCTTCAAAAGAAATTAAATTAAAAGAGAAGCAGCTAATAAATTTGAAAACCTTCTAATTGCAAATTAACCCCTGACTCACCCACCTGATTATCAGCTTAGCTTTCATACCACTTAATTCTCTGCACACTTGTAAAGAGGAAATAGCCATCACTCTTCCTAGCCAGCATTTGTTTCACTCTCAGAATACAACAGGAGAATATGGGTCCAGTTACTAAACAGCGCTAATAAACCCACCTTAATTGCTTCAATTAGATCATCCACAGGGAATCACTTTACACAACCTATAGGGATTAACAGGCTCTTCATGAACTACGAACAATTACACAGGGATGAGTAACCATCAAGAGCTGGCGGAGGAACAAAGTTGCTATCTATAAGCAGTTGTCTCAGTTACTCTCTGTACTCATCTGTGGGGAGGAATTATTCTTCACCGAAGTACCCAACCAGGACAAGTCAGAGGCAGATATCTGTAAAGACATCCCTGAGGATCATGCTAAGATTAAGCCCAAAAGTAAATGTAGCCTCATCGTTCTGGATGTGTCACAAGAGCAGGCATTTAGTATTTTGACACCATCTTTGCTCAGCCTGTGTACCTTGCCCTTTTCAGATTGTGTTCACCTTGTGTTTTTGAGAGGTGTTTATTTGGCATAGCAAGAGAATCAGTGCAAATACAGAAAATCAAAGGATTCATAGAAAGTAAATACAGGGGAGGTATTTCTTTTAATGGACAAATATTTAAACTGGTTTTGACTTTATTTGATCATTTTTGTGAACATCATATTTTAAAGTTACATCTATTAGTAATGAGAAGACAAGAAAGAAAAGAGTAAACAGTGCTTCCCATGTGGCAATTTCTATATGTGGCTGGGTACATGTATACAAATTTAATGTACACACACATTTATTGAAGACTATACATGCACAGAGATGAATGGTATGAAAAAATGTGTGTTGAAATTTCAAATACCCTAGGGATAACAAAATAATTCTAGAATTATTTTCTGGGCATCCCATTCAAGTGGGAAGGATGCAATCTCTCGAATACAGAAAACTGCCTTACAGCTAAAACTCTAGCATCTGCCTGCTCTAGTGAGACCATGTAGGACTCCATATGCTTCAGTGAAACTAAGCTTGTAGACTGAAACTTGCCCCCAACTAAATTTATGGTGGTTGGGTTGAGGAGTCGATTATAATTCCACAAAATGACAAAGTAGAAGCAGTCTTGTCACAACTTAAGAGGTCACAGTACCTTCTAGGATGTGATCAAAATGGAGACAGAATATTCTAGCCATAAGAAAATCCCCAGGGCTTTTTAATTTTGCCAAAAGCCTGGATGAGCTGGCTGATTATAGCATTTGACAACTTATATACCATTTCAGGAAAAGAAGGCTTATTCTAAAGCCATGGATTGGTGACAAAAACCTTCTAAGAAGTTCTGGTTGCAAACGATACAACTGCTCTTTAACTGCATCTCAGTCACAAGCATTTGACTTAGCATATAAAATAACTTTGGGATTTCTTCTGTCTGCCTTTTTCTGCTACTTGAGACCCTGCCTACATGTCATTTACACTGTACTTCTCTGACAAGCTGAAGCTGCAAACAAACAGTATCTTCCTAAAGAACATTTAATGAAGTAGGAAAATACCATAAAATGTCTTTCTGATAGCATGCCCCGCTTACCACAGGCTGGAAACAAAGACACTTAGGATGTGAAATAACATTTAACCTGAAATGTCTTGTATGGCCAGTTGACAAAAACAATTTCCCAAAGGGCAAACACCTTCTTTTCAGGTATCAGGATGAAAGGAAATGGGCCAAGTGAATGAACACCTGCACTCAGTCCTTGCATCAGTATACTTGAATAACCCAAATTATCAGCTAGCTCTCCAGAGGCACACAGAAAAGTTCTAAAAGTGTTCTGCTGTGTTGGACCGGCAGCAAGAAATGCTTCTGATCATTTCCAAATGATGAGTGACATGTTAAAGAAGAGGAGAAAGTAGAAAATGATTGCTTGAGAAAAGCAGAATAAAACCAGTATCTGCTTTACAGTCAGACAGCCTTTACAAAGGACAGATAATGCTTCTAAGACTAATAACATTCCTAGCACTCAAACTGGGGAGAAAGACAGTTTTATCTACTATATGAGCAGGCTTACTAGTATATATCTTTTGCTCTTCCAGACAATCCTTCACTCTGTCTATCGCACCACACCACTTAATTTGCAGCTATTGCCAAGTCAGTGTTTCATCTAAGCAAAGTTGGTAGAATTCCTATAGGACTGTAATATTCAAAAAAATTGCACAAAAAAAAAAATGATGATGATTCATGTTATTCCACAGTGCAACTGAGATGAATCTGATGCCGGTTTTTGAATCCTTGTTCTCTGGAGATTGATATGGGGAAGTAGGAAATGTTTTGAACTTCAGAATTACTCCATTCAGTGGCAGTGACATTGCTCTGTGGCCTACATTCTTTAAATTCAGGTTGAAGATACCGTGTTGCTCTATTTCAGATTTTTATTCTTCAAGTTTGTTTCTAATGCCAAGAGTATTTGGAAAGAAAAATTTCAATACTTTAGAAGAAATATCTAACAATAAGTAGAAGGCACCTAGCAAATCAGCTAGAAAGTAAGATCCAATACTTAAGAAAATATTACATATTATTTAGTGTATTTTATTTAAAGAAAAAGCTTTTCCACTTGCACAGAAATATTCCATTTTCTCAGTAGTGTTTTCCAATTATTGTAGGTTTTCAGTTAGGAGCTGAGGTTTTTTTATTAATTATTGTTAAACAATAATTCTGGGTTTCTTTTTTTATTATTATTTTTGGGCACGTAACAAAATCAGATTCACTGCATTACCTTAACTCTCTGAAGAATGTCTGATCTTTTTTCAACTTTAAAAAACCCCAAAATTGAAAAGAAAGAAAACTGAACATGAGACAACATGACAAGAACACGTTCTTTGCCATGTACCAAATCAATTTCTTGGGCATATGTGGTCCATATGCAAAGACAACAGCCTTTGCCATGCCCTTCAGTACATAAAAGTTGTACAGAGCTAAATCCACTGCTTGTTTGTATGGTCTTCAACTGCATGCTAGATTAAAACAAATAAAATTTGTATATTAATGGGTAACGTACTATCATCAAAGAGAAAATGTTACTAAGGAAATGGAAAAACCTTTCCATAATAAACTGGAGAAAATACAGAAGGAATAGTAGTTTAAGTAACTCATTTCAGCTAGGGTTGCTTAGAGCTAGAAGTATGACTGAATTAATTAATAATTCAAAACTACAGGAAAGAGAAGCATATTCGTGCTCCTTCAAGAATAAAGAAAGTCTAACTTTTTTTGAAAATAAACAAAAGAAAAGTTGAATTTTTTTGGTAGGAAAAAACTATTCCGAAATGTTTGGGATGGGTATCAAACATTATTGGTTAAAAACTACCTCTGCAGTTGTTATGTGCAGACCTAGAGCAGCATGTGGTACCTGCCACAAACTGCTTATGGGATTGTGACATTTGCTGAGCATTTACACAGAGGAATAATGGAGCATAAGGTTAGGTTGCCCTCATGCTGAGACCACTGCCCATTGTGCTGAGCAATGCTGTCTCTGACTCTCTTCTGATCCCCCATGGCCTGGACATATTTATTATCTCTTGTCTTAGACTGTGCAGAGACATTTTAAATGAGTCACGGTGGCAGGTGGCCCTTATTAATACCTCTTAGGATGTGAGAGCTGCTGGAATGCCTAATCAGAGAGAAGAAACCAGAAGGTGGGACAGGGAAAGGTCCTATGAGGAAACACATGAAAACAACTATATTTGGATCAAAATATATTTTGGTCATTTGAGTCAAAAATAATGGTACAGTCCAAGAAAAGGAAATTCTGTGTAGTAATAGCTTAATATAACCTGTTTGGAGCAGACCAGGGATTAATAACATTTTGTACTATCCTTGTAGATAGGTAACAAAAATCACAGGTTACTCTATTGTTACAAAAGAAGGAAAGTTAAAACTATGGACCGTAACAAGTTCCATTTGATAACTACATCTGGAGTAAAATAATTCTAAACACTGAAATTTAGTGGAAGCTAAAAATTTTATTAGTTCTGCTATAGAAAAATACTTTCCAGGAGAGGCAAAATGACTATGTGTTTTCCTATGCAAGCTTAGACTCCAGTAACAAAAGCACCATAGAATACAAAGGAAATGTTCTCTTTCTATTCTAGCTTACTGGAACCGGAGATCAGTGGCATTATCATCCTTTTCTTGAAAGGAAGTACAGAGAACAGGAACAGACATGCATAAAGGTGCATAAAGTCTATGTAGGACTTAAAACCACTAAAGCAAAAGGAGTGGAGAAATTGTTATGGAAATACAACATGATGTGGTAAGTAGAAAAAAACAAGTAAATACTGTTGAGGAAAAATAACAAGAAGAAATGAATCACTGACACTAATTTGTTTCTGGAACAATCTTGCAAGATTAGGGTAAGAAATTAACTGCTTTTAACAAAGCATCTGAACACACACAATAAGTCGCGGCAGGAGGCGGTGTGAGTGATACACTTAGATTTTGCAAATGGCTGATTACTCTGATTTACTCTACATTATCCTGTATTAAACACACACAAAATTTTTAGTGTTTTATTTAGTTTGTTTTTTTTTTTAAACCCATACTGGTTAAATAGCAGCACTCTGAAAGTGCTTAAAATAAACAGTCAAGCAAATGAGTTTTGTTTTGAAGAAAAACACGCCATTTTGAGGTTTGAGCATTCTACAAATGATTATGTACTCTCTACTTTTTTTCACTAAATTAAAAATCAATATATAAGACTATAAATAAAAATGTCTAAACATCTAAAAATATAAACATGCATTTACACATACTCTTGAGTACACATGAAAATGGAATGTCTTGACATCAGAGGTAAATGTGCTTTGGATGTCATTTCCAGAGGATAGAACACCATAAAAATACTTCTTTTAAAAAAAGAATCTCAAAATTTGCAAATTGCTAGAGTGAGTCAGTTATTTGAGGTGATCCAATTAAAATTAACTTATTTTAATCACAGGAGTGGTCACTTACACCATCCAGAGCCACTTAAGTTTATGGACAGTTTTACCGTAGAAAAACAATGGCTGGTTGCCAATTGCTGTTATTGTGAGATATACAGAGGTATGCAAAGAAATATTTTGATGTATTTATATAATATATAAATATATACAGAGAAAGAATGAGATATAGCATTTGGCTTTCATTATTGGAAGTACTTATTAAAAAGATTTTTGGAGTGTGTTTATATTTCCTTTTCTATTAATAGGTACATCACCTTTACATGAGCAAGGCAGCGTTGCTGCAAAAGAGAGGATGAAGTACTTGGCCCACAGAAACCAATTACAGTTCCGCTACAACAACAAGGAAATGAAAACCAATTGAAAGCACAGCTAATCCTCATCTTTGAAGGAACACAGCACTAAAATACTTGTCATACACTGACATTTTAATGCTTCTCACTCCTCAAACCGTCCCACCAGGCCTCCTCTGTCCTCCTCCCTTACATTGTTCTACACATGTCTTATGGGGGAAAAATAATTAAATATCACACTAAGTCTTGAATTAGAGTTCTGGTATGTACCACTTTGGGTTATCATACATTAAAATAGGGGAGTCAGACAATATTTGCATGCTGTTACCTTCTGGAGAGAAAGTAGGTCTTCACATGCCATCAGCTCTAAAAAATTCATTGAAATAAGGAGTAAAAATGTGAGATTAATTATGTAAGGTAAGAATTTGTGGTCTTTGACACAGCATTCCTGGTGAAAAAACCCAAACGAGCTGAACCATAAAAATACAATAATAGTTTGTGGGAGTTCCCTAAAAGCTAAATAGGATTCCATGGAAAATTTTCAAATTCTTGGGATTTTTAAGAGAGAAGTTATCTAGAGACCTCAAGTATTAATCCAAATATAATAATGTTATTTTAAAACTTTTATTCCAAGTAAATGTACAGTTTAAATGAAGCACACAAGTTCCTTCTACTGTCAGCAGTTATAGTAACCTGGACACACAAATAATGAAATCCATAATCAATTTTTCTCTTTTACTTTCAATGCATTTAAAAATCTTTAGAGTTCTCTTCTGTGTCCTCCTAGTCTGAAATGTCTAAAGTTATTACAGAAAGTTGACTGCAATATTTGTTATTATTGATTATTTCAGGAGTAAGAATAGGCATGTAACTTCTGCTCATGAACAGCTAGATATGTGTGAGATTTGATCCAAACTACCAAAGCAACACCTTTGTTATATCTTTATAGCTGTTTCTTAGCACCCACTTTTCATGATCCCTTTCCAGCTCATGAAACAACATGGTTTATTCATTAGAATCTCCTTAATGGGCTACAGAACAGGAGCCATGATAAAAAAACCCTATTACTCATGAATTGGAATTTTATCATTTAACCAATTATAGTTCTGAAATATTAAAGGAGGAATGAAACTTGAGCTGTCCTAAATGGAAATCCACTACTAATTTTAACTTCCGACTTTTCTGGTCTTTCTTATTTCTCAGAGTCTTACTTATTTCATTCCCTGTTCCTTGTTTATCCTCCAAGAGCAATTACTGTGCTTTTAGATTTTTAGTGAAGATTTAAAGAAAATGTGATCATGATGATTAGCTAGATTAATGCTGGCTTGCTTCAAAGTAAAAGCTGATTTTGATATGGGATTCAGATTCCAATAACTGCCTGGAAAAAGGCTAGCATGAAGATTAGAAAAAAGTAGGCGTCTACTTATCCTCAGTTTAAATTAATATCTTTTTCAGTGTAGAGAACATTTGCTTCATTCTTCCTTAGGTTAGTTCCTGCCTTGCTTTAAATCACCGCTGGAGCAGGTCTACCAAAGAGCCTGCACTTGCCAAATCAGTCATGCATTCCTACAGAATGGAGAAAGAGTGCCAGGGGCTGTCTCTTCTTCCCCTTCTCCGAATCCAACACCCTTTGGCAGGCTGTTGCAAGCCAACCTATGCATTTCCTGATCTTTATCTACCCAGGTCCCATACTGATCTTAACCAATGATATCTTGTTTATTATATCATTTTAGCAACAGAAATGTTACATATGAGACTGCAAGAAGAAATGCAGATAAAACCCTGCTTGTAATATATCAAATGTGAGCATTATCCAGTTTTCTAAAGTCTGTTGGTTTTATTTTTACAAATGCAATGCATCACATTTTATTTAATGCTCACTAGTATACTACTAGCTCTTTTTCTGTCATTTAGTTTAAACTATGAGGTTTATCTGAGTGCTGTTGACTCCACACTAACGAGCATTAACCTTTCACTAAAGTGGTTTTAGAGACACAGCTCTCAGGCTTGCTTCCTTGACATAATTCAAACACAGTTATTGTTAGCTTTGTTTTTATGTTGACAATTTCACATGATTAGAGGGAAAGAAAAATCTTTGTTCATCCCATTCCTGTCACTGTTAGCAAAAGCCAAAAGACACCGGAATAAAAAACATCTGAGCAGAGCCTTTAAAAATGCCCAGTGCTCCTGAAGAGTCAGCAACGACAAGTAGGGATCCCAGTAAGTCAATTCAGATCTCTGTCTGACTCCAACCACTAGAACTTGGCACACCTGCACTTGTGTTTCACCTATCTCAGTTAAGTGCCTCATATTAAGTGACATGAATCTGGGCCCTAAGTGCCCTCTTTCTCTTTTGCAAGTGGACTGTCTCACATCTTCTTAAGACACTGTGCATGTGCATGGATTACTTACTTAGCCATAACACTTCTTCAGAAGCTAATATACTAGCTACTTTCAAGAAGAACTGAAAGCTTCCCACAGAGGAATCTTCTATGCACAATGATATTTAAGATCTATTGTTGCACCTTGTATATCAAGGGAAATATTTTCTCAGTATTAATGGAAGAGAACACTTTTCATTTTGTTTCTGAAGATCAAGCATGATTTCAGAAAGGTTAGCTAGGAAAGGGAAAATACCTTGATTGTTTTCCATGTCTCACTCTATTGTTTTTTCAATTCATCTGGTTGTCCATCTGAAATAACTTGCACAAAGGATGAATTTTAAAAAGCAGCCCACAAAACTTGGAGAGCAGTCTGCATTCAAATGCAATTTATACTTTACAAGAACTATGTTTGGTCAGTGCCTTAAATTACAGTCTTGCAATGTGGAGATGTTTTAAGATTTAAATGAAGGTTTCCTACACCACTGACAATTAAAGCATTTCTAGGATAATATCACTGTTGAGTTAATACTAGGTCTAACCATATTATACATTATACAAGATTATACTTTCATTATAATCTTGACCAAGTCAGTTCAGTAAAGGTGAGTGCTTTCAAGATGTAGAATTATAAATGTCAACTGTGTACAAGTAACTCTCTTTAAATATACATGATCAGGCTAGCTTTCCTTTCAGAGGCACAGGAAAGACCAAGGACATGTATTTTCTTTCGTCTTTGAAACAAATAACAGACATTGTCTTCTTCTTTCACTATTAAATTCATAAACAATCCTTTTTATGAAGGATTTTTTTTTTATTTACACTTATTCATGAGGTGTAAAAAATAGGAAAAATATTATTATACAATACAGTAACACAATGTTATGGAATGTTCAAACTGAAAATTTCTTTCTCTAAAAGATAATAGCTAAGAGGACTACAATTATCAAAGCCCAGTCAGGTTAATGAATGGAAATTATGCCATTATCCTTTTTTTATTGTCATAGTACTACTGGGTTTTTTTTATTTTATTTTATTTTGAGGGGGGTGTGGGGGAGAGATTGGGCAGGGATGGATATATTCCATGTGGCTTTTTTACAGAGACTTTAAAGGGAATACAGGACTTTAGAATTTCTTTAAAATATGATCAGGCAAATATGTATATTGTTCTATATATTGGTTAATATATGGTTCCATGTAGTAGCCAAAGAACTTGCAATTACAAATACTGATTGACTATTTCTGAAACTGCAATTACTTCAACATTTCTTCCAGCAATGGACTGAAAAATTACTTACAGGGATCAGAGACTTCCATTCTTTGCATACACAGAGATAACTATCTAAATCAGAAAAAAAGCCCCACATATGATTGTAAAACCTGTCTTCTTTCCCTCCTAAATTTACCTCTTTTGATTAACGAATAATTTGCTAGCCTGAGAGTTCAACAGGACTGAATTCTCAATTCATACTCCAAATGCACTGGGAAACACAGTCTTTGTTTCAACCTCATATTCAAATCTTTTTTATTATGCCAGGAAGGGTCCATTTGCAACTCCAAGAAGATCTCATGGAAATGTTCAGCCAGAACTTTCTCAATACTTAAGCTACTTATGCATGGCATTATTTTTTTCTGTGAACAGTTGGGTCTAAATGGCAAGGTTTTGGTAGTGGGGAGCTATCTCATTTCAGACAAATCCAGTTCCAGTTGTCTCCAAATGGAACCATCACAGGACACAGCTGAGCCTATTGACCAAGCTAGTGGTGCCTGGGGAAGCATGTTCATGAAAGAGAAAAATACTGGATAACAGAGTAGTGAGAGGGGAAAAGACTAAGAAAATTGTATGAATACCAAGGTAAGAAAAGAAGGAAGGGGGAGATGGTCCAGGCAATAGAGTAGACATTCCCCTGCAGCCAGAAGAAATGCCTACACAGCAGCAGGTTTATCCTAGAGGAACTGTAACTCATGAGAAGGATCCTTACTGGAAGAGAGGAGAAGTGTGAAGAGGAAGGAGTGCCAGAGAGGAGACCTTAGGGACTGACCACAACCCCCAATTCCCCATTCTCCTGTGCTGCTTGTGGGGTGGTGGTAAGAAAGGTAGAGGAGCCAAGAGTGAAGTTGGCCATGGGTAAAAGAGAAAGTGTTGGTTTAATACTTGGGTTTGTTCTTTACTATCTGAATATACTTTAATTTGCAAGAAATTTAATATTCCCGAAGTCAGTAACCAGTAAGAAACCTCCCTGTCTTTATCTCAGCCAACCAGCGTTCTCAGATGATTTTCTCACCCACTCCCACAGGAGCAGTGACTGAGTGGCAAGGTGGGAATTTGTTCCCTAGGCAAGGCAATCCCACTACAGCACCTAAGTTAAATGTAGGTGTATCATTCACATGACACTATAGCTAATCTTCTAAAATAAGGCATGACTCACCCCCTTGGCAATGCCTTCCATTGTGTTCTAAGTTCCAAATTTGCACAATAAATATATTCTGAATAATTTGTTTACATTTAGCATTAAAACACACCTAAAGCTGTATGAACACAGATAATTGAACACAAAATTAACTCCAGAAGGTTTAAGTATTGTACTTTGAGTCAATTGTTTCCACAAATAGCTGCACTGGTACTGTACATAATAGGATCAAGAAGAGACCTGTGTATCCAAAAGCTATTCCTTTCTACCAACTGTAACACTCATCTTAATACTACAAATAAAATGCAGCTCAACCTCATATTGCTCCTAATTAATGAACATATCATCTATGGAGTTTGTGTTTTAATTTCCTTCACCTTCAAACTGGTGGTTTTATTCAAGTTTTCCTTAGCAAAAATTGTGAATATTTTCTATAGTGGTAAATATTTTTTACCATGGTAATATTCAAAGTTCTATGTGGCAAAGGATCTTGAATCCATTATTTATACTTCATAAAATGGAAAACTGACATGAAAGACCCAAATACTTTTGAGACTAAATCAATCAGAAAACAGATATTCCCAATCAAAGAATATGATTTCCAAGAACACTAGGTACAAATAACACAAACAACAACTAAAAACACCAAAAACCCAGCAACCCAAGAAAACCCAAAAAAACCCCACCCCAAACATACTGATAAGGAAAGAAGGAGAAAATAAAATTTCCTTTAAGATTCTGAACATGAGCTAAGGTGGCGAACTTCCTTGAGATATTTTAGGACAGGAAGTAAAAATACTGCATGGCCCCTCCTCTAGATATGCTTAAATATTTTTGTGAATTACTCCTGTAACTGAATAGGGAAATGATGCTGACTTCTAATACAGAGCACTTGATAAATACCTTAAGTATGAGAAACCGTATATGCAGCAAGGGACGTATTAAGGCTAATTGCCAACAAAGTCTTTCAGCCTTCCCCATCTAAAATTAGTCATCTATGTATAATATACTTATATAGGCTCCCTTTTTATCCAGTCCAAAGACTTTTACCAGACAATTCCCACTACTCTCAGGCACCTCTTTTTGCAGTGTATTAATTACTTGGTGTCCATGTCTTTCCACTGACCACAGGAGGAGCTATATGTCCAGTTTATAACTTGACAATTAGACAATTGAGTTGGGTGAGATAGGTCCTACCCAGGCTAATCAGAGGCAAACAACTTCTAGCAAAATAGTATCTCCTCTTTGCCAGAGGAAAACTAATGCAAGGTCAACTTTGTAATGTATAGGGATTGGTTGGGTTTCTTTTTCCTTGCTTTTGTTGTCTTCACTTTCCTTGTAAAATGCCCCCTTTGTCTTTAATAAGCTTTGGTTCACACCTCACAAAACTAATTCCACAGCCCTCCAAAGCAAAAAAAAAAAACAAAACAAAACAAAAAAACAAACTAAGCACCAACACCAAGCTTGGAAGGCTTACTAGAATTTTAAATGCTAACCTTTTTGAAAAATTTCTAGGCTGCAGGCAGTGGTGCAAACTCCAAGACAAGGAACTTTGCAGTTTACTTATTGGACTTTGTTTGTTTGTTTAATTGTTTTGGACTTTTAGAAGGGTTCTTCTGGTTAATGAGTACATTCTGAGACAGCTGGTTAGACTCCTTCATTACCTAATCATGTTAACACCAGCGGGAATGCACATGAACAGAGCACCGTAAGTGGTGAAATGGTCACATCCATTCATTTCTTTTGTGGCAGAGAATACGTAAGATCGTTTTTAAATGTAAAGAGCATAAACACTGAATTTAAAATTTGAAACTTGGAAAAAAGGTCTCCCATTTAACAGATTATTGCATATTGCTACATTTCATAGGAGTAAGGAATAATTTCACAGTCCACCAAAGCAATGAGGAATTGCAGTGAAAATGTGAAAATTTTCAATAAAACACCAGGGTGTTAAGATACAGTGTAAACTACCCTAAAGAAATTCTCAGCTTGTATCTTTGACCACGCAGGAATTAGTTTTAATTAATACAAATCGAATAATGAGGGAAAAAGTATACATTTTGGAAAAGATACTGTGCTGTTAATATTTTTCCCCTGTTTGTTGCAGATTTTATTACATGTAACTGTGAAAAAAGTTGTCTATAAAAGAGTAACTCTAGAAGAAGCTCAATTAGAAGGCATGTGCACTGAAAAGACATTTATTTATGCATTAAATTCTGCCATGTGTATCAAAAGCATCTATCTCATCAATGTAGCCTTCTCAAGAGGTAATGCTTAATCCTCTGTGATGTTGTACATTGAGTAATCGTTTACACTCCTGCATAGACAATGTAAATCACTGTTAAAGCAGGTTATCCCCTGAAGTACAACAGCAGTCAAATAAGGCAGCTCCTGTGAAGTCCAAAGCACTGAGACAATGTGTGTGAGCAGACCTGCTCCCAAGACCACTTCAGCCCCAGGTTGGGGCTGCCAGGTGTGCCTGACACAGCAGAGCAAAGGGTCTGATGGAGATCAAACACATGGGGCCTGGCAAGCACCAGAGCCCCATGGAAAGGCTGCTCCAATAGAACACCTTAACACACTGGACTAGTGGATGGTTTTGTAGAAGAGCAAGTTTGATATTTGTTCATGAACAGCCAAACAGTGTCAAGTGTGAGTATCAACATCTGCCTATCTTGATTCATGACATCTCCAGGATCTATAGCTTTATATTGTCTTCAAGAGAGTTACCCCAAAGGTGAACAGGAAGAGTTTTGTCCCAAATGATGATCTTTTTTCTAAATATAAAACTGCATTTTTCCAATGTAACAATGAATAACTGATCCTTCATGAGTCTCTGGATTGTGTATAAAATATATTTAAGCAACGTAATTTTAAAAAAATCAGACAGAAATCTACCTCATAAATGATACAGAGCTTTTGATAGCTAGAGATATTTGTCTTTTCAGAAGAAAGAAAAAAAGTATGAGTCATCTAACATTTATTTACTTTTCAAACTGAAGTATAAATAATTTAGTGGTGATAAGACTTCATTTGAACAACATGCAATTTGGTAATGTGTTCCTAAGTAAATACTGTGTCTTACACTAAGGCAGGTCTTTTGCAAACTATATTTGTCATACCTGCTTTTCTTACCTCTTTGAGTTTCCTCTTACACTGGTAGAGCTTTTAACAATTAAAATATGGTTTTGGGTTGGATTTTGTAGGGGATTTACAATGATGAGAAAATCTCTTTTTGATCTTCCTGAAACTCCACTGAGTAATTTAGTCATAAATAAATTATGCCAAAATAAGAAAATGTAATAACGACAGCTATAGATAGTGTCTAGATCAATATAAACATTACAGCATACTTTCACAGTCTTTTTAACTGAACGGAAACCCTTGCCACTCACACAGAAAATCACTGAGCTTCCACTCCACTAACATCTTATTAAGAAATTGTCACACAATGTGATGAGAAGAACTTTTTTCAGAACTTCAAAGGAAAATCATACAGCATCATTCTGTCATGCTCATACATCTTAAGACAACATTTTTCACTTTAAAAACATAATGAGGCTTTAAATGCCATTATGTCGAAGATGCAAAGGGGAAAACACAATAGAAGAAAATCTTTTTCTGCACTTCTTATTGAAAGAAATTAAATTATTATTTTGGATTTTGTTTTAAAATCAAACTGGATTTTTGATACTCTATCTCAAAACACCTACTTTCTTTTAAAATATTTTTAATCCAATGTAGTGAAAACTCCTAATATTGTTGTGAAAAGCCTTCTCCAATATCTAGAAACAAAGACCTAAGTTTTTTTTTTTTTATCCCTGGAGTAAGTTAATTTCTACCTCTTTATATGCCCTAAATAACGTATTTTCTCTCAGCTTTTAAAATTATATATTTCTGTTTTCCATACAAATTGGATCCTTACAGGATGTGGAAGCTCACTATTTCAGCAAAGAAAATCACCATGTTTAAAACTATCTGTTTAAATTACATACAAGAGGCTTACACAATTCACTTACATCAAATACAAGAGATGAAAAGTTTCTAGTGTTCCCCAGGCTTAAGATAATTATTTGCATCTATTTGTATTTCTACAATTGCTTTTCATAAGTAACAGTTCAAAACATGATTTTGAGCTTTTTAGATTCCACAAAGGAGCCAACACCACCAGAAAACATTCAGCTAAATACCCAGGCAAACAAAAAAAACAACCAGGCAATAAAATAAAATGAAATAGAAGTAGATAGCTCTTTTTCATAAAGATAAAAGTTCTCTAAATTACAAGACAACAACAATAAAGTATACGAAATATGGAATAGAGATTTTATTTTCTATGTTTTGAAACAACAGAACATCTCTGAAATGTAAACTACCAGAAAAGTAACCTGAAAAGTAGAAATAGGTGTGATAAGAAGAACAAATCCCTTTTAAAAGTCAGCCACCTAATCCTGATCTGTCAACAGCAGATGGATTCATGCTCCCTGCATTTCTAGCACTCAAATCTGTTTATTTTGCCAGTGCCTATATCAAGTAGTCAAACTACTTTAAGGCATGCTTTAGTATGGAAAAGCCTCGGATCTCATAGTTGTTCCGACAGCTTGAGGCTGAAAGGAACAAACTAAGTATATGGGTTCACTCTAAAAAAAGTTAGATTAACATTCAAAGTTTTGAGTGATAAAACATCTCTGTTACTATGTTTCCTCATGGTTCCATGAGCATTGATCTGGCATGCTCCCAAAGTTGTAAAATAAAAGAAATGCTGAATAAAATAAATGCTGAGAGCAAAGATAAAGTTAGGACAAATGGCTTCTTTGTAAAAGTTAAAAAACCTGCTTGTGTTTCATACAGAAATACATTATCTCTACCACAGAGCCCCCTTAATGAAAATACTTTGTTGATTAATATGAATCAATTCCTCACTTATATCACCAAAATTATAATTTGCTTCTCTCAGCCACTGAAAGTACTAAGATACTGTAATTATTTAGGAGCACTGGATTTTTAAAATAGTAAAAGTTGATTTTATTTTTAGAATTCCTTGCAGCCTGAATCACCAAAGATTTTGGTTTTCATATGTGTTACTATTTTTTATTTTTATTTTGTGTATGTCTGTTTCTTCAGTAGATTCCTATAATCCTGATTGTTTGTGTCCAGAGCCCAGCAGGCGTGTGAGGAAAAATCTCAAGTATTTTTGATGCAGACAAGAAATTACACTTGCTATCTTTTATTGCAGTAAAAGACAAAAATGGCTTAGTAAATACCTTTAGCTTCTAAGGAAAAGAAAAAAAACAACCACATTTTCAAGAATGTCGTAGCAGATACTGAACTGTTCCAAAATGTAACAGAACAGAGTTCCAATTTTTAATGTGGAGAAGTAGGGGAGCTAGAGAACCTCACTAAAATATCTCCAGTTTTTAATTTCCCTTCAGATGATTTGGAATTAAGGGTTTGGGGGGATTTTTTTATATTTGCAAGTGTCAAATACTAATGATGCATTTATTGTAAATAACTGTTGATTCCTGTAATCATGAATTCATATCCTATCTCCACTGCGAATAATATGTTAAGGTATTTTGACAGAACAAGATTACTTCTCATCGTCAGGAAAAAAGTAGAGAATTTCCACAGAGATCACAGAGATTTTATTCACAAGGACAGTATCTGTATAAATTGCAAAAGTCACACCTTTGAGTTTTCTTATATTTTTTACTTAGGTCAAGACTGTCTAACTCATCTCCAAAAAACCCAACACTATTTACACTTTCAAGTCTCACACATATCAGAAACCACAGAGCTCCTAACCTTGCATAAAGATTAGTCAGTAGAAAGGTGAACACTGCAGTGCAGTAAAGCTCCTGCTAACCTTGTGTTAGTGCACTTGTCAGAGCAATATCCTATCAAAGGCATGATTTTTGTTTTCATTCCTTAAGCCTTTACAAGGCATTCTCGGTTAACAGATTTTTGCTATTCATAACTCAAATTAAACTCCATTAAATATCTGTAATAGAATGAGGATGTTAAAAGTCTGCTTCAGTTGTTACTTCTGTTCTGGGTAGCATCTCCACTTGATGAAAAAATCAAGAAATTGTATCTGGCAAATTGAATCAGCATTACTATATCTTTCCTTACAGTTTCAGGCTTCTTTTATGGATTTTATTTTCCCACCAAAACTATTAATGCTTTATTGCCAAATACTCAGATTTTTCCAATACTGAAATTTAGTAAAGCCTACCAACTTCTTTGGTTAAAAATAATAGAACAGTTTAAGAGCCTTTTCTCCTATTATCTCAAATATTTTAAGTAATCCTCTGCCTTAGTTCCTGGTCATTTGCAGAGGATTTTTTGATCCAATTTGAAAAAAAAAAAAAAAGGAAAAAAAAAAAAAAAAAAAAAAAAAAAAAAAAAAAGAAAAAAGAAAAGAAAAAGAAACCATCATGCCTAGGTTCTTCTATTTCTCCATGTACTACTAAATTAATTTTTATCCATCACACATTGGACAGACACTACCATATATGACTTAAGAAGCTAAATATTAATTATCAGCATTTTCTTGTGCAAGCTATATGACATTTTCCATGAGCATTCATACAAATTTTATATAAACCTTTAGCAGAATGATACAAGACATAGCCACAGGCTTTTAGCTTAATGGTCTGTCAATACTGGAAAGGTGGGGATGATGCAAAAATAGGATGAATGTTTTTTGAGGAAACATAATTTCTTAATGTTTAAAAGATACCCTGAGTTCAAGATAAAAGAAGGATTTATTTTTACTTGTATCTCTGTTTTAAAAATATTTAATTTTATATTTTTGTTTAAAAGAAATTTAAAAATCATGAATTGCAAGTTGTTTAGAGGCATTTTCCATCCTCCCTATGTTACAATCAGAGAGGATGCAGAGATTTCAGCATAAAGATCACAAACGATCTGAAAGAGGCTGCACGTATTTATTTTCCTTTAAAATTGCAAAAACAGATGCATGTAAAAAACCAGTTCTGTGATGTAAAAAAAATGAATATTCAGAGCCTGCTGAGTGCAAAAATAAATCACTCAATAAGGTTAAAAGAACAGTGAATTCTGGGAAACTGATAGAATACAAGCTAGAGCACAGATAATCATTAGGCAATGAGAAAGATCTGGCAAGATTTCTGTAACAAAATTAACTCTGATAACTCTGCATCATCAGTTTACAAGTACAAGTGGGATTCAGGATAAAAAAAGAACCATGTCCTGTTTAAGTAGTGACAGAATATAATCCCATATGTTGAAAAGGACACTATTAATAGGCCAATCTTTTCTGTGAGGGGAAGAAATACAGTCTAACTTTCATAAAGTGCAAAGATATTAAATTTGAAGGTTAACATTTTGCACACTGTAAAAGTATTAGAGGAATTGGACTTAATTATTTGTAAGGAAGAAATGCTTAAATTAAAACATAATTCCTTAAAAACAGTCCACAAATAAAAACTCCATGAGGTGGTTGAAATTATAATTTCTGACTATCTGTCATCTTTCCAGCAACTGTGGTGCAGCCCCATCCTTTCACACAATCTCATTACTTTTTCAGGGTTTGTTCTCTGTGATCACTCAGCCACCTGGGACAGTTTTTCCTCCATGCCTTGACAAATCTCCTTTATCTATTTTCTTGCTGTTTAGACCTAATCTACCTCTCTGGGAGAAAAAAAAATATATGCTACATTTGGATTGCTTGAGGTTTTCTCCTGTATCTGCAACTGTACAACTTTATACCTCTGTCAACCAACTGAATGAAATAGGTATTTATATTATTTACTAATCACTTACAAAGTTGCATACAGCACAGCAGCAATTCCATTGCTTGATTTAAAACCCTAGAATAGCTCCCTTAAAACCAAATCAAAACAGACATGCCATATTAATGTAAAATATTATCTGACTGGGAAAATTGCAGACATCAGTAAAAAGAGGTCTGCATAACATAAAATCCCATTAAAAAATCAGTAAGTTATCAGTTCCAAAATTTGTTACCCACATACAACTGTCAATCCTTTGCCAAACCAATATTTACAGCCCTTATGTCCATTTACAGCCCTTTAACCTCCCAATAGCCAAATCAGGTGCTAAGAATGCCCTCCTTGCCTCCCTATTTACACTAATTCTTTCTGCTTCAGCTGAGGGCTGGTTCTAATACCTACTAGATATGAACCATATTTCTTCATGCAGCATTTTGCCTGAGAACCATTTTAAGGATGGACAAGATAATAGCAGCTATCCTGCTGCTCCTAGTTCATGTTTCTCATCCTAGATGTACCATATCGCTCAAATCCAACTGAACTGTCCACAATATTAAGTCAGCTCTGTCCATCAGGAATTTCATGGGAATTCTGCTTATTTATTTTCATGTTTTGTTTTTCAAAATTTGAATAAAATTTCAATTGCATGATCAAATTGTTTTCATAGCTACTCATTTCAAAAATCCAAACATTTATCTTCATGTGTACATAATTATCATGTGCCCAGGGGAGAAAAAATTAATATAAGAAATCAGATCTAAATATGTCTCTCCTACCTCTAAGAAAAAATAAAACAAAACAGTTTTTTAAAGATAACAGAAGGCACAATATTTCTACCTGTTTGTTGGGCTTTTTAAAAACTGCAAATTTCATTACAATGGAAAACAACTGTTTATACATTTGCCCAAAACAATTCTTAAAAATAGTAATTTTTACAGAAAAAATATTTCTTTTTAAAAATACCAAAAACCACTTTTCTCTAACAAAGAACTCCCTATATATTTTAGTTAATTCAGAGAACTGAAAGCAATCCTGAGGAGATGCAGAGGATATACTCATGGATGAAAAAGGCTATTACAAAGATCAATAGATCATATTTTCTATCCCTTTTTCCCCTCACAGAAAGAGCTACACTTGTTTCTATCCCAGCTGATATCAGTCTAATTTCAAAAACTTTTATCAGTGAAGTTTTCAAAACCTTCCTCAAACCTCTAACCCAGTCCTTAGGCATCCTTACTGTTACAAGATATTTCCTAATATCTAACCTAAATCTCCCTTGCTGATTTTAGTCTTTATTTGTTATGCCCACACAAGTTTGGTATTGTCTAGTTTGAACAACCACTGTTCTTTACAACTTCCCTTATGGATTATATTTTCTTTAGACAACTGATCATTCTCATAGCTCACCTGTAGTGAACTCTTTTCAACTGGTCCACATCTTTCTGCTCTGGATTGTCACAAATTGAACCTCATCCTTTCAATTATCTAGTAACAGAAATCAAATGTATGTTCCATCAGCCCAATCTTTGTACAGAAAACCTACAATGGCCATCATTTCCATCAAAGGTTAGATTAGAAAGAGAAAATGCACTTCTGTGTGTGCCACAGTCTGGGTTATTATTGCAGATTGACACAAAGGACAACTCACAAGGGCTCAGGTCTTGATGATGTTAAGCATGGTGTAGCAGCAACACTTATTTATTGAAGTGCAACTACAGTAAGAGACTCCAATACAGGCTTCTTTTTTTCACAAAGAAAATATATTCCTCAGAATTAACTCATAGAGAACGCTGGCACACTGGTATTTTATAAATATATATATTTACATATATGTGTGTGTGCGTATTTTTATATATACACATTTAATCTTAATCATGTTTTCTAGATAGGCTAATTTAAGACTGTGATTCAATTTCACATTAAGAAATGGCAGAATTTATAGGAAAAAATAAATCAAAATCTCTGATGCCTCATGGTACCTTGTTGGTGTACGCACATTTACATGTACTACACAGATGCAGTCTGGGGGACGTGCAGGTGTCCTCTTCAATCAAAGGTTTCATTGTAGTTTGTATGTGCTCGATGCATGACACTGAATACACACCGCAGGTCTACTTTCCTAATTATATCTAGGAGACTGTGACGCTGTGGTAACAGGGAGTCAAGCACAAACAAGCATTTTGCAAGATTATGTAGGCCTTATCCCACCCACTGCTGAGTGAGTGAACTGAAAGTTCAGTTGAGTATGTCAACAGGAGTCATCCCTTTGACTGCGGCTCTGACACACCAGTACAGGGATGAATAAGTCTAGGGATTAGTTATCAGATCTTAGAGGTGCAGCTTCACATACGAAAATAACTTGTTTAAATATATCAGTCAGTCCTTCCCAAGAGTTAAATTAGCTAAATGCACAATAAATGCATTTCTTGCTATATACAGCAAGCTTAGAAGCTGAGGTACATTGGAGAGTTCATGTTCACAGTTTCTTTTAGTCCAACTAAGCAACGGAATGTTGACACTGATGTTTATCCTAAATTTGTTTCTGTGTCTTATTTTAGAAGAAATCTTTGCAGTTTACTCAGTCTCTGGAACTGTATCAAATTGTCAATATTTTTGCAGATACATTTCCCAATCTCCACAATCAGCCCACTGGACTGGAAATATGCACTTCATTTATATTTCTCGTTCTTTATGCTTCAGTATTTTTCTGTATTTTAATTATAGCAGACATTTATACATATTTTTACATCTATAAAAGTTTCTTAGTTTCAAAGCTCTTTGCCTATATAGCAATAAAAGATGAAGCAGGACCCGAACATATCTTCTCCACATTATATGAAGAAATCTTGCCTGTGAGATACTAAATTACTTCACAAGTCTCCCTACGACTATAAAAAGTGAGAAATTTTCTGTGTTGATGTGTGGGTGCACAAGAGTATTTAAAGTAGGACTTTTGGAAGATGTCAGCCTTAGTGAACTTGAGCAAGATATACACAGATAGCTATATATGTGTGCATATATCTATTCACATCTATAGATATGCATATACACACATATAGATGTTTGTGTATATTTATGCACCCACACATCCCACAATAAAAGCCCAACAATTCAAAGCCACAGAATATTGCAATAGACTTTAGCATATCTCACAATAAAGATTGTTGTTATAAGGGTACAATGTTTACTATTTAAGGGAGTTATTTTTTGGTAGTGTTTTGCTTTGTTTTGTTTTGTTTTTTTTTGACTACCTGACAATTCTGCTGTGCTATTTTATAGTAGGCAGAGTTATACTGAAGTTTGGGAAAAATAGCAACCCCTATAGAATTATGTATCAAAACCACACATGTTCATAATAAATATATATGTGTGTTTGTTCCAATAATCAAGGAATAATTCCTGATAGTCCTTGGTGTTCAATAATTTGTTATTTTTATTTTCAGAACATCATAGTATTTCACAGACATCAGAACCTTCACATGGATGCAAACTTACAAGGAAGAGAGGGACATTATGAGTTAAAACCATTTTTTACCACAGGATTTTGTTCTATTTATTTTTTTTTTGCCTACCTCTACAGCTAGAAGAAAACTGTGGAGCCATCATCTTGATTAAAATGCAGAGAACATAAGTACCTATTTTATTTTCTTTTTCCAGTTTGTTCCATAGCAATAGGTTATTTACAGCACATTTTTGTCATTATTTCTAGCTGTATACTGTGACAGAAAGAATCCTTCTTCCAGCCCCCATGATGCCCTTCTAATGCGCCGGTATATACACCTAACTCGGCCTTTCCTAAACCTCCTCCTTCCAAATGAGCTTGGGAAAAGTTGTTTCTGAAACAGCAATTTAGCTCATTTTCTGAGCCTAGAGGAATACAGTTAACTGATTTATTGCCCTATGGATGTTGTAATTGTTGCAAAACACGATGTATTCCCAGAACAGTGATATAAGTATGTCACTTGGAAAATATGCCTCCCAGCATTCCACTGAAATTAATGAAGCATCATTAAATAGTTGCAGTTCTTAAGCATGTTGCACATCCCAGCATGCAAAGAGTTATTGACAAACTTTGAGATGTCAAGAGATAATATTTGTAGAATCATAAGCTAAATAGAGTAATAGTTGCTGAAGGAATCTTTTAATAATAGCTCAAGTTTCTGTTCTTTAACATACACTGAAACTTTGAGAGTCTGTAACAGAAAATGATTGGGCTGCCTGCAAGCATGCAAGTAACTTAAGCTATTAGAAATTATCAGGAAAAAATGCCCCTCCTCACCCCATCCCCCCAGAAAAAAAAAAAAAAAAAGGTTAGGAATACTTGCACGGCTAAGGATACTGCTTTCAAAAGGCTTCCTTGCTAACAAACAAGGGGAAAAAAAGAAAAATAAATGCTAATCCTTCTCTAACATCCATTTATAATATTTTGTCAGAATATATAAACTCAAGCACAAACAAGTTTTTCTTATTAGCATTAGTAATTTATCAAATGAAATTAAAAAATAGGACAAAATTTTTAAGACCATATAGCAAACATTTTCAGTATTCACCAAAATTCAGATTTAGATGAATACATAAAACACCAGGTTTAAAATATAGTGAATTGCTCTTATTTGAGGATGATTTTGAAGATTAAGCCACAAGAAACACATTTTCGAAAGCTGGTACAATTAAATGACTTGAAAACTACACTCAAATTTGGGACTTCAATTTTTACCATATGTTAAATGATATACTGTAATCTTTCATGAAAACTAAAGTCATACTTCAGCCAAAGCTCATCAGTTGTCCGGGTGCCACTTACTATTCTGTAATGTGGCTTGACTATGATCAAGTCAGCAGAATCTTAAAGGAAAATCACAGTCAGGGAGATTCACAGCATCATGAATTTGATCACACACTGACAGAATTAGGAAATAGACCAAGCTTACTTTTAGAAAGGAAATCTAGCTTCTTAATCATGAAAACGTTATCCTGGGCACCTAATTTTGACTTAGCCATCTGAATTAAGCATCTCTTTTAGGAACAGCTACAATATACACATTACAACATAGGCTTTATGAAAACAGCTTGGAGTGACACAGATTATTTGCCCTTGTAATATGAAAAACTATTTTTCAATGGTCCATTGGTTATTGATGTTGTGGGTAATACAAGTAATCCAGAAATAATCTCCATTTTCTGAATCAGTTCGCTTAAGCAGTGCATAAATGGAGCATGCTCACGTTTTCATGCCAACAGGCCAACATTCCATTATATGTCACATTTCTATCTACAAGGTACTTACCAGTCTCCATCTGGCTGATATTCTAAGAAATATTGGAATCGTAATAGTCTGTCTTTACTTATGCCAGACAAATGGCTGGGAACTTATTGATTAAGACTTTATTTCATATAATGAACTGTCAATCAAAGTGCAAGCAGGTATTCTACTAGGGTTACTAAGTACTTCATTAATATTTCATGTTATTTACTGTTTTTAAACTACCAGAACAGCACACAAAACACCTTAAATGGCCACAGAGACAGCAAAAAATGGGCATGATATATGTGAGAAATGATAGCAATGAGAAAGTGTTGCTGGCAAGTAAATATTGGAGGCAGATCACATATACACATAAAATATCAGGGACATGCTGTTAAGTGTTGATATTCACTTTTCTATTAAGCGTATTCAGGATAGCTGGAATTCTTGGGTTTCTCTTCAAAGAATGTAAAAACTATTTAAATTTCTAGAGCATTTTTATATACTAATTTTCTTCACAGTTCACTTCCTGCCACTCTTTAAGAAGGAAGGCGGGAAAATAATAAAAAGCTGCCTTTCAATCAGCCTTCAGATAACTAGTGAAACAGACACCACCCACCCGAAATAGGCAAAATTTTGTGGATGCTGTATTGATCAGATCACTAATACCACACAAAGTTTAACAGCAATTCATTAACTGAAATGATAAATAAAACCCATAAATTTCTGCACAATCAAATATTCCCAGTCTTACGTACTATCAAAAGCAGAATACAGAACTGTTTGCTGCATGCAGTCCAACCATATTCCCCTGAAAATGTGAACAGAACACTCACTTCACCAATATTCTAGTCAGTAAAGAGTACAGATGTCACCTATATAATAAATTAAAAGCATTTATTTTAAGGAAAACAACATCAAGAAGAAGTACAAGAACAAGAATAATTGTAGTAATAATAATAATAACAATAACCACCACCTTAGAGCTTCTAATTATTTAGGAAACAATGTGTAACCTTCTAAGCTACACAAAATCATGTCAAATAAAAGGAATATATCCTTTGGTCTTAAGTAATCTTCATACAAATGATTTTAAAACCTTTACAATGAAATAAAAACAAAATAAATTTAAAACCTTAACACATAACATCATCACAATTTTGTCCCTGTCATAGGTGCATTCAGATTATAAGGGTAAGTATGAATCCAAATTAACAACTGGAAACTGGGTGGTTAAGAAGGAGGTTCTCAGAAGAACTTGGAAATTATAAATCTTGAGGATCTTTATGTCATAAAATTCCACGAATTCTAAAAAATTTCTACAGAAAAATTTTCTAAAGAAAGCCTTTCATAATACAAACCCACTTAATATTGAAAATTTTTATTTTAATAATTTGGATGAGGGAAAAGCTAATCATTTCACAAACAAGAAAATCCTTTTGTGAGCCTGATGGGGTTTTTAATTATCTCAAACAAGAAGAGTGCTATCATTCAGCTACACCCTCTCTACTGCCATTTATTTAATTTAGAAGGCACTCATACACCAGGGTGATGGATGGCAACCTACAGTAAATAGATTTGGAATAGATTTAATGTTTGCCTTCCCAGTCAAAATTCTGAGACTTTGTGAAATGGAAAGGGGTTTGGTCCTTTATTCCTCTCCTTTCAATTGGCTATTCACTGGCTAGATGACAGCAAAAGGAAGTAACCATCCATCATCTTCAATAGGGAGCCAAAGCAAGCAAAAGGAAATCTTAATAATGTTCTGCCAAAAACAGTAGGGAAAAGGCAGTGCAATTTTGAGATGCAAGAATGATACTCAAATCCTTGATTTTTATCACACAGAGTATCATCATAGAGAGCTATTCACATCTCTTATAAAGGAGAACTATGCACTTTTTAATTGACTCTTCAGTCTTGCTCCTGCATCATTTTCCAATGTAAAACAAAGGCATTGAACTCTGACCAAGACAAGACCATTTACACAGTAAAACTTTATTGACTGAGAGCATATGAATCCTATTAATTTGGCCTTAGAATTCAGAAAAGAAAGAATAACAGGTGTCCAGCACCTCAGCACAATGATAATGATTTCTTGCATTGAATTAAGAGGAATGAAACATGCCTGATTTCAGCAGCTGTTGGAAACAGCGGGGTTGCTTCTGTCAGAATAAAGAGACTCCCACCTCCCCAGATAAATGCATTCAAATCTAACAGTGCATATCAACAGTCAGCAGTGCCCTGCTCTTGTGTTAACAGTGATTAATCACATCACTGATTGGTTCTCAACTATCTTCACTTCCAGCCTCGCTGTGGACAAGATCACTGAGCTGCTCATTAAAAGAGCTGTACATGAGCTGCAGGAGGGAAGGATGGTGATCCCCAAAGAATTGTTATAATCAGTATGAGGCCTTTTCAGCACTTTATATAAGCTTAACTGAGGTCAGGTGTCAGTGATTGCCCACACCTCTCCTGAGGCCGATACCACTTTGCACCCTGCTACTGACAATACTATCTAAGCAGCACAATTCCATTTTATTGGTGGAACATTTGTGGGAACTACAGCATGGGGAAAAAGACCATTGACTCTATGCACTTAATAAGTGGTCTGCAAGTACTGGAGTATGAGAATATATAAAAATGAATAGGATATGGGCAGATAGTTATCCAGCTGTACCAACTGGGTAATTTGCCACACGGTATATTATTATTTAACCCATCTTTTGCAGTCTGTTATTTTAACTTCTACTAGCTATATATCAATTTTAAATTGTTCATTCCATCCACCTTTAGAGACAATAGAGAAAGATCCTCCACAGAATAATTCAAACATCAGAAAATAGACCCCTGGGCAGCTTGATTCATTCCCTTGAGATTTTTATTTTCTTCCACTGACCATACAACCCTGGATGAATAGTTTTGATCTAGCACCTAACTTTTAGATGGGCAACTTTTGTGAGAGAAAACAAATTTCTCTGAAAGCGAATTATTTCAGTCACTAGATTACTTCAAGTTGCTGACCCACCTATTTCTTTTGTTGGTTCTCAGCCTGCACGTTTTGATAAAGTTGTCAGAAACATTTGCAACACCACTGGACATAAGATGAACTGACTGTATTTGTCCAGTGTAACATTGGCCTTAAAGAGGCCTTCAAGGATCACTGGTGTCTGCTCTCAGATGAATTTGTATTAGGCATTGTAAAGACCCTGTATTGATCTAACTAATTTATTATTCAGCATTCCTCAAAATCACCTTCTTCCCTCCTTTCTCCTCTCTGACCCAACATAGGTGCTGGTACCTCTTAAAATCAGATCTCTCTGAACTCATCCACTGCTGTAAGAAACTAGTCTTTTGAAAATTGAAAAAAAACCCTAATCTACGTACAAAATATTGTGGAGGTCACTCATTAAAATTTTGCTCTAAGTTACTGAAAAGTATCAAACCAAAGAGTTTTAAAGGCATCTGTTACTTAGCCACACATCCTTGTGGGTTTTGGTCTCTCTAACTCCTGACAGCTGCTTAAGTCATTACCATATCCTCATCAATGTAATCAGTACCCTAAGGCTGCCCTACCTCTCAAATTCACAATCTGCAATGCTGCTCACTTCAGTGCTTTGGGGCATATTAGCAACTCAAGCTTTTTCTGCTTTGATGTGCATGTTCTGTACCACTGACCCCAAAATATGCAGGTCTAATGAATTAGCTTTAATAGTTTTCTTACCCACTTAAATGTTTTTGTTTTAATTGGCTATACTACTATGTGTCTTGAACTACACTGAAAAGTTCACAGCATAGATGCTAATGGTGCCTTTCTAATTACTGCATAATGAACAAAGGTCTGTCTGAGCAATTTCAGATGTTAGACTTCATAATTAAGAACCCCATTTTAATAAAAATCAACTTAAAAATTTCACACACTTAATAGAAATAATATACACCACAAAATAATATTTTTAAAATATCTGGGGATTTAAAAATATCTGTATAAATTGTTTTAGTTACACAAAATTAGTATTTGCTTCATTTCCTTTTAATCTACCTATCAACAGCCAAAACCTCAGCTTCATCACATTGTCCCTGAAGAGCACTTAACTTGCATGGATCACTGCTCTGGGGCTGGACTTGATTTTTCTTTTCATTTACTTAAAGGAGCACTGATAACTGAGGGGCAGAGTCATGCCAGCTACTGGCAAATTTGACATCCTTGTCTATATGGAGCAGAAGCCAATGATTTGTCTCAGAAAACTACAATGCTTTTTCAAACTAAATTTTATTCTTTGTCTGAGACTTCTGGTTGCATGGGTATCAGTAAAGATATTATTTCTAATGCAGACAGAAAGTGTAGCAGCTGGATTTATTTCATCCCCTAGGCCTACCTACTTTGTGCATCAATGGCATTAGCTAAAACAGTTCTGCATCACTGCTAGTCTGCTAGACCTGAGATCATGACAACATGATGAAAATTTGAGATTAGGGTAGATGAAGAGGATGGAAGGTTCTGCCATAATGTCTAAACACTGTGGATTAGGTATGAGCAAGGTCCAGTATCAGTTATTTTCATTAAAACACCAGCTTTCTTCTCCTTTCATGTTCCTTATGTTGCGTTAGGTTAGACAAATATTCATACACCTATGCTGCACACATTAGCTATAATTAAGAAACCTGATGTTAGGATACCTAATATGGCTAAATGAACAGCTAACAGAATATGTGAAGTTCAATCACAAAAAGCATTGGGCATTTCACTACCATTTCAACTTAAACATTTAGGTGCAAATTCACAGCAATGACATGTTATATCTCACTTGTATTCCTGTAAATAGCTAGAACCACATTCAGTTTCCTACTACAGTTCCATCTGGCCCTAAGCACTTTTTTTGTTTCTTTGTTTTTGTGCTTATTAAATATTTCCCTTAAAAACTAAAAAGTTACTTTAGTTGCAGAGTGTGCAACTAAATACACATTATTAGGAAAATCAGGTAACATACAGCTTCTGATAAAATTAACAATGTGGTACCAATAGTTCAGGCATACTAAATGGTTTTTGCCTGCCAGAAATCCACATTATATTCATATCAGTTAAAACCTGTGTGTATCTAGGGGTTCATCTCCATGAACACCTTTCTTTGATTCAGGAGCGAGTTTCAGAAATGAAAATACAGCTGGTGTTCACTGACTGAGACTTAGCTTGCAATGTGCAGAGGCTTGAAATTGCACAAACTGCTTCACACAAACTGCTTCTGATGAATGGTAAAAGGAGTTCCTGTTTTCCAGGCCATCCAGCACAGGACCAGGCAAGAGCCAGACCCAGCAAAATTCTAAAAATTCTTGAAGTTTAAATGTCAAGACCTCAGCATCAGTTGCTTCACACTAAGGTGGTGGTGGAAGACAAGTCACACATTTCTCTTGTCTGCTTATCACACTTGCAAGAGAAAGAAAAAACATCCGTGAGGTAAGTTCTTAGACTGTAAATTCCAGGCGTTTTCTGCCCATATTGTTCTTCAGCAAAACATCTGAAGGGCTTAGGGTTGAAAAACCGTGGTCACAGCCCTACACAAAAGTTGAATATCTGAAACAATCCTTTAGACTTCCACTTTTTAACCAATATCCAGAGGTCAGGAAGAAGACAATGTCTATTTCTTGGTCCTTCCTTGCTGTTCTCTTTAGTATCCTAAACACTACCACCTTCTCTTTGTGAACAACATCTGACAGCATCTCTGCAAAGTTAGAAGTCCAAAGGGATATAGTGAAACCTGAGAGAATTATAAATTATTTTCATAGTTCTTCATTATTGTTATAAGAAATAGATGTCTTAGCAGCCAGATGTGTGATAACCCAGTATTTTTATATATTTTTCCTCCTAGAACCACAGAATAATGACTACTTCACCACTATATTACACTACCACCAATTACTGTAGAAAATATATCACAGCCTCATCTCTCTACAAATATTATCCATTCTCATTTATGTAGCCAATGTAATCTCATTAAAAAGCATGTTTGTGAAGATGAGTGGTTATTATTTTTATTTCTGTCTTAAAAAATACTGCTTTCTTCCATGGACTTTACTGTAAATGCATAAAGGATACTAACTGATTATTGAATAATCCTTAAATGTTATGGTGAATTCTGAACTGACATTCATTTCAATACCTATAAAAATAATACAAAATGAACAGCTGAGTGATGCAGATTTTAAAACAGAATTGCGTTATCACAGAACGTAAGTATTTTGGTCAGTGAAACTGTATAACATGCATTGAATTGAATTTCATTGATGGGTTAAATTCCACAGTTAAGAAGAACACATATGATCACTTTTTTCCCAGAAGTGAGTCACCACTCCCATGGGTAAACTGAATTTTTGATGAAATACAGCAAGGGAATATCACTGAGACACAACAGAGGAAAGGACACTGTCAGATAAACCAATACAGCTCTCTATCATGCGGAGCTGACACAGGAGTGGAGGGGTAAATGAAATTCCCAACAGTCTTCAGATAATTTTCCATTTACGGGGTATTTCTGTGACTACTTAATGTACCTTCTATTCCCGCCAGTAAATTCTTGTTATATGAAAAGATTTTTTCACAGGTGAAAGTGAGAAGGAAAATAAGACTTTTTATCCAACTTCCTCATATATGCATCTTCTTAAATATATCCAGTAATGACATAAATAAATAAAACAAATACAATTAAAAAACCACTATAAACTCAGTAAAATTCTAATTCAGAATGTGTTTAGGATCACCTCAATTTCAATTTTGTGAGATTGGACCAAAGATAATTATGCCTTGACATGAAAAAACCATTAAAATAATGGCTTTAAAACAAAGGAAGTCTTCACTCTCTCACTTGGTACATATTTACATTTAATTTTCATGCTTAAAGGACTTGTATTCCAATCTCCAAACTGAACTTTAATGCAAACTGAGGGTAAAGATCATCATCTTCATTAAGCATCAACCAGCAATCAAACAAATAAGAACATTTCAAAGTAGATTTCCCACCCTGCAGGGTTGCAGTGAAGAAAATAATAAAGTGAAATATGAAAAATAAAACTGTTCTTCAAGAAGAACAGATCTAATTAAAAGGAAGACCTAACAACTTCATGGATTAATTGGGAACCAACTGAGATAATTAGACCTCTGGGAATAAGATTACACCCATCATAAACCGCTTTTTTCACAACTACAGGTTAAGTGCTCAAAGCTTTAATTGGGGGCAGCACTAAGAGGAAAGTGGAACTTCCACAGAAGAATTAATATTTGGGGAAGCAATATCCTGAAGTACTTTGGCATCATTAAAAACCACATTATTATTTTTCCCCAAGTACATGGGATTCCAGAGCCAAGTGGACAACTGTGGTTAGAATTTGTACCAATCAAAAAACACTCACACCATTATACTTTGACCTACAAACCACATGTAGCAACTCTGTACATTAGTAATTCAAATACAGTCTCACCCTCTGAGATTAGTTTAAATGAGGTGTGATTTTAACATATAGTTTCTGCAGTCAAACCGTGCCCTTCAAGAGAAATATACCCTGAGAACACAACAATAAATTAAAAAAAAAAAAAGAAAAAAAAGAAAGAAGAATCTAAAGAACAGGTAAACTGCTGCAAAGAATAACTGCTTCTCAGAATTGCTCCAAGCACTAATTTCAATGAAACCATTTGAAACCAAATCAGTTTTGTAGAGATGGTCTCCTTAGATGAAAGATCAAATAAAGCTCAGGAGAGAAACATCTCCTGGTGGTCCAGCNTTTGTTTTTTTATTTCTATATAGTTTAATGACAGAAGAGTCATGGAAACTATGGCATCCAGCTGATGAATTGTGTGTCCACTAAACAACTCTGAAAGCACAGGGAGAGCGTTTACCAATATAACAGAAAAGATGGTCAGAGTCTCTGCTTTAATCCCCCTTTAGGGGTAGGAAAACACCTGCAGAAGAAAGAAATTCTGTATTTTCTAACTGCTCCATATGTTCCTTCCCTAACAATAATATTCAAGATAAAGACAAATTCTATTCAATTACAAATTTTATTTGCTTGCAAAATAACATATTTCAACACTAACTCACCATCTCTTTTTTTTTTTTAGAGTAATATAAACCAATGAGAAAGTTGAATTCTTTAACTGTTTTAAAACACCGTGGAGTACACATATGATTAAATTTACTGCTATGTAATTTTGATGCGAAACAAGTTATATGACCCAAAAAAATCCAGAGAGTTATCAGTGTGATTAATCACTGATAAAAGTCTAGTCCAGAAGTTTGAAGAATGCTTTTGAGATGTTTACTTCAGTGGGTTTTAAACATGTTACAAGGTGCTTCTCTGAATATGTATAGTATACCCCATGGCTATTTTTTCAATGTATCAAAGTATTTTCAGGAGGTCTCAAATCATTCACATTCACTTCTCTTTTTGTAGTCTTTGTCAAGCTGTCTAGCTCCTGCTCTTGGACTCTACCTGCATATTCAACCTGCAGTTATTCATTTAGGGATGATGAGTTTTTTGATGACTAAGAACTACCCTGCAAGCCTGGTATGGTTCCCTCAGATAACAGGTACCTTGGGGAATTTCATCCACTGCTCTCTGGGTAGTGAGATGTTGCTTAGATGTGCCTTGGTTCTTGTCTGTTTTACTTTACCTCCTCTCTGTTTCTGCTACAGCTCAGAATCCTCACTTTCCTTCATTTTAAACTCCATCTAGTAATACGAATCTATGACATAGATGAATCGGGGGAGGAAGAAATTGTCCAGACCAATAGCATTCCAACATCATATCCTACAGATGGGCAGATTCTTGGTTCCCCTAATTCTCTGATGAATCTTCTGGTGTTTGATCATGTCTTTGCTTTGCTCTTTGGGATGGTATACTTTGCAACTTTTCTTGTTAAAGATTTTTTCCTAGTTCTAAAAAAAGTCTCTCACTTCATCTTAGTCAAACTATACCATGGAGTGATACATTAATTGTCATAACTACAGATGTCAGTTTTAGTCAATGAAATTGTGTGATGAGTAATACCATGACTTTATAAGATCACAATAAACACGTTCGTAAGTGTCATCTAATTTGTAACATGATGTGAGAAATAAACATGCAATAATAAAGCAAATCTCCTAGCAACCTTATCAAGTACTATATAATCTTGTTCACTCAAAAAACAGCCAAAAATATCTAAAACATTTTTTAAAAATTTTAAGTGCATTGCATTCAAAGCCAAGATTGTCAGTTGATTCTATTTCTATATGCCTTCTGGATTCAGGCACTAATGAACCAATAGCTATCAGCATGACTTTTGCTGAAACACTGCTACATTAATGAGTTTGGATCAGCTGCTCAAACAGTTTGGCTGAAAAAGATGTCTGGTCAGGAAATATACCGGAGGAGGCAAACATAAATGTTAAGCTTTAGTCCCTTAAATTTGCTGATTGCAAACACGACACCCAAAACCTTTTACCACATTCAGCTTGATTTGATACTACACTGCATAAATAAGACTGTATATAAAAAATGCCTTGTTCATCTTTCATGCAAAAATAATGCAAGAAGTTCTTCTGTTTGTTATACAATTTATAACCCAAATGACATCCTATGTTACACCAGTGTAAACCACTGGTGAATATGTCACCATCATATTGAAGTCAGCATTATTCAAGTCTAAAAGTTGTTCCCTCAGTCGTGCTATGCCTCTATATTATCCTGTCTGAGACTGACAAAAACTCCAGTGGGGTCATATCCCTAGAATTAACGTTCTGGTGTGAAAAGGCAACAGGGATTTACATATGACATTGCTTAAATTAATTCTTTCTGTTGTCTTCAGTACAGTACTTCCCTGGAGCACCTTTAGTCATTCAATCCACACAGAATGAGAAAGCTTTCTGCTGTTAGCCTATTAAACAAACCAGAATATGAGTCACCAGGCATGTACCTTGACTTTAAGGAAAATCTCCTCAAATAATGGTAATTATTATATTATACCTGAGTGAATTGCCCTTTGCACCTGAGAGAATGGAAAGATGATAACACCCAAAGCCCATGGCTCAGCACTATGTAGAACAAAAAAAGTGTTTTTTGAAAAGGATAGGAAAATCATGTCTATCATCTTTTCACCTGTGCATTACTAAACTGTGCCTTGGGTGAAGAAAAAAAAAAGGCATTCAAGCCAATTTAACTGGACAATCTGAAACTGAAATTTCAAATACAGTATTTAAAAAATATTTTAGTAACATTTGTCCTATATAGGAAGCAGCTGTATTTCTCTAGTTTAAGTCAGACACCAGCACTTGGGATTTATTCAGCTCCTGGGTTGTATCATAAATTCCTTGAGGGAATTCACAATTCACCAAATGACGTATTGTTATTATCACCAAAAGTGAACCATATTCAACAAAACAGTACTCAGTGGGCAGCAATTCTGCAGTGTATAATTATAGTTGTCATTTCCCATCCCAAGATTAAACATGTTTTCACTTTTCAAATCCAACAAGAACAAAAAACAAACCCACCTTTCTCCACCTGAGAAGAAACACCTTAGGAAAAACCTAAGGAGATTAGTTTTGATATTTAAACAATTATTTACCTAGGTTATTTGAATAAACACCAACTATATTACTCTTTCATTGGAACATCTGAATTTTTCTTCCTTTCTAGCATTACTGTGGGATCTGAAGTTTTGCTTTTTTATCTATTTGGGTTTTGTTTTGGTTTTTGTTTGTTTGTTTTATTTTCTTTTTTGTTTTTGAATAAATGACAGTGTTACCAAATATAATTATCAGCTGCACCTACATTTTAATTAAGGTTCTGTTTCTCTGTTAATTACTGTAATTGCTTGAGAAAAGCAAAAAAAAAAAAACCTACTCCTCACTTCTTTTCTTTCTTTTTAGCAGTATAAAACATTGTGTAGCTCTAGTTTATGAGATATGGCATTTGATGCAGTATTGTTGGCATCTTTAGCTAGCTAGAATCCTTCATGCTTCTCACCTAAAAACCTAAGGTCATGTTCTATTTTAAGTTGCATGTGTGTAACCTCAGGAAAAAAATATCTCACTTTACAGACTTTGGAAGTCCTTGCAGATAGCGAGAATGGAGTCCCATACTTATGCTGGAACTAAGGGCAACAGACCTAACTCATAGTAAAGGAAGTTTAGATGTGTTTTCATATATGATATACATGATATTCTTTACTGGTGTGACAGGATTAGTAGGTCTTGTAGGAGACATTGAATATGCAGTGATGAATCCTATTTTATTGCTATATTATACCTCCTGCAATTTAGAAAGCATTGATGATCATGCCCATACAACACAAATGAACACATGACACATCCTTGAGAAAGCATTGTCCTACGTGCCCTTGGAATAATTTGCAGCCTAGACACATTTATGCTGTGCTGAGGAAATAGGTGCTTGGCATTGCACCAGTAAAATGTGACCTAGTACATTTGTGTGGTGTTGTGCCATCTGATTTATTTGCTTGCATTAATATCAGCTCACAGATCCATATATCAGAACTTATTTCATTTTTTTTTTTATATAATACCTCAGTGTGGAAGGAATTCTGCTACATCTCATGATAGCAAAAAGTAGATATGCATTTCTGTGCTAGAGGAGGAGGATGTGTGATAAGAAGAGGATGTGTCCTGAGGATACAAAAAAACCCACAAAATGAAAATTCCCATTCTGTCTCTTAAACTTCCTTCTTCTTTTTTTCTTTTACCATATGCCCATGAGATTTGTGAGAGGATAATTCACTCCCTGTTCATGTCTTCTCACGTGAAATTTTAAGCAGCCTACTAGGCTAGGTGTGTTTTTGCTGTTTCTTTTTGTTTTTCTAAAGAAGAGATGTTCCTTAAAACCTTTTGAAGATACAGCTTTGTGCCCATAAAACTTTCAGCAGTGGTGGTTAGATTATGAATAGAAATATGAGAGATGATATCTCTGACTACAAAATATGGATGCAAATCAAGTAGTCAGATGCAGTTATCCCACTGACCTAGTTTGTAGGTAAGGAACTCTGCATCTGTTCCTCCACCTTTCTAACAACATGCAACTGAAAAATGAGTACCATAGCAATGAAAAACACATAAATGCACTATCAGAATAAATTTGTATGTTTGTAGAAGAGTAATAAGAAAACATGAAGTTGTTCTTTGCTTGGATTCACCTTGTGTTAACACATACTTGAAATGACAGTAATTCTAGAGTTCCTTCCTGCATCTAACTGCAGATTTGAACTCTGCAGCCTTTCTAATTGGTCTTGCTTGTCACACTTAATTTGTTCTGATTTTATTTTAAACAATTATTAAATACGAGTGAAAACACTAAAAGCTATTTTGCTCCATTAGCCTTGTGCATGCCACTCTGGTATTCAGACCCTAAATCAACAACTGCTGCAGCAATACTGTTTCTTTCAGGATAAAGACAAAACATGGCCTACATCCAACTTTTAATCAGCTGTACAGATGGGTTTATTTCACAAATGTACTAGGCTGCACAGATGGAAGTTCCTGAATGCCTGACAAGGTGTTAAAATGGTTACTGAGACTACAAAGGAATAATAATAAAAAAAAAAAGCAGCACTGGAAATCATAATTAGTAGGGACTCTATCTCTTAAGGGCTTATTAGTTCAGAACTTAAATTTTGTCCTTCGTGTGTGGGAAATGGTTTACTGACGGGAACACTTATCAAATTAGCTAGGATAACTGTTTTCTATCCCTTAAGAATACACACAGTCTTACAAATATCTAACTTAACTGTAATACCTGATACAATACTCACTGAAACCAGCCAAAAGCATGACATAACATTTTTCACCAGCCACAAGCAGAACAAATGGAGCAACTTTTTGTGCTCAGTGGTATACTGAGCTGCAGTTAAAAAACAAAACAAAGCAAAGCAAACAAACAAAACAAACAACAAATGAACAAACAAAACTAACCTTCTCCCCCCCCCAGAAAAAACCCAAAAACCTGTATATACCAGTGGAGGAAAATAGCTTCATACATACTTAATGGTGTTATACTTTTGAGCAGTGTTATTACAAACTCACATATTTTATGCCTAAAAAAGTTAACTGAATTATCATACCTGACTGAATAGGTTACAGCCTTCCTCACCTCATGGAATATCATGGCAATTTACTGTCATGATGCCAAATGTTTTAAGCTGTTTTGGAAATAACACAATAATAAAGGGGTCATGAATAGCTGTGATCATTACAGAGTCTCATGCTCTTTTTCACAAGAGTGGAGGGCTGCAGAGACAATGCTATCTTTATGCTAAGACCACCAACTTTTTTTTTCATCTTTACTGTGTTACATTTTGGGTCATTCAGGGAAGAAATAAGTGCTTCTCAATATCTTCATGTAAACTGAGTTGGGGCCAGTTGTGTATGGATGAATTGGGAACAGACTGTCCTAATGCACTGGAAGCTGCACTGTAATTTTATGCAGAGCTTTGTGTTGAATATCTTATTCAAAATATGCTCTTGGGAAGATTTCTGATCTTTCAGTACTATGAATAAGAAATGTTTATTGTCCCAAATTCTAGTTTGTCTTTCATGCTAAAGACAGTTCAGCGATGAGCAGAGTACATAAACATGCAGACGTGAAATCCTACAGACAGTAGATACCTTTCAATGGATCAGATTCAGATAAGGAAAAAAATGTTTTGCTAGATCCCAAAACATACAATGACCAAGAAAGGCAGCAGTGCTCATTTTAAAATGTAGGTTGGAATAGAAGAAAAAACAGCATTTAGAAGCAGACATTAAATTCAAAAGAACCATGGTATGACTAGTATAGTGGAATAAATGTAAAACAACTAAAGTAAGTGACACAGAAAAAAAAAATAGTTTGGAGTTTTTCTTATAGAAAAAATTGAAGAAGATATAGAAAGCTGTAGAAGCAAACTTCATTCAAATTGTAAGCAAAGTAATAAAACATAGGAACCCCATCTGTAGGAATTTAGATTAAAAAAATATGGCAGACATGAGGAGGAAGAAAATAATGCAACGTAGTTTCATGGAAAACAAAGTCTACGAGACTAACATTATTCTTTTTGACAAAATTACTTTATGTACAACAATACATAAATCAACAAATAGTATTTACTGACATTAAATAAATAAATAAATAAATATGGCTAATTAGGAATTGTTAAAATGAAAAAGTAAACACAGGTTCATTATCAAGCAAATTTCTTTCTACTGGTATCACCAGGGCACAAATCCTGGCACTGTGATTTCAGATTTTTGTGAATGGGAAAAAGAAAGAAGAGACGAAGCTCACAGATGAAAAAAGGATTAGTGGAAACTGAATAAACAAAAGAAGTGACTGATTAGAAGGAATTCTGAATCATATTGGAATCTGGAATCAACCAAAGTATGTATTTCAACATGACCAGATGTAAAAAAAAAAACAAACAAAAAAACAATTAAATGTGGGATGGGAGTGATGATGCTTAACAAACAAACAGAAACCTTTGTAGAGCATATTTATACAGCTGGGGAAATAGTAACATCCTGGAGGATTAGAGGACTGTTGCAGAAAATCAGCTGAACATGAGCTCCAAATACAAGACCATGTGTTGGTTTTGGCTGGGGTAGAGTCCACTTTCTCCAGAGTAGCCAGTACAGGGCTATGAAGGAACAGTATTGCTAATTCAGAGCAGGCTAGTGAGTTAATTCCTTGTTTTGCTGTCTGTGAACCTGTGGCTTTGGCTTTACCTATGAGACTTTATCTCAACCCACAAGTTTTCTCATTTTCACTCTCCCAATTGCCCATTCTACCATGCAGGGATGAGCGAGTGTCTGCATGGGGCTGAGTTGCTGACTGGGCTTAAACCATGCAAACAAGAACACTTAGGTTATATTCAAAATACTTATATAGTTATTGCAGATTTCCCTATTGCAATTTAACCATGCATTAGGGTTTTTTATTGCATGCAGGGTTGACCATTACTAGAACACGGTGCTTGTCTTTACATCAGGAAGAAAATTATTAGAGTGAGGTAGTTAAGAGAACAACAGAAGACAGCTTCAAGGTCGAAGAACTGTACCTGTGAGAATCTCAAAAACCCCAAACAATAACTTTTGATTGTATTAAGAATTTTCTGATAGGAGATGCTTTACTCTGGCAGACACAAGCACACTAAGATTAAATGACTACTAAATTCAACATATCAAAATAAAAGCCATTAACATTACTTAAACAGCAAGCTTAATTATTAAAATAAAATTTAAAAATGTTCTGAGAGATTCACTTTAATTGATTATTTTTACAGTAAAAATATTTTCTTCTAGAAAATATATAATTTAAATTAAGGGAGTAATCATTAAGAGGAAACCCTCCAGCCTTTGTAATGGAGAATTGCATGTTAGATCATCACATGGCCTCCCCTGTCTTTATAAATGAGGAAAAACATGAAATAATATCACTGATATGTTAGCAATTTTATTTGGTGAAATACTGAACTAGATGAAACCTACATAATGTTTGTGCATAGGATCTACCTTCCTTAAGAGGTAATATTGATGCACAGGTGTCATTCCATTGTTTAAACAAGTTAAAGTTAACATTTCGGTCAATATATGTAATGGCTTAATACTATTCTACAGAGTAATCTCATGAAAAGTAATTAGAGTTTTTGTTTCTGAGGTTGATTTCAGCATAAACACGTAAATAATTTATAATGTGTAAAGAATATGAAATTATTAAATAATTTTATGGAAATACATGACTTCATTAAGGAGTACAAATGGTAGATTAAGTCTTCTCACCAAGAGTTTCAAGATACAACATTTCAAGAGAATATGTTTTATCTGCACGGGGAATCAGATGTAAAATTATATACCATTTAGATCAGCAAATACTAGGATGGAAGACTGTCAATGGAAGTATCAGAAATCCAGAAGGATATGTTATATTTCATCAGTATCTCCCTCTACATTTAAAAGAAAATCACAAGGTGATGATGTGCTTAGTAAGGAATAGTGATAGAGAGTGGAGTGTAATGCTGATGTGCCATCACACAAATAAGAAAGAAAATCAAGACACAAATCACTGGGGATTGCTTATAATCTCATTAAATATTTCCCCATGTGAAAAACACTATCCATTAGACTTTGTGACCTTTGCAAACTTCAGTTAGAGTAATTAAATTTTGCCCAAGTCAGACATCCCCAAACTTAGATTTGTCTGACAGGATAATCAATTACTCTATAGACTACCTAATGCCAAGTAGATGGGAATTAATTTTTTTAAATAATAATATATTAATAATTTCTAGAAAGTTCCCACCCTTAATGAAACATTTCTGCTTCTTACAGAAACATTACAAAGGGTGGTTCAGTGTCTTTAGAATTTAGAAGTCAATGAAATGGAATTTAATTCAAACATACTCTTTATTTAATATAATTTTAGATATCACATCTTAAGTCACCTGGTGTAAATTACTTAAATGTCCTTAACTTCTAGCCTTTGGAGAAAACCCACACAGTTCCAGATGTAAACCACCACCTAACCTTATAGAATTTATCCTCAGATCCACTTGTACCACTACCCTGACTACAGAGGAGGTTTAAATTCATATATGATATGATTATAAGACTTGGTTCTCCAGCTTCATGTTCTGTGATGTCAGACAGCTGCCTTGGTGAAAAAAGGGGTACCTGAAGGAAACAGGTCAGAGAGAATTTTATACTTTAGTTTATGCACTTTGTTGAAGTCTTAGAAATGTCCTATAGACAATATGGCTTTTCATGTAGTGAAGGACTTTATGTCACCAGAAATCTGGACATACAGGGAACCAGTGTTATACAGTTGGCAACAGAAGAAACACGCGGGTTTCAGAGTAGCAGTTGAATTTCCAGGCAGCACCGACCAAAAGCCCGCCCTTCTTTATTTACCTGTTTTTATATGTTTTTAAAGACAATCTAGGATTGGTGAAAAGGGTCAACACTCTTGAAGGTTTACAGGACAAAGACATAGTCAATCATCTTTCTCCACCCCAGGGAAAGGAATGAAAAACAATTTCACAAGTGCAAAACAATCCCGGCCGGTTAAGAAAAACAAGGACCATGTTTACAAAAAAAACATAAAAAACTACAGTTACAGTATCACAACTTATGAGGCCCTGTAAAACCAGGGCGACAGAACCAGTACATTCACTGAAAGCTGGATCTAGCAAACCAAATTGGGTGAAATGCAGGAGACAGATTGAGAAGCAGTCCAGTGCTCTTTCAGGTCAAATTAAAAACTCATATCTTCCAATGCTGAATTTCTCTCTAGATAGTCACGAAATACCATGAATGATAAGATGGATGGAGTCTGCAACTACTGAAAAAGAACTAGCATCACAGAACACTTCAAATTTGACATTTATCCAAAAGACATCCATATGCACATCACAGTCTTACAAGAGATGATGTCTGAGAAACAAGCCCCTTGTTCCATGTTGTTGTTAGCAAAAATTAGAAGACATAAAGTGGAAATTACTTTTTCATGAGCAATACTACATTTCTGACACTTATTAGCTGGAGAACTATTAAAACATAAATAAACTATCTGAGGATTAGAAGAGTCATCATCTATCAAACATATCAACATATTATGTACTTTATGAAGAAGCAAGCAAGCCCAAACTAAAAGAACTATTCTGAGATGTGATTCAGTAGTATATTATGCTAAAACACACAACTGAAACAGTTTTGTGCATAACAGAACTGCATAAACAGCAAGGAAAAATGGAAAAAAATAATCAGGAAAGAGACGTTGGTATTAACGATTGTAGTAAAACCATGTAAGTTTCATCATATCTAAACTTCTGACTGTGAAAATAAATCTGTTTCTTGAATAAGCATTCATTTGAATGTCAGCAAATGAAATCCCTAGAAAAAAAAAAATTTTTAAACACAGCTATCAGAAAAGTAGGTGGTTATGGTGGCTGGCTTTAGCACAGTAATTATGTTATTATGGTAGTTACTCAAGAAACAGAAAACCTGATCCTCCCAGTCTGTACTGAAGCCCCGATTGCCAGGATAGAGTATAAATATTCTCTATTCTTCATATAGAAACATCTTGTAAAATCAAGAATGCAGCATTCTTAGTCACGAAAATAATGCAAATGAGGCAGCCTAACAGTACAAGCACAGACTGAGGTGAGAGAAGTCTCTGTCTCCAATACCTGCACTCAAGGATGTTATCCAGTGTTGTTCAAATGGAAAACAAAGACAGAAAAAAATCTTGAAAGGATATCTCCCTTCTATGTGACTATTCCAACAGAAGACAAATGAACTATGCTTTCTCTGGTGCTGCCTTCTTTAGAACCCAAAAATGTTTTTTTACATTAGAAGTCACTTTCCTATCATTGACACTAGATGAGAACACAATAATTTAATAAAGTGGTCATATGATTTATTTTAATGGGCAAATGGTCATTCACGGCATGCGCTGCTCTGCACCTGTCACTGAAATAGCTCTACCCTCTAATCACAATTCTGTTCAATTCCCCCAGCATACATTGGTGAAGTGTGCTGCAATCAGTTGCACATAGCGCTGGACACATGGTTTTCACCAGGACTGTGATAACAAATTATCCAGCTGAAACAAATCTAAATGGGCAAGAAGCCTATTTGCCAAGAAGACAACTATGCTGGCTAAATGAAGGAAAAGAGGGAAATGGGACAAGATAATCTCGCACTAATTCTTTTAGTATACTGTAATGGACATTGTACTTGTTGAAAACCAGAAGCAGACTAGTTGATACATAAAACTCTTGTCATACAAATCAAAAGCAAGTTTTTCACTCGTGGAGGTGATCCTTTTCACTTCAGAGGAACAAACAGAAAGCACATTTCGCCGTATTTTTTACGCATTTTTTTATCTTTTTTTTAAAGTGGGTTCAACTGCATTTTATTTTGGTGAATATCTGATGCAGTTTTTATTACTTAACGGGTATCTTTCATCCACAAACATAAATTAGTGTCTTAAATTTGGAAGCAGAAAAAAGATGCCTAATTTCTCTGAGAAAAATTTGTACTGAAGATTTTACCGTCTGGTAGTGCTCGATTATTGAAACATTATTTTCATTGATTATGAAAAATAATACCATTACATTCTAGAAAGCAGATAAAATGCTATTAACTCCAATATAATTTCTAACAAAGTAATCTGTTGGAGTGATAATGGATTTTGAAGTATTGTCATTATATTGTTTTTTACATCTTTGTGGCTTCCCTGTCAGCCACATGAATCTCTAAACCTGACATGGTTAATTACAATTATAATATGTGGTATGTGAATACTTGATTAACTTCATACTATATTTAAGGCCAACCAAAAGGCAATTGAAGAATTCTATCACTAAACTTAAAGGGAAGCCCAAAAATACTGCTTGCCATTTCTTTCATTTGGAAATGAGCTGCACAAGATTTCCAGAGGAAATCTACTATCTATTCAAGCCTTGAAAATTAAAGTTTAATTTGAAAGACGTTTAGCTAATTCTACAGGCACAAGACAGGCACTAGAACTCGTCAAAAACTTATTGATGGGAAAGGTCTGAAGCTGTCGTGCTTTCACATGTATACCCCAATTTAGATTTTTAGTTACTTTTACTTGAAAAATTGGCTTCGAGTCTCCACATGGCTTGAGGCATAGTTTCAATACTCCTTTTTTTGTGTCAAGAACACCTGTCTTTTTACTTCAGTGCCAGAAGGGCTTAGCATCTTGTCAGTGAAGTAACATAGCCTGCACATTTATAGGTGTCACTCACTTTGCCATCTGTTTTTTAGGATAACAGTCACCACTATCAGCCAGCCCCTTCAGAGGCTCTAACACTCTTTGTGGATTAAGGCTGAGATTTACAGTAAAGAACAGCTAGGAGTATCCTACCTCTTCGACTCATTCTATGTATCCCTTAACCATAATTCTGTGAATACCTCATCCTATATGAATTCAGCAACTACCCCTTATGCAAAATTTTTCATCAGGAGCATCCTACCACTTTTTTAAGTGTTACAGCAAATAACTGTCAAACAAATGTCTGCAATCTCTGCACGCTGCATGCATACAAACACCCGTTCTTGTGCCATGTCCAAACCTATCCCACAAGCAGCTTACTTCTAACCTCATGAGACAGGAGTAATGTCTCCAATAATACTAAATTGCTTTTCATTTATAAAGTTGTTAATCAGGCAATTTAGCTAAAGAATTATTAATAAATACATATAGTATGAAAATCCATGCTCAATTTATCTCGTAGTGACAAAAAGGGGGTTACTTTAAAGATTTTGGGGTTTAAATTTTCTTTCCCAGGAAGTATAATTTGTTAGTCCATAATTCTCATTAAAATAAATAAATATACAAATAAATAGTGCCTTAGAGCACATGCCTCTGATCTACCAGTGCAGCCAAGATTTTTTCTATAGACATACAGGACCAAAGTCAGAAAAGAGAAAGATATTGATGCAATGGTGACCTCTCAATACTGCAGTGAGAAAATATATAAGCTAATAGCTCTTAAGTTGGAGCACTAGAAAGAAAAAGGTTTTCCCTTGGAATATCATTTGAAGCATGTTTAACTGTTTGCCCTAATCAGTAAATGCATAATCCTAAAATATGAGACAGTTTCAAGTCTTGCAATAGGACCACATGGAAGAGGTAATACCAAGCAAGTACCCTTGTGTGATCTGATATCTATATTCTTCCACAAACTATATGACCTTGATGATTCTTTGGCACATAAACACTGTTTTATACTTCCTCTGATGTTAAGATATTAATTAAGAAGTATTTATGTCACCTATGGCTTGTCCTTGGCCTGGAAGGAGCACTTTATGAGTACAATAACAAGGGATGGCCAAATGAATGCTACAAAAACATTTCAATGTTAAAATCTTGGCTAGGGCTTTCTAATTGTAGTGTTTGGGTAATTAAAAGCTTAACGTCTTCAGGTCTGAAGGAATACAGTAACAGATTACAAAGGTAAATTTTCTGAATTAGCTGAATATCTTCCTGATAGTTATCTGAATGTATAAACCTGTCCAAAATACCTGGAATAACACACCCTCCTCTTCTTTTTCCAACTCATGCCTCATAATATACCATTCATACCTTATTAGCATCTTCATTACTTTCCTTAGAGTAGGACATGTGTAAGGGTGGACAATGATCAGTGAGACTGCCCTGAGCAGCTATAAAGTTTCAGATGATTTCACCTCCTTTCCTTTTATGAAGCAGGCAGACAGATGCAGCTGCTGAGCCACATTTCTGCGTAGCTGAGCTGCCTGTCTGCCAAGCCAGTTAGTTAGAGAGTTTGAAAGCAACAGTAAACATGTTCATGTTGACAAAATGAATTTCTAAGCCAGCATATACTGTATAACTGAGAAAAAAAAAATTTATACTAAATCTGAGTGCAGATTGGAGCTACTTAGCACCACCTTTTAGAAAATCTAAAGAGATAATTCTGCTTTCGCCCCTGTTACATTGCAGTGATTTGTTTCAGCTTCCTAAATGAAACCTGCTCATTTTTCCGATGGAAAACGGCAAATGCTGTCCAGTCTTTCCCTCCTACACTGAACTCATTGGGGTGGGTTCTTCCTCTACTCCTCTTCATGCTAAATTTGCTGTGTTAGTTATTTATGGGTGACGCCATGTCTCTGTCACAAAAGTAGCATATCTTAAAGAGTAGTGTAATCAATCATGTTAAGGTGACATCACCAAGACTGCAATTACTGTTGTCTGCATGGAAAAAATTTTTTGGTTGCCATTAGATGTTGGTTAAGTGGTGGTCTTGGCATTGAGTTGTAGCTGGCCAGTGCTTTTCCACTAGGCCCAATTTTCTTTCCATTTTTGAATTGGAAAAGAAGCTGCCTGAAATTCCTCAGCCAAGTCAACTTGTTCACTGCATTATGACATTTAGGCTGTGTGGGTGGAGGGGGTTGCGAATGGTACTGCCTTGCCATCCCTGTAAAACATTTAAGTCTCTCACAGAGCAGCACAGTCAGCGCAGTGCTCTCATTACTCTGGAAATATTACATGTGGCCATTAGTCTTCTTCTTTCAATTAGTGACAGCCAGTTAAGCTGTGCCCTCAACCTGCCTTAGCTGTTGGCAGCATCGCCAAGTAAAACATGTCTCCCACTTGAAAAGTAAACTGGGGATACCTACTGCTCACCAGCCACACTCTTTGGATGTGAAAAGGGAAACACGACAAGGTTATGGACTTGTTTGAAAATATCAAGTAATTAAGTTACAGGTAAGCAAGTGGCACTGGAAGAGTTCAGGAGAAGATTTTCACAGTATGTAGATGACACAGTGTTAAAACGATACAACGTTGTGGAGTGCCATTTCACAGAGTTCCTCTTGTTTTGCCTTTTTTTCTTTTTGGTTAGTTTGTTTTCCAAAGTGTGGGAGGAGTTGTGTGCAATGGGACAGGTTTGAAATAAGGAGTTTTGTTTTGAGAGCTATTTTTTTTTTTCAACTGGACATACCAGAAGAGATTCGAAAGGTCAGCTAAAAAAACAGTTCTGTCTTCTGCTGGAAAAATCCAATTCAAATCAGACAAAAAGAGTATTCTCTAGCATGAGTGACAAAGGAAATGCAAAGCTGAAGCTCCTCTGATAAATGCTGTGGGGCAAATAGTTTACCAAAATAAATGGGCATAGCCTAACTAATGTTAAACAGAATCTCATTTTATTTATAGAGAAAGAGATTTGTGTGCCATATCTGTACAAAAGATCCCCCAGGCAGCTGGTACTGAGATATGATCAGACAGGATCAAAGTCTTCCTATGTGTTAAATCAACATGAGATTTTAGATGTAAAAGCTAAAAACTTTAGAGTGTTTGAAATAATGGCTCAGAACTGTATTTCTACCATCTTGAACATAGAATCAGAAAGCTTGAAGCCAGATAACAGTGAAAGCTTAATGCAATCTGTATACTTTGGTTCTAAAAACATGATTTGAATTTCTATTTATGCTGAAATTATTTTACAGTTTTTCCACATGAAACCAAAAGCTCATGGCTGTTAAACACCTGAGTACTCATAAACTCCATCACTGCTTCCACTGTTCCTTTTTTGAAAAATTCTTACATTCTTTTGATCAGTCCTCTCTAAATAAACTACTCTTATTAATCATAACTGGAATGCTGAAATGTATACAAGCTATTAAGATCTATATTTTGTAACAGTTCAATGAATTAAATTACCTTTTCAAAATATCTTTACAAAATGAAAATAAACTACATTTCTTTACAGCTTCAAAAACAACAGTCCTAGTTTGTCAAATCTGGCAATCCAGTTAACTGCTCTATCATGAAATACCATTTTCAAATAAGACTTCTTTAGGTTATCCTTTCATGTGAAAATACCATATGCAGTTTTTACTACTAAAGGTCAGGTAATAGCGCAGTTGAATTGAATAACAAGCAGGGATCAACATAATGGAAGTAGTCTGCTATCAAAAGACTTCTGCTAAATGACAGATGGCTGGCAAGTTGCAAGGAGCCCACTACTAAGATACTTATTAAAAAAAAAAAAAAAGGAAGAAAAAGAGAAAAACAACCAAACCCCTAACCAACAGAAAGAAAATGTATGAGTAAGATCCATGTATTAACATATCCATATTGGTCAGTCACCTGTGGGCATTTGACCTACTTCTGTGATGTCCTCCTACAGTGATACAAGCTTTTCTTCTTCTCAGCAGGTAGTAATCTTCCAGGAAGAACTGCTGAGAACTGCAGGTATCCCCTACTTACTGATCTCCCAAATTGTTTTTGGTAATATGGGCATTTCTGCGGTGTATGTACCTTTTGCATGCTCTTAATTTTCGATTTTCTCCTGACAATCTAGAAACAATATAGGAGAAGAGGAAATGGACTCAAGTTGTGCCAGGGGAAGTTTAGATTAAATATTAGGAAATTTTTTTTTAATGGAAAGAGTTATCAAGCATTGGAACAGGCTGCCCCAAGAACTGGTTTAGTCATCTACCCTGGAGGTATTTAAAAGACAAGTAGCTGTGGCACTCAGGACATGGTTTAGTGGCGGACGTGGCAGTGCTGGGTTAGTGTTTGGACTCGATTATCTTAAAGGGTTTTTCCAACTTTAGTGATTCTTTGATTCCGTTATAAGGTCTGAAAGAAGGTCAGCAGCTGCAATGGCAAGGTTCTATGCACCTTCAATATGCAGAATGCTCAGCATTACTTTTGTGTATTTTATAATCATATATTACAGGTCAATAGAAGCTTGAGAGAAGGACCCTTTTGAGGTTTATGTTTGATTTATGTTACCTTACTGTGTATTTCCCACCGAACTACCTATGAAAAGTCAAGAAATCCATATTATCATGAAGCTCAGGGATTCACTTGCTTATTTCTAGTTTCAGAGTGTGCTAATTTAAGTCCAGTATAAGCAGGTGTTCCCAGCAGCCAACATGTAACTCTATCCATTTTCAGCTGTATAGATGCATGAAAAGAATTATCCTTTAAAAATAAATAGGTTTTATATTCACAGTCTAATAAAGATCCCCAAAAATTAGGGACAGATGTTTCTCTGAAAATGTCCTTCTCAAAAATAACTTCATTATGTCTTTCTCTCTCTTTTCTCAAGTTTCTAGAAGAAATTAGAGTGAAAAATCCTTCTGATTTTGTAATTCAGGTATTAAATAAGAAAGAAAACAAAGACTTCATAATATAACCCATTTGCTTCAAACTATATTTGTAGAGTAGGATGTTAAGAATATTAGAAAACCCATCCTCTGTCATGATAATAATTTCATATAGCACCACTGTAGGTCGAACATAAAAGAACAATATAAATTTCAACCTCAAATAGTCTTTGGGACTGATTAATACAATTATACACAGATTTGGACTACAACAAATTTCCATCTAAAGTCAAAATGAAGTTTACAATCACCCTAGGCTCTGCACATATTAACACCTCATTGAATATTAATGAATTACTCTTTGTGACCAATTGCTATGCAAACAATATTTGTCAGAATTTATAATTACATTTATTTTAAGATAAAATACATGAATATTAACATAAAAAAGTCTCACAATGAAGTGAGTAAATCATTTAAGACATATGTCACAGTATTACTAATTTAATGGTTTCATTACTGATTTTTCACAACTAAGTAACACTATTTTTTCAATTTTATTTCTAATGATCACAAGAATTCAGTAATAATCTAGAATTTTACCCCTGCATTTGGTGATAAAACTGTATTTGGATTTGGTTAGGAATCAACATAATTCATATTAGCTATATCATATATGATTCATCATTCTAATTTATCAGTTAAAAAAAGACTAATACCGAACATTTTTGCTGACTACATTTTATATTACCAAACCTAAGAGAGTGTAATAGTCTTACACCTACCTAATAGTAGGTGGAAGTTTCACCATTGTTTGCTTCATCTTCCCCACAATTATGAGCTTTTTATAATTGTAAATGTGATGTTTCCCAAAGTAATTTGGAGCTTGAAAAGCTGATGTCTTTGTGCTTCCAATGCAGCCTTGGGAGAAGAGATGCTTCTATAAAATCTTCTCAATACTGAGTAAGCCGTACTGGTTGTAAAAGCGCCTTATGAGATTTCAGTTCCCATTGTTTGAATTACAGGATTGTTTAAATATGTTCCTAAAACTCAGTGTGTCAAATAAGAGAAATAACAAAGTAATACTTTGAATACCATTTTTGTATGGGGTGGGGGGTGGGTGGGGCTAATACAATTTAGACTTCTCTGTTGCTCTGTGAGGAAATCTGGATTAAATACTTGTGTTTTGCTAAACCCAGGTAAGGTAAAGAGAGAGAAATTATTTTCTTCTAACTTTCTTTTTTTGCTAGAACAAGCCATAGCAGAGGCAATTATAAGAAAGAGCAAATAGTTAAAAACACAAGGAAGGAATATTACCAGGAATAACACAAATTACACCCTTTTAATATTTATTTATTCATACTATATTTGAGATCATACCAACAGAGAGCTCTCAAACTTAACAGGAGAGTCATCAAGTATAGAAGCTTTTACTTATGACATACTTATGGTGTCTAGGTTATTATATAGTTTTTCAAATGGGATCAATTCTGACTCCACAGTAAAGTCAGGAGTGAATTTCACTACTATGAAACAAATGGATATAATTAATCATGGTGTCAACCACTCTAGAAGAGGGCAACAAGCCAGCAGAAGACTGAACAACGATGTGTTGTTTTCTACCTTCTGCCATAATGGCAATTGTTTCCTTGTGTTCAGTTTCGCCGCTTTCAAACAGATGTGTGATCTCCATTACAAGAAATCATTTTAAAAGCCACCAAATTCAGAAAATGTAACATATATTGCCATAGCTGTGCACTGTTGCTGATGCAGCGGTGAGCTACTGTGAAACACCTACCACACGGAAAAGCATTCATGAGCTGTATTAACCACCTATCCTTGTCCGAAACAAATTTACAATAACTATCGCTCTAATTTCACACCACTGCAACTTCATGACATTCTGAAATAGGAAAGCTTCATCTCCTGACTCTACAGAGCTGAGCTATTAGCCATGCATTAGAGGAGGGACTGGAAGTCCCACCAGCAACTTAATGCAGCCACTGTAGCCAGACCCATGCACTCAATGAAGCAATACTTTTCCTTTTGCTGTCAATCTTCAGTACCAGAGCAGCAGGGTTTTATTTTATCTTTCCTTTTTTCCCATTTCACAAGGGTATTTAAAATTTGATCACAACAATGGTTCAGTTCATATGCATATTACAAACTGCTTTGGGGACTGCTCAGTGCAAAATGGGCGGATAATGTTACAGATTAACTTGACTTTGGAGTGTGAACTGTCAGCTATATCCTTTAGCAAGGGAAAAGATTTTAAACACTACCTGGAAAACTGGGAGGCCTAATCTTTCTGCTGTGCTAGCTTGCAGTATAATCCGAATAATGTGAATGTGCTTTCCATCTGACTGAGGCAGGCGTGCTGTTAAGTGATTTGAGTGATTTGCCTGGTATAATAACCAGTTTTTCTCTGTCTCTCTGAATGCCCGGAACTTCCTGAAAATCTTTGCCTATGGCTTGACACAGACTGCTGAGTAGCCACAAAACTGTTTGATAAAAGCACCAGTTTTATCCAGTATAAATCAATAGAATCCCGCTGCAATAGCTGTATTTGACTACAGCACTCAGCTGTTATCAAGTAGGGGACCTGTTCTGACTATTTTAACTTCAGAGTACATATCTTTTTCCCAGCTGGTCTTCAGCACAGCAGGAATGGCTGTGTTGTGTGCTCAGTGTTTTAGCCAAAGAACATTCAACATTCACAGTGCTCCACTGGCCTTGAGACAAAGATTAACTAAAAATGCATTTCAATGCAGATATCAAATTATTTTACTAGAACAGAGAATACAAAGCGTGATTCTTCAAGTGTGAGCTCTTAAATCTGAACTGGAAAGATCTTCCAGTAATTTCACTTGTCCTTCATACCTGATGCGACACTAGATTTCTACAAAAAACACACAAAACCCTGCAACAAAAAGTCACATCTAACACTAATAATCACACACATTCTTGAAACTAGCAAAATATCTCCTACCACAAATTTTCAAAATATTATTGACCTCACCTAGTCTGTGCTTTTTACTCCTGAAACCACTTTTAAGATAGCAAGACAGAATATGATTTCTGGGTAGACTCCTGGTACAGTAAGAATAATTTACTTTATTCTCTCCAAAACTGAAATTTCATCTGCAGAATAATAATATGCCTTTTCTTAACATCTATGTCACTTAGTCTATAATAATTCCCCAGTTTAGATGTTTCTTTTTTTGTTAATATTGCTCTTTGTATCTTTCCATTTTTCACTTTATACCTTGCAATGCACGGAGATTTGTCCAAAGCACATATGATCCCAGTGTGCTGGTCTAAGGAAAGGAAAAGGCATCTGCTGAGAGCAAGAATTTCTTTTTCTGTTAAATTTCACTTGCAACATGGGGCTGACAGTATTTAATGAATTCTTGGTTTCACTGAAGCTGATAAAATATTTGACTTTTATTTCAATGAAACTAGTTTTACAAAATGAGTTAGTTCTCTATAATACAAAGATATTTATATTTCCCTATGGTATAAATGTGCTATAAGAATAATAATAATTAAAAATATTTTTTGAGTTTACTTAGCTATGAAACCTTAAGTCTTATGTAGTTTGATGGTCAAGATAATCTATGCTTCCCACACAACTTGGCACAATGAGGGTGGCCAACATCCCTCTCCTTCCCAATTGGCCTTGGGAATATTATGAAAAAAACATACATATGATTGCAAACCCTGACTGACACAGTTACTTTTCAAAATACTCCAATACTCTTCTGTATGTGTTACAATGAAATTAATTATGATTCAAAGCTTTTACGTTATATATCTGCAAACTGAGGTTCATAGATTTACTACTATTTGTAGTCTGAAGTAGTAAAAAAGAACCATAAGAAAATCCTCCAAGGGTTTCTGTCATTTAGTTGGATGTAAAAAACTACCTAAAAGAATGTGAGTACTTTGGATGGGGCTGTGCTTAACAAATAATGCCACAAGGATGTTCTTACAATGGATAGCTGAGTATCACAAATCAGGGGATTGTTGGCAATTCAAGCATTCATCACATGTAAAGAAGTGACCAGATTCCAGACACAAAATATGCAGAGAAACCTCAAGTGCTTTTATAAAATATTTCTATTTTCTAAGCTGATTTGCCTCTGACCTCCAAATTTCAGTTTGCATAATTTGAAACCAACAATTTAATTTTCTGTTCTGAACCAGAAAACTCAGGACTAACCGGACCATTAGCTGCTAACTTTGACCTGAGTTCCTCTGAGAGCCCTTACAAGTTATCCACACTATCCTAATATAAAAAGTAAAAAGATAACGCTCTACATATCTGACATATTCAAAGAAAGAAAAAGCAAGAGGAAAGGTAGAAGGGATAGAAGAGGAAGAGAAATGTTCAAGGACATCTGCATGTCATTGTGAGAGACTGGAAACACAAAGGAAATCACTGACCAGTCTGCTGGACTCTTTGGTCACTGCAGCTGAAAGACTGGTTCATGAACTCTCCTCCCAGATTCCTGGTTTGCATTGCACCTTGCCTGCAATTTTGGAGACTCTTCTTTCTTTTTTCCTCTGTCAACAAGATTAGGACCCCACTGCTGCCACAAGTGGAAAGGTACCATTACTATGGTCCTGGTGAATGCCTTGAGCCATGGGGTGGTTGTGAGAGACTGGAAAGTTTGATGTCTCAAGACATTTTGGGATGCATGAGAATGGGGGAAGGGGCAAGTCAGGCCTTGCTCTGTTGAGATGATGCCATGTCCTGCACCCCCCACCCCTTAGATCCTGTATCCCAACCCTGTCATTGCTGCGAATGACTGGCACAGCAGAGGCAATAGTTCACACTCCAGTCCTTGAGACCCAGTTAAGTCCCAGAGTGGCCAGATGACCAGAAGTGCCTGCTAGGTGAAGGGCCCGGGAAGGCCAAGCAGTATTTAAGCCTGAACTTGTGGCACACATGAGCCTATCTCCTCTTGGAATTTCTAACAGCTGAGCACTACTGAAACCCAGGAGTTGGTAGCTGTATGTATCCTTTTCTCTATCTTTTCTGTCTTTCTCTCTTTCTCCTTTTTCTCCTTCTTCTAATTCCCTCTTCCTGGAATTTTTGAGGAACTTAAAATCGAATAGGCTTAGAGTTTGTGAAGTTGAATGGGCTAAGTTATTTCTTTGGAAGAGCTCTACATTGATTGAATGTTACGCTAAACCTCTGGCCAAAATTCTCTGATTTTCTAAAGTTGCCGATAAGGTCTTATTTTGTTGTTCTGATCTCTTGTTGGTATTTCTCCCATGCTTCCAACTCAGAGTACAATAATGACCGTAAGCCCTTTTAAAAGCCTCATCAAGTGAGTTTTTTTTGAGCCTTACAGTGCTCAATGCTAAACTCTAAATAAAAGAAAGATACGACATGCCAATATAGCCAAACACAGTAACAGCCAAAAGTGATCTGCTGCTTAGCTGTCTCAAGTGATTTGAAGTTGTCTCCTAAGCACACAATGTTAACTTATGCACACAATTTCTGGAAGGTTTTTGAAAATGCTACAGGAGATTCAGCATGTTCAATACCACAAGGTGCTTACTGTTATCGATATTTTCCCATTTTCATCCAATGACAAATTTTTCCCGCCATAAAGAAAAAAATGTGACACCACAGTTTTCACAGAGATATTCAGAACAGTTTTGTGATTGTCAGAATTCCTATGACTGTGATCAAGGTAGACCCTCATGATTTTGAATTGTTGTGCAGGGAATGAGAGCCCTGCTTTAAACTCAGTGATTGCCATCTAGACTTCATGCTTCAAAGTAGTGAATAAAGTTCATACCTGCTGAACTTTTCAGAACATATATCTGAGTTTTCTCCTGCAGAAGCAGTTCTATTTGTGTCTGCCAAGTACACCACTTACGTTCCATTGAGACTCATGTAACTTTTAATAAGACATTCATATGAAACATAAACTGAATCTAACTAGAACTTGACAGAGATTTAACCTTTTTTTGATGCATGTATGGGACCGAGTTTCAACCTATGTTAAAATGTCCTTGTGTCCAAAGCTCGATTTGTTTTTACTGTAGCCAAAAATGATGGCTGTTGCACATAGTAATTAGATGCCTATTAAGCAAGAAAATTAGAATTTACTTTCTTGTACCAGACATAAGCACACTAAAATAGCATAACCAGGTACAGTGTATAGGCATATACTCACATTGTAAAAACATTAATAACATCTTGCAGTGCAGCTCAGCTTTAATGTACAAATAATAGCTTTAATTGGCAAAGACACAGATGGAGTTGTGATGTAGTGGCACAAACCAGGTGCATAAAAAATGCACAAGCACTAAACGCCGCAAGATAAGAACTAAGGATGCAGAGTAGGCAAGAATGATGTCTGGTGAAACCAAAATAATCCTGCAGAGAAGGCAGGCAGGGTGTCTGATGGAACCAGAATAATCCTGCAGAATATGCAAAACCAGAAGGAGCCCTCATCCCAAAAATAAATGTCAAGAGAAGCTGAGATCACCCAATTTTCTTTTGGGGAAGAGGCAGAGCAACACCAGTGGTGTTTTACAGGGAGGGATGAGGAGGAAAGAAGGTGACAGACTGTTACGGCTTTCCCTCTCAAATTGTTCCCTGGATTGATGGATTATAGCTATCAGTATGAACTAAAATGGTATCACTTCAGTGGCATTGTACACTTGTAACTAATTTAAAATAAGCTTGTCAGGGATGATTGATAGTGATTAAGTGCTAACTACTAGCAATGTGTGCTGTTAACGAATCTAGTCAATATGGTCAAGAATCATTTTGAAGCTTGAAGCTGGCTGATTTTGGAGTCTTCTCCCATAATATTTCAACCACACTGTTCTTTTAAATTTAAATATTTAGTCTATAGAGAGCTACCTATATTCAGTTGTAATATTATAAATATCCATGAGACTGAAACAAAATTTTCTAGAAGTTTAACGATTCATCATGCTAAAGCAAGAAGCAACCTGAAACACATACAGTTTTTCCACCTGACTTCTTACAGGGTAGTGTAGCCTTTAGGATGTTTCGTGGGTTTGTAGTGTTTTCCTTCTCCCTTCTATACAGAGTGATTCTAAACTAGTCGCCTATGAAAGACATTAAAAAGGTAATATTAAAATAATAAAAAAATAGTTAAAACAAGTAAAATAATAGTGCCTGTTGTCCTGGTCTATATGTGTATACTGCATTTGTGTGCACATGAGTCCATATATAGTCAGATATAGGGAGTATTAGGACACATTTATTTATCTGGGCCTGAGATGACTTCTCAGTGTATGAAGAATCCCTGTGGGATCTTGAAGTCACTGTATGCACACACACACATGCACGTACCCACACACCCCCACTCACCATAAATTATTATCTATTCTGTACGTACATTTATGGTTTTTAGTAGTAGAGGAAGAGCTCCTCTCAGCCCTGGTGTTCTCCTCTTTCTGGATATCTCAGATATCATATACCTCTATGAGACCAACCTGCAATGAATTGTCTACAGAAGAAATGCCTTAACATATAGGAAAGCACAGAAGAACAAAGGAACCACACTAAACTCCCCATATTTAAGGATTTTAAAAGTTTATACTACACCTGCTCCAGCAGCACACTTTTCAGTGTATTAAAAAGAAAGAGAGGGAAGAAAATAGATATGATCTCTGTACCTTCTCCTTATTCAGTGAAATAGCGTCTGATTTAATTCTACATCATCGGATCAGTTTATGGAAGTAGTGATGCGAATGGTGAAGGTATCTATCAGTGGGCTCATTAATTTGTAGTGGCTTTTTCTCTTGACCTAATTTCCTTTTCCGCTTGAAATCTGTTTGAAATTTCATCTGACTACAATCAGGTTTATTGGAAATATTAATGACTGTGCTCTCCCCATAAGCCACCAGAAGGGTAATTGACTCGAAAGATGAATTACAACATCTGCATTAACAGAATACAGAGCTGTAGAGTGGAGTCTGGCTCTTTGTCCTTTGCTGCCCTCCCTTCCTTCACTTTGAATGTGATCCTGACAATTAAGAATTTTCTTTTTGTTTTTTAAAAGAGAGACAGCCCTCTGAGAGCATCATTAACAATACACGTTACACACTGTAGTTTATAATAGATGGTTGTTTATCCAAAGCTTGGGGAATGTCTCTTGAAATTTACTTAGTCTCTGAAAGAAATTGGAAACTACTATGAACTACAGAGCCGTTCCTGATATTCATGGGTGCATCATACAAATGTAATTTCTAAATGTTATTTGCCTTCAAACAAAAAAACAAAGAAACAAAAAGCCACAAAACAAAAAAACCCAAACAAACAAACAAACAAGAAAAGAAAAAGAGAGAAAGGAAGGAAATATCTACTCTTCTGGGTAAAAAAATATTCCCAACTGTTCAGTGAACATTCTTCCAATGAGGAACTATTATGAGAGGGAGAAAAAAAAATCATTAAAATCATGTATGTTAGTCTACATTGAGGTCTGTCCTACTTACAAAAGTGTTTAAGCGTGCAAAAATTAAGCACACAAAGAGACACTGAACGTAACTTGGGAACAAGAATGTGGCAAGAATCTGTGGCTCTTTTAATGCAATGCTCATGATATTTGTGCCCCACGTCTTTAATCTGGCACCACCAGATATAAATAAAACCTTCTATGATAACATGAAATTTTCTTTTAAAAAATCATTACAGAAATAGAATAGTAAAGACATTTCAGCATTTTTTGTCACTGTGCAAAGAACAACTTAATACAAAAAGAAAATTCAAGAGAAAAATATTTTGGTTTTGAAAATTCACATCTGAAAATAGTGTAGTTTCTTCCTCTAAAATAATTTTGTAATCAGTTCTTACTACTGCTTTAGTTTTTACCATCTTAATTGTTCATGCTTTCAGGATAGCATATGGACATGACATGAGAATTTGGAGGAAGGAGGAAGTGGAAAAGGTAATTTATTATCTGTAGCAGAACTGCTTCAAATACCTCTCTCACCATGTCCCCCTTCATAGAAAAAACAGAGGATTAAAAAAAAAAAAAAAAAGAAAGAAAATACAAAAGCTACTTTCCTTGCACTGAGTGAAGAAACCAGACAATTGATTAGTTAGATAAATGAACCAAATTAGTCTGAAGGTTATTTAGTTTTTCAGACACAGACAATGGACTACAAAGTCAGTTCAGCACTGACATCATCCATAATGTCAATAAAAGTGAAACAGTTTTAACAGCCTTCTGTGTTGATTTCTTCACTCCAGCTCCTTCCTACCTCTTTTGGATAATTTCCTGATACTTTTCTTATATTGGTGTGAAAAGAGATCAAGAATTCTTTCTCTCTCTCTCATTTCTAACTCCTGAAGTACTAAATTATCTCTTGTTTTTGGTATCTTTTCCTGTTTCTGACTTAAATCTTCCTTAAAATGATTTAAATCATCAAAGTTTTTAACTTTGTCTTTGAAGACAAACAATTATGACTCAGCTACAACAATTATTATGGAAACTATGTTTATCCCTATAGACTTCAGCTTCAGAATTACTTCTCTCTGCTCCCCCACACTTGTAAAACTCTAGGGAATTATTACCACAATACTTCTTCCCTCCCTGAAAAAAAAAAAAAAAAAATTTCTGTTGGTCACAAATAAAACCCCTTCAGAATATCTACACTTGGACTTAGACATTCAAGAAACATAAGGATTTATTGTACTTCTGTTGACCTTAATTTCACCTCAGTCAGTATAACCTTTTGGGTTAATCACTTCTTACGCTCCCCTCCTCAGAAGTCAGTATCACAAAATGCATGTGATAGCATCTGCTTCAGTTAAAGCTGAAAAATAGTTTCCATTATAGCTACTTGCTTTCAGACTCCTGGCTTATTGCTGCCTCAATAGCATTCTGTATAACTAGAAGCACTCGAAACCCCTTCTGTGCTCTCCCAGTCTTTATTCCATAACGCTATTTTGTTTCCTTGACCAAAGATGGGGAGATCATGGATAAAGCAGCTTCATTGCAGGTGGTGTCTAAAGGCCTACAATTAGGTCAGCAAGGAACAGCTTCACCCTTTGTCTTCAATGGTCAGCTTTATCAAAAATCACCTGCAGTGAATATCCATTTTGCTGATGGCATACTGACAGAATTTCTGTTCTTAAGTTTTTCTCATTTTTTAAGCATGCCTTTGTTTGGTAACAGTGACATATTACTGCTGTGCCGTAGTGGGTTCTTTACCCTTATATCAGAAAATCTGAGTTACTTAACTTACTGAAAGGTTTTCAGGCTTCTAAGTCTTAGGAACAATTATGTCGTTCCTCTGCACATTCAGATGTTTAGTGATGGCAATAATTAACAATCCACTCAAGGGATAACAACATGGTGTAAAAGATTTTTAACTTTTAAATCTCATTTTAAGACACTAGAAGACAGGTAAAAGTGAATTAAACACACACTCCAATGTTGGAAGAAAAGATATTTGAGGTCTGGCCTCCATTTTATCAAGTAATGTCTGTACTAAAATCAAAGCATGGTTCAACGTACCTGTGTTTTCCCAGAGATTCATGTCTTCTTCACTGTGGTACCATGCTCTTTCAGGGAGAAACACTCTAAAGCTTAATTAGGCTTCACCAATTACTTATATACTAAGATGGGATTTTTCCTACTACCTTCCTTTTAGAAATGTGTCAATTCTTCAAAACTATAAAGTTTTTCAAACTTAGAAAGCTCTAGGACATGAACAGAAATTAAAGGCAGCCCTAATGGAGCTCAAAACTTTTTACGTAATACTTTTCTTTCCCTGTTTTGCTTTCTAATACATTTTTAATACTTGCTGCAGCAAGTTATTATTACTCCATCACTACCACAAAATCTCAGTGGTAGAAGGAATGAAATTTCAGGAGTCTCTTTTCTATCTACATTTGTTTATTTCCTGGTATCTGTATGATGGATCAATGCAAGAGAATACTTCTCTAAAGCTGAATAAAATTGAGATTTTTTCCCCCCAATTTAAAATGCCATTATAAAACTTTGCTCTGGTCTTAAACAATTTTTTTGAGCATTGGAGATCTTGTAGTACCTCTCAAGGTGGCAATTAAACTGCACGCAGAAAAGGGTACTTTTAATTATTTTTGTAAGAGAAATAGAGGAATATTGAAGAAAGAGGAATTACATGGAAGAGAGAGCCCATTTAAACTTTAAACTGCGATGTAAATGGCATATCTTCTTCAAGTCTGCCCCTCCCCTTATCAACCACAGTTAGTGATATTAAACATGAATTAACAACTGCACTTCTGTTCAGTCAGATGGACATGGTATTGAAAATAGCAGAAAAAATGTATATGCTAATAATGACTGCAGCACAATTTTACATTTAAGTCTAAAGCTTCCAAACTTATTAGGGGGAAAAGGTAATTTTCCGCTGGCACAAACATACCCTACAGACACAGCATGCCATCCATGGCAATGATAATTCTGATTTCAATTAGAACTTGCTAACTCTCCTGTGCCTCATTTTTACAAGGAAAATACAATTGAGAAAAGCATCACTGTGATTAGCTCCTACAGCCACCTTTTCTGAGTAGTCTGAAGTGACAGCCACAGGGGTAAAAATGATTGTACTAAAATGTCTACTAATGAGGCCCCTGTAGTACTGCTCCAAGAAGGACCATTATATGCTACATTTGTCAATTTCATCTCTTTGGCTTTCTTTTTATCATCTGCAAAAATAGTGATTAAGACAGAGTTTCTTTTTAAAGCTTTATTATTGTTTAACCTTCATAATAATGCTCATCATCTTCTTGTACAGATAAAATGTTCCACACTTCCTACTGACTTCCCTGAGTTTCTTCAGAATAATATGTACTCTGTGATAACAATCCACAAACTTTCTGCTGGATTATAGAAAGGCATTAAAAATACCTGGAAATAACCTTATAAATGCAAAGCAGTAAATTGAACAGAAAACACTAAAAATTTTTCTGTTCTTGTGGAAGATACATTAATGACAGAAGTACTAATATCTGCCACAAACAAACAAAAAAGAAAGAGGAAATGGAAATTAAAAGAATAATAAATTAAAATGGAATAAAAATGTAACTAAGAAAGAAAAAAAAAAAGAAAAAAAGAAAAAAGGAGTCATAGAGGCTATTTGTGTGACTACAGAGGAGGAAGAAGAAAAAAAGACTGATTTAGAAACATAAACAATAATAAAAACTGATAGTGGAATCTCCTACTACTTTCATTCTGTACTTTGTATTTAGGTAAACTCAAAATAAAATTCCTATATATATATGGCTCTTAAGAAGAAACATGATTAGTACTTGTGCCCAAGGTAACTAAGGTAACTATATATTAGGAATATATAGTATTCTATAATATATATTTTATATATACATATCCCATATTATATATAGGAATACATAATGTTATATTATGTCTAGGAAAAAGACAAAGTTCTTCAGTAATACACTTTTTTTATATCTCTAAAATTCCAATATTAGGAGCAAGTCCTTTACTTTTACTGAACTCTAAAGTGTTGGTAAAGAGAAAATTGGAACTGAGTAAGGGATGAAATACACAAGATGGACTTTAAAAAAGACCTACAACACTCGAAACTGAAATTATCTTTGTTCATGTCATAAAACAATAAATATAAGGATCATTACATTGTAATATTTTAAAACGTCTAAGAGATTATTAACATTATAACAGATTTACCAAAAGTATAATAACATCTCCAAAAGTAGAATATAAAAAAAAAAAATGCATTGCATTTGGACATATATATTCATATATATATATATGCATAATGATGCATATACAAAACTAAACTGCTAAACTTTGGAAGTTCAAGCATGTGGCCATTATCAATTGTAACTTTTTAAAACACTGTCTAGGCTATCAACTTTTACAGAAATATTTTTGATGGATTATGAGGAATTAGCAGAAATGAGGCCACATCATTCTGTTTTTCTTTCAAAAAGATGCATGCCTTTTACAAAGGTTCAGGTTGGAATGAGAACCATGGAGTCTTGAAAAAAATAAGAGAGGATTAATTGAATTGAAATTATAATTTAAGGGTTTATATTTCTACTTTAGATACCATAAAAATCTCTTAGGATCTGATACTAGTAATGCTGATTAAATTTTAAATACCTTGATTTTGTTTTCCTTTGGTTCTCACACTCATTCTTTAGGCAATAGCTGATTTCTTTCTAACAAAAAAACTTTGTAGATGTGACTACTGACTGCATTTTTGAGATATATCATGTGATGTTTACTTAGACCTTACATTTTACACAAGTGAGTTTTCAGATATTTTTTTCTTCTGTTTCTAGAAATGCAGCCCTTATGCATGCCAAGTGTAATTTTCCATGGCAAGGAAGATTAACCTGCCAGTAATGCCATTTGGCTTTGTATTACAACACAAATGTTTTAGAATTTCTAGATACTATTTGTATTTAAGAGATTTTCAAATATTGTGTCCATTTTATCAAAGGTTATTTTATAATTTAAACATATATATTTGTAGACTGTATGCTGCCCTGAAAATGGAGATTAACTTTCATCATGAAACCATCAGATGACTTTATCAAACCGTCTTAACAGTGAATTACACCATTTTTTTAAGGTTTTAACAGCATATGTATTCCAGGGCAGATGTTTTGCTTTCCTGAAGGTGGGAATGAGCATAAAATATAGTCTCCATAAACCAAATTTAAAATAATGTAATAACTTAAAATTTTTTAATGTTTGTTAAATATTTTGGATTCTACAGGCATATGATTAGGGTATTCTTCTTTATCAGGCGAATCCTGCAAGAATTCTTTTCACCTGACAGTTTTAAATTATTAAAATTGCAATGATTTATTTCACCCCCAATATTAAGCTGTTTCTTCTGAAATTTAGCCCTTCCACTAAAGTCAAAGTTCCATTTGTTATGGCTAAAATAAAGATCTAAATCATTAAATTAAACTCTGTCTATCTTCTCTGGCTATGAAAATACAGAAGCAGTCACTGGAGATACAGGATAATCCTTTTCGCATATTACATGTTTAGCTAAAACATTACTTCTCTTTTACTATGTGTCATCCAAACACTTTCTGAATCCTGTCTGGCTCTTTGCCAAGGCAGACACAGCCAAGACTATTCATTTCATCCTTTTGGTCTTAACAAGAGAAAGCAGTCCTTCCATTCACTCTCCATTTTCAGAATAGTTTTCTAAGAGTCCAACTGTTCCCATGTTGGTGGCTGTAAATCCCTCAACTGGTTCAAAAATAAATCAGAAACAAAGCCAGGTCAGCTCTATAATTATTTTTTTTATTTTAACAATCCAGCATGACCTTCAATGAATGCATCCTACAAAAGATCTTTAATGTTTCTCTTCTGTCATTAATATTTTATTAGCTTTTGTTGATGTTAGCATTATACTAATATTTTGACTTGTCTGTATAATTTGCAGGAGTGCATACCAGCCCGTTTAGTCCAGTGTTACCTACAATTAATTAGCGCTACTTTGTATCTTATCATAGCATATAATCCCAGGATTGAGGACTAATTTCCTTTTCATCTGCATGACTGTACCCCTGCACATATTAAGAAGCATTAAATATTTCCCTCTAGATCTTTTCATTGTGTTATAAAATAGGGACCTTCTGACCAGTAACTATTCCTCTGCCTCTACTTCTGCTAAATATAATCTAATTTCTTTTAGACTTACTAGATATTATCTAACTTGTATAGCATTTCACACTATGATATATACATATAAATATTTAATATTAGGCAACCTGTTAGCTGCTATTAGGTCAATTCTGTCAATCAGATGAAACAAAAAAAATGTTTTGCTAACAGAGATAATAACTGATCAAAGGGAATGTAATTCAATATATTGCCATTTATACCTTTACACATAGCATGCTGAATACCTCAGCGACCACACCATTAGCCAAACACTGCTCCTTTTACTGAATGAGTCCTCTTTTGTCTTCATTTAGTTCACAAAGTAACTATACAAATTCTTTCAATTTATGTAAATTGTATTCAAATAGAGGTGAGCTAGAATGTTTATGCTGGTAAACTGTTGTAAAAAAGCATTTAGGACACTATTTGAGTCATTTTGTTATGAGGCATGACAGCAAAACATGAATGTCAGTACTGAACAGTAAAAGTCCTGAGAAAGTATTGGCTAATGAGTAAGAAAGGGAAGAGAATGACAACAATGAAAGCCAGATTATTATTCTGTTTCTTTCCTTTTAGAATCTTCTGGTGGTTTTTCTTTACCTGAGCTTGAATTTTTTTACTGTTTTTAGCAAATTGCCCTAGTAATGCTACTTTCTCTCAGAATACAGTTGTGTGGGTTTTATTGCTTCACACTGTTGAGTGAAAAGGATTTGCCAGCTTGGGAAAATGCCAGAATTTGCATTTTAATAAAGATATGTCAAACAATAAACTTGCTTAACATCCTGTGACGGATCTGATGAAACTGTGCCTTGTAAGTGTGTATTACTGCACTCATTACACTTTTCTGCACTTGTTAGAGACAGCTAAAACTAAATTCATGCATTAACCTCTTTTTCAGCAATATCTGAAAATCTATTACTGGAGTACCACAACTCTGTTAGAACTGCAGTGATAGGCAAAATTGTACACCTGGCCTAAAAAAGACTCAGTTTGGAGTCAGGATGAGGACTTGAATTTCACCTGTATCACTCAGGGGAGGCCTTATCTATGCTATAACTACCTGAAAGGAAGTTTCAGTGTGCGATGTATTGGTTATTTCTCTCAGGTAGCAAGTGAGAGGAAAAAAGAAAATGGCCTCAAGTTGTACCAGGAGAGGTTTAGATTTGATAGTAAGAAACATTTCTTCACCAAACAGGTTGCCAAATATTAGAACAGTCTGCCCAGATAACTGGCTAAATCACCATTCCTGAAGGTATTTAAAAGATAGTAGATGTGGCACTCAGGGACATGGTTTAGTGGTGGACTTGCAGTGCTGGGTTAACGGCTGGACTTGATGATCTTAAAAGTCTGTTCCAACCTCAATGATGTTATGATTCTGTGACAAGATAATGCTGTTCAATAAGGCATCTACAATTACAAAGTGGTTAGAAACCCAAAGATCTAGCAGTGGCCACAAGATGAGAGAGTGCAGGGTGTGGGTAACTGGTTATAGTTCATTGGACTTTTCCCTTGAAGTATTACCTTTCCTATCTACATGCTTGTGAAAATGCAACACTACACCACAGTCACTCAAAAATGAAACAGGCTTAAAAGCAAAAAAAATCAACAAGTAAAAAAACCAAAGTCACTAATTATTCCTGAAAATATTACTCTATCAACCCTCCACATTGCTAACAATTTTATGACAACAGTGGAAATTGTCAGAAAGTGACTGAGAGACATATCATAATAATTTGACAAAAGCAGAACCAAGCAAGTGTCTTTTGGATTCAGTGGAAACACTAAGTCACTAGACACATTACTGACTCATCAGTCTTCTGTCTGTCATTTTATTCAACTACATGTGGCAAAATGGAAGAAAAGAAAAATACCTCCTGTAACTACAAAAGAAATTAAATTAAAACAACAACAACAACAAAAAGGATCCCTGCATTTTTTGATATCTTCTTTCAAAGACTGGCTCTGGGATTTAAAACATTGCTTATAGGAATTGTTATATCACATGGAGCAAATATCCTTGTAAGGAACGGCTGTGGAGACCAACCAAAGCAAAAAGATATTCTACAGCTCATCAACTTTTCAAATGGAGCATAGAGGTGATGAGGAATATTTCTTTGATCTCTGCTTCCATAGGCACAAGAAATATAACAACCTTACAAGATCCTGGTTTTCACTGAAGTGCAAAAGAGTAAGTCAGAAACTTTCCCCTTTGAAATACCCCACCTGGCCAGGCAACCTGCATTTGAATACAGGAATTCATCAAAACAGTGATCTTCAAATTTTTCATATTATTTCTTGGTTTTATTTACTGAAAAATTCCAAATAAAGAAAGATAAGATTGTTGCTCTGATTACTACTTCTTTATTTTCATTTCTTTGCTTGCTGGAAGATAATGAAGCCAGTCGTGCAGGGATAGACCTGCTGGAGCAAACTACTCTGTAGTCTGTCTCTGCCAACTTTTCAGTCATAACTGCAGCTTTAATTTGTGCCAGCTTTAAAGTACCAGCTTTCCTCAAAATTCTGAGTCCTGTTCTACATCCTAAACAGCATTCCTTGCAAATGGTATGAAGAAAACTGCAATTACTTAGGTACAGGGTGCTTTATGATAAGAAAGTAGTGTAGAGAAGGTCTGTTGTAAATCCTTATTCAAATCCAGTCATAATTCAGTGCTGAAATGTCACCATCTTTAAAAAGGAACAGCATCTGGCAATGACAGATACCTAATTACTTTCATGTAATGATACATTTTTCGTGTAAATAGTGGATGAAGTTTAGGTGCACCATAAGTTAAAATGTAAAAGCACCAAACCTGTTTTCTGCCTAATAAAAACCATGTCATTACATTTGATAGAGATTCCACAAAATTTTTTTAATAGCTGGTAAATATTTTTAAAAATAAAGTCAACATATAAATTTATTTTATGGTTTTAAACTAACAAAATTTCTTGATACCCATTATTTGCCCATGATTTCACAGTAATTTGTATAGCCTTTAAGGCATAGTCAACTATTTTCTATGAAGAATCTGATCTTGCTTAGTATTATAGATTTTTCTATAATGTTATATGAGTACTAATTAACAAGAAAATCTCTCAAACCCAGCTAGCTGGACTTTGTTGTGAGTTTTGGGGCTTTTTGGTCGTGTTCAATACTTATCGTTCAGACTTAACTCACTTTTGGACACTAAAAGTGTTACTCTAACTTCAGATATTAAACAGTCCTTATTTCCAGAGCCTCCATCCTGAATAAAAAAAGCCAATTTCAAATTTTTTGTTGAGGGCACAAGTTCTTAGAATAAATCATGGTGAGCAGGAAAGAGAAGACAGAGTAGTAGTCTTGAAGCTGTCTTTTTTTGGTATCAGAAAAATATACTTTCTATTAAATTTCAACTATTTTACAGATTTTTTTTTAAGGACTTTTCTCTTTTTTTTCAGTTTTCAGAACAAGAACTGCAAGCTTCCCATCAAAGCCTCCAACAGAGATCAGTAAGAATAAGATTCAGAATATTTTATAGACAGATGCTCCTGCAAACTTTAGCGTGCCAGCTAAGCCTTAGTTGGCATGTTTTAAAATCTCCTGGAACATGAAACTGTCCTTCTTCTGAATACACCACCTTCCAAGAGCTCTGGGGAGATGCAAGGGTATTAAAAAGATACAGGAGGTGCAAGGTTGGGGAAAGAGGAAGGGAGTGGGTGGTAGCCCTGTGAGCTGGCAAAGTCTACTGGAAAAGGACCAGCATGCCATCTGCCAACATAACTGCCTAGAGAGAGAACTACAGTTTGCAGCTATAGTGAGGGAACCAGACAAATATATTCACATGATCTGGCTGGTAATTAGTACACCTGCGTAAGGTTTTCTTATAAGGTGCTGAAGACGCTACTGAATGGAAGTCATCCCAGTTCTAGCTTCTGCAAAAGTCGCTTTCTCTGTATTGTCAAGAAGTACCTTTGGAAGGCTGAACTTGAAAATTAAAATAAATGTACCTTGGCTGAGTACTACATTCCTACCTGAGATAACAAGATATTTAAAACAACCAAACCGACCAAACCCCTGCTAAATGCAAACTACCAAATGCTTGACCTATGTTTGATTTTGTAATTATTTATTAATACTAAACTGTAGAGTTCAATAGAGTTATATTCATAGGTTTATAACTATTTATCGGGTCACATAATAATGTATTTGTGGATCATGAAATAAACTCTTTTGCTAACTAAAACAGCCTCTAATGGTAGATCCCTGATCATTCACCTTGCTATATTAACTTTTGAGTCTATCGTAGACAGCTTCAACAATCTCTCTTCAAGGAAATCTGCCAGAAAAGGCTGAAGGATTAAGTTTCATTGACTTGAACCATGCAGTGTCAGAGCTGGACAATTGGCCATGGCATACAGCCTTCCAAATAACATTACAGGCACGACCAGTACGTGAAAAAAATACTTCTAAACTGAAAGAATACCAAACCAAATAATTTATTTTTACTAAACAAAATTAATTATTTCCCCTGAAATAATGCAAAAATGTATGGACTAATTCAAAGAAAAAATCGGTCATATTGTTGTCCATCTATCTGAGATTTATATGTTGGCTTCAATCTCAGGTTACACTTAAGAATATTCACAGCTTTCATGTGATAGGAAATGTGTGACTCACTTGTTAAGTGGAGGAGGTTACAGGGATTAAACTACACTTAAATCTGGACCAGTGGGAAGAGCAATTGAAGTTGTTTTAATCTTTGAGGACCTTTATGGCTTAGATCTTATCTTCTTTAGGAGGTATCTCCTTATTTTTGCCAAATGTAGCAAGAGTGATCAGAAGAAATCTTGTTAATGGGATCTTGATTCACAGCCAGAAAAGCCAGGCTATATAAAGACTTTACAGAGGTAACTTCAGAAAGTTTGTTCTATCATATAAGAAGTGACAGCATGACAACACTTTTGAAAGTGCAGTTCAAACAGTTTCTTTGGAACTTTACTCCAAAAATCACAGTCAGAAAAAATACTTAGACATAGTTTAAGACATGAGTTTATCTTACTGACATGTGAATGTAAGCTACATTTAGCCAAACAACAAAAAAGAATGCACAGGGTGACATTTACCAGTGCAAAAGAACAAGAGACATTCAACAAATTGCCATTCAGACACTTCCACAGGCAGTGGAAGCAGGGACAGGTACCCTGGGAAAAGTATGTGGATGTTGCCCAGCTGTGTAGGGAAGGGGATGGAAAGCAAAACTGTAGCTGAACTTGGCAAGGGAAGAAAAAAATAACAACGGCTTCTACAGTGTATCAGCCAGAAAAAGAGAATCAAAGGGAGCATTTATGCCACCTATAAACAAGACCAACATACTAGAAACTATGGACAAGGAGTAGGCTGATCTACTTGACAACTATTTTGCCTCAGTCTTCCTGGCAACCTCTCTTCCCACTGACTCCAGTGGATGGAAATCAGAATGAGGACTGGGAAAGCAAAGACTGTAAGAGAAGATCAGCTTCCTGAGGAACCTGAACACACAGAATTCTATGGGACATGATGAGATGCATCCCAGACTCCTAAGGGAATTGACTGATATATTTGCCAAGCCACTCTCCATGATATGAAAAATGTCATGGCGCTCAGACTAAGTCCCAGGTACCTGGAAAAATGGAAAAACTACACCCATGTTTACAAATGTTAGAAAGGAGAACCCTGAGAACAACCAACCCTTCAGCCTGACTTTTGTGCCTGTGAAGGTTACAGAACAGATCCTCCTAGAAGCTCTGCTAAGGCACATGGAACATTGGGAGGTGATTCAGGATGGCTTCAGCAAGGGCAAGTCCTGCCTAACAAACCTAGTGGCCTCCTGTGATGGAGTGACTACTTTAGTGGGCAAGGGAAAAGCTATGGATGTTATCAGTCTGGACTTGTCTGAGGCCTTTGACATGGTTCCCCACAACATCTTTCTCTCTAAATTGAAGAGATGTGGATGCAATGGCTCTATAGGACAACTGCCTTCACAAATGACCACCACACGTCATAGAACACTGCCTTCCTGGAGGTGGCTGAACATCTCCCCGCCCATAGGAAGTGGTGAATGAACCCTTATACTGCTTTGCTTGCATGTGCAGCTTTTGCTTTATCTATTAAACTGTCTTTATCTCAATCCACAAGTTTTCTCACTTTTACTCTTCTGATTCCCTTCCCTATCCCACCACAGAGAAAGTGAGTGAGCGACCAGATGGGCTTAGTTGCCAGCTGGGGTTAATGTACAAAAGGTGGACAAAAGTAGTATAGAGGAAGCCCATCTTAGTTTCCAAAATGCAGTGGGTGAGAAATTACCCCCACAGAAGAGTACACCACCTGAAACCACGAGCAGTCTTCTTCCATGCTCAGATATCCTCCAATTTCAAAGCAATTCCTTTAATTGCTTTTGATCCAAAATCAGATGAGAGATCAAGTGAATTGAAAAGCTGTCCTTGAATCTTACTCTTTATCCATATACCAAGTCTGAAACAAATGAATCAAACAGATTCAGCACACCTGAAATGGAATCTAGGGATGAAGGAATAACTGAGTCCCTGAATTTTTTCATTTGATGTGGCAGGAGTAACCAAAAACAAACTAAAGGGCAGCAGGGGTATTATATTTTGTGTGACCTAAATGGAGATTAGCTCATTTAATCTAAGCTTCCAGAACTGTCTGATGCTGACTACTTAATTCATTACACACCCCTACATTGAAGGGTTAAACGTAATGTGGTTTTTTCTGTGACACCACCTAGGTAGCTCATATAATTTTTACAGATTTTGTTCTTCTAGAGAGTGCAGGTTGATAGATCTTTTGTAAATTCATTTTGTACGACTGATGTATGAGTTTAAATCTTGCACATGAAAACTTGCACGAAAATTGGTCATTAATTCCCTTTGTTCAAAATTACAGATTTTCACCCAGAAGTTTTACTCTCCTAAGTCATCTCCATTCACATAGCCACAAAAAAAAATCTATACTTAAAAATCATGAGAAAAAAAAAGAGAGACTTCTGAGAAAACCTTTCCACTCTATGGACACTCATACATAAGCTTGAAAACCTAATTTCATTATTTTTTAATCTTCAGGTAGAGTTAAAAATGAAATAAAAATCAATCTTAGTGCTCTACTCTACAAATGAGATTTGACCTTGCATTTCATCTGTTCCTACTGTGCTTATGAGTTACAGCTGTCCATCTTTCTTCAGGCATAATTTGACATTTTACAAAATAATGGTAAAGCTTCCATGGATTTCATGCTAACATTCTGGGCTACAATATCTTGATTCAGAGAGCCCAGGCAGCAGTCCATCTTTCAACATACCTTGCCAGCATTTATAAACCTAACCTCATTAATGTTTGCAAAGCAGAATTCATGTTGTGTGGGGTGCTGAGATGTATTTTGCTTTCACAATAAACTAATTTATATTTTCCTCACAGAAGCAAAGAAAACAGAATCTTTGTGGATTATGCAGCATAACCAGTATAAATAGAATAAGGAAGAAGCTAGTTCCAAGGGAAAGAATTGTGAAGTAACATGTATTAAAAAATACTTGCAGAATTGCAGCTGTGCACCCTAAGTCTCATTACACAAGACGTGAAAAATGGTCATTGACCTCATGGAAGTTGCATATAATCTGCAGATAGTGATTTCAGGACTTCTGAATGGTTCAGTATTAGGATAAAAATTTGAGGCAGAATCATGCATTTTGTAATTTTCAATCAGTTCTAGGTCTCAATGCAGTCACTACAACAGAAATATAAAACAACTGCTATAACTATTATTTATTTCAACTTTTCAAATTTATTTCAAAATCACTGTACTTATTATATAGGAAACAAATGCATGGAATACGTTCACTGCAGAGATTTCATGCTTTAGTAATAATAAACAAAAATATATGTGTTTCTCAACTTTTTGGTTTGTTTTGTTTAAAAGCTTCCTAGTGCCATGTTTCCACATATTTAACTAGCATTACAAAGAAATCTGTAATCTGACAAATGAAAATTTTGTTTCTAAATATGCCTTAGATCATTATAAAGACCCATAAAGTACATTGGATGCTTATGTACCTGCTCTCAACACAGACTTTATGAAGAAGTTGAACATCTAAATTCTGCTATATATTGATCTTCCTGGAAGGGAATTTGCAACTGTGTGGTCAGACAGGCAGTCTGGATCCCTTGACATGAAGAAAAAGAACTGTGGCTGGTCAATAGGGCACACCCAGCAGATGTAGCTTTCTCTCCTAAACTTGATCATATCATCAATCTAGATCTAAATATCTCTGTGACACTACCACTTAAAACTTAATTTCTTCTTTAATTTCTGAGCAAAAAATAGTTTTTGCTTTTGCTTTGCTTTTCCTTTTTTAAATATGTGTTTGAATTTTTGCCCTGCATTCTATATCCATCTTCAAATCTGCTTTTGCATTATCATCTTTGTGCAAACAACAGTATTGGAACTGAATCCAGAAAAAAAGAAGTTTGCACACACTGTGGACCAGATTGACCTAAAATATTCCATTAAGTCATGGTTCCTTGCATTTGAACTATCTCTCTTTTCCTACATCCCAACTCTTGTATTCCCTGCCATATAGAAACGACACTAGCTCAAAGGAAAGCCACTAAGTGTCTGTAATGTCAGACTATTTCCCAGTACAATTTCATTGAATAAATACAGTATGCTCAATATATTAATTCTTCACATGCAAAGTAAAAGGATGCACAAAATGGTCATGCTTCTCCTCAGGCCTCTGTTCTGTCCCAACAGAGTGCTGCACAAGCTGTGTCAGAGCCCTCTACTGCAGGTTGGCTCTTCATCTGCCCAGCTCCAAGCAACAAAGGCATTGACAGGGGCTTCACACTGTACTCAGCACAGTCAGCACGTGATAAACATGCCTAGAACCCACCCACTGCATGATGTATCTTCTCAGGGAGATCATTCACAGGGATTAGCCTTCTGCGTCTAAATATATCTGGATATCACAGGTTTGACAGCAAAATGTGTAATTCAGCCAATTTGGGTGGCAACCCTGTGCATCCACATTGACAAGATTATTAGAAATATAAACTTTAACTGAAAAAGCTTAGGTACTTACAAGACTCTCCGACATTGAAACTATAAACTAATTCCGGTATTTTGCTCTTGATTTGACATCTACAACTTAGATGAGAACCTGTTTAAACATCAGTCTATGTCTGGGAATTTGCTCTCCCAGTTTCTATTTTTAAGTGTAATTCCAACCTTAGACCAAAGAAGAATTCTCATTCAAAATACTCATTACTTTTATAAAAAGTTTTCTGCTTATATGAATTCTACTGTCATAAAAAATTAAAAAATGGAAGATAACAGGGTGATTTAAAAAAAAGAAGTTAACCCAGCTAGCTGAAAACACACCCCAAAGGAAACTGAAGAAAGAAATCCCATGAGTCAATTTGAGATTTGTTATGTTAATGAAAAAAAGATAAACAACAAACCCAACTCCCAAACTCAGAGAAACACTTCTTTCTGATACTGTACTTGATTTCAGTTGTTAACTTCTTTAACAACAATACGGAAAAGACACGGCCAGCTGTAATTACAGACAACGCTGAATAATTTTAATATTAATATAATTAACTTAACCTCTTGGGGTTTCCTTAGTTAGCCTTGGCATAATTTTTGAAACAGTAGGTCACTAGCAGTTTATAGGCCAACATTTGAAAATCATCCTCTGGCTTTATGTTCTGGAATTAATACTGAGGTAGTATTTAAAGTACAGTAAGAGATACAGAAAGATTATCTAATTTACTCCTCCTGACTTTTTATTAAACTCCAGCCTTACAGTGAATTATAGCACGTCAAAGCAATCTCTGTTTGTCTAAGAAGTGTCCAGCAAAAAGGCAAGTTTAGGTTAAAAACTGTAAGCTTTCAGTTTCTGAATTCCCATTTCACATTAGAAATATTCTAAATATGCTGGAAGGGTTTAAATGGTTTCTCTCTATGGACATTACTTGCACCGCTAAAGTCAAAAACAATTTTCTATTGACTTTAATCAGACTAAGATCAAACACCTACTCTTCCTTCAGACCTACTTTCAGCAGGACAGATTCAGCCAACTGGAATAAAATAAAAGCATGATATAAGAGGTTCCCCAAAAGAGCTTTCAATGTTAGCTGTACCCACAAGGGAACAGCATTATAAAAGGCTGGTTTCTTTACCCACTTCCTAACCCATGGCTGCAAGGAGTGTTGTGCAGTGCATATGCAGTGGACCTCACACAAGTAGTGAAGGACCTAAGCAGGCAGCCATCACTTCCACCTCTCTGCATCATGAGCTCTAATTTTTTTCCCTCTAGGCTCTGCTTTCTGCCACTGTAATACTACCAAAAGTTGTTCTGCTACACACTGTTTACAGTGCCTGGTTTTCAGTACCATGGAGTACCATGTCTGGAGGCTGGATTTACATGGTAAAACGGCTATGAGCACTATAAGGCTCCAAGAAAATATCTGTTCTTTTATAAAGTATGTTGGTGATTTCTTGAGACACTTCATTCACTTTGCTAACTGACCTCTGCATATTACCTATTACATGAGTAATAATATATTTAATAATAGCTCACATGCATGGCTATATGTAAATAATATTATAGTTGAGAGCTGTCTTTATTTGGTTTTGTTAAGGAAACTTCTCAGTCTGACTATTCAGATAGCACTGCATCAGTCACACACTCACCACCCCAGACTGACCCTGCTGGGTCCAAAGCCCCTTTGCAGCTACAGTGACCCAATGGGTGTCTCTTTTAACTCCCCACACACCCCACTCACACAGCCAGGCCAGGTTTCCTCTCCAGTTTGGCCCCAGATTTCCCACAGCAGAGTCTCAGATGTCTTGTTCCATAAAGCCATTTATTCATGGTGGAGTAACACAGAAACAGCTGAAGTTGGTGCCTCCCAGGACGGACCCTGAACAAAGGAATCACTGGGCTTTTATCCCTTCACTGACCAAGCTTGACAAAATCTGGTCTTTGGTTCCTGCTGCACCCCTGAGTGTCTGGTCACCTGGCTGTCTCCACATGTTCCTGTGACCTTCACTGTGCAGAGGGTGGGCAAATCACAGCCTCTTGCCTCGGGCTCCCACCCAGACCTCAATCTGCAGCTCCCACTGTGGTTACACCCCGAGCTACCTGCACTCAATGTGTTCCTCAGCAGTTTCTGTGTTTTATATGTTTATATATATTCAATGCATACCTTTATGTGTATATTTATGTGTTTAAATACATTACTAAGATGGGGGAGGGAAATTCATACCGTTATTTTATCTGTCTTAATTTCATTGCTATCATTCAGTTTCACGGCCATATTAGTTCATCAAGAACATTTTAAATATTTCAAAACACGAAAAGGGTAAAGAAATCTTGTGGAAAACTTGAACTGACCCACATTAATTTTGTATGCAGTGAGTATGAATAATATATTTTTGTATGTATCCTTTTGTGTTGTAGAAATTCGTCTTTGGCCTTTTACCTTCAACCAATGATATGATTTAATCAATAGCCTGGTTTAAATCATCAGCAGTGAAGGGCATCAGAGCAACAGGCATAGCAGCTGGAACATTGTCAGAAATTGTGTTACATATCTATTTCTGCTGTATATTTTTTTTCATTTGATATTTCTGTCACTGTAAAATTGCAGTATAAGGTAACAAGCAATGCTCTGTTCAGCACACAAATTCTCCCCTTCCAGTATCAAAGCTTGATAGGATAATGTCATGTGATATGGCAAAAGGTTGGAGAATGACGAAAAAGTGAAACAGAGAAACTAAACCGAGATGTCAGCTTGGCATGCAATCAAAGCTGTCGACTTCTAACCACTGCAGCTGCCTAGGCTTTGGTTAACTTCTCATTGATTTCCCCAAATAGGATTTCATCTAAAGCACCAAATTAAAAACTGAGGCTGAGGGACGGTTCTATAAATTGAAAAGTGCACAAATAAATTGCTAGCCAATACACTTGGCAGCTTTCATCTTTCTAAAGCCTCTGATTCTGAACTTAACAGAAGTTGGTAGAGGTCAGGCTGGGTTTTGGGAAGAGGAGAAACAGAGAGAGTATGAAAAAAAAATGTAATGATTTCTTTTACCATATGTTAAGGAATTATTTAGTAAGTGAGGGGTGGTTATTAATGGATGAACTGTTTCCAACAATGGAAGGGTACAGTGAAAAATAAAGCACCATGAAGATCATCTAAGAAGAAAACAAAGAAAAACAAACAAAAAGAATAAAAACCCCACTCCAAACCAAAATCAACAGCCCACTCTTGTAATAAATCCCTGTGATCTGCAATACATTGCAAAGCTGAAAAACATGCAGTAACAACCATTTCACTTCGTGCTATTTCCTGATTGCTACATTCACGTACCCAAGCATATATACCCAATCCTCTAAAGGAAGGTCCAGGATGTGAGGCTTTACAGTGCCGCAATATATTAGAAATATGACAGCTCAAAACAGCACTGTATTAAACCCAGAAAATTGATTTCAAAGACTCAGCACTGCTGAAACATTTCAGAATAAAATACTTTCCATTTCTTTCCTACAAAGATCAGTGACTGCTTATCCACTTTATTCCTATCCATGAAGCCTCATTAATCCTAAACCAGAAACAATTAATCTGATACATATTGCATGGGAAAAAAAAGAAACCTCTTTCTTATTCATATTTTCAGTCCTCAGAGGCTACTAAAGTCACTACAAACGTTTTATCCCTCTCTGCTCAAATCAGGTGAATGATCACAAATGAGGAAAACTTTTTATAGGTCTTAAGTAATGTCTATGTATCTCACTCTGATGACAGGAAGAGTAACAAAGGTTTTACACAGAACTGACTAAATTTCTACTGATGAGAAGAATCACTGGCACATACTTGGCCAACTTCCAGTTTAGTAACATAGAGTGGGTAAAATCCAGAAGCATTATGAAGGTCAATGGCAAATGTCTGCTGACTTTAATCAGGATAAAGGTAGCCTTATCTGTGCTACTTCAATCATTGACAAAGATGGTGCTGAATTACATTTTATGTATCACCTCTGTTTGTCCTCACAAAACACTCCTGCTAGTCTATACTGACATTTCATGTCCTTATTCAATTTCTGCATTTGAAAACTTATCAAATTCTGCCCTCAGTGACAACCATGTGGGATTGTTTTCTACAGGTCTTGCTGAGAACGTAATCTGATACCACATGGCACAAAAAAGATGGACAACAACTATAGGCATCCATACACCACTTTAGCCTCTGGGAGCAGATTTTCCAAGCTTCTTTAACAAATTCTTGGATATGTTTTGGAAAAAAAACCCAGCAACTAAACACCCAAATCACATTAAAAAAAAAAAACCCAAACAAAAAAAACAAGACGACAAAATAAACAGCATAAAAAACTGCAAATGAAACAAAACCAGTATAAACTTGAAAGCTGTGTTGCAGCTCTAGGCTCAGATGCCCAAAGCTAAGTATCCACAACGCAGGTATTTAAACTCCAGTTTTGGGCAGTGAAGTACTAAGGCTTCAATCCACTGCTTAATCACAGGGTGTGCTAACATTTAATATACTATAAAGCATGTTGCATGGTCTCTAATATGGTCAATATTTAGAAGAATTTAAGAAACAACCTCTCATGTGAAAGTCAACAGAAAATAAAAATTTCTGGCACATAATCTTCAATCAAAGGAAATGTCCCTCCCTTCCACTGAAAGATTAAAATTGTTACTATTGTGAATCACATTTGTAGTCTATTTTTATCTTACTTCACCTTTGTGTTTAACACTAGGTCATAAAATCTTTGAATTTTGGAACATAATGTTCTTTTTAATTCTCTCCTCCTCCAAAGAAGAATGCAACTGAAAAAATTTCCTTCAGCATGGAAAGTAATTTTACTTTATTAGACATGGGGCAGGTGAAGAAAACTTGTGAACTGTGAACTGTTCGCATGAATACTTCCTCATCTCTCCTACCTACTATGATAATTATTGGTTTAAGAAAACAAAATAGGATAAAGAATGGTATAAACCCAGGAATGCCCAAGAAATTTCTCATACCAATATACTATAAAAAAACCCCCACTTAGACAACCTCTATTGCACTCTACTTACCAGAAAAGACAAACATCTTAGTAACATAAAATAATAAATATATCTTCCTTAAAATATTTGAATACATGAAGATTATCTTTTTTTTCTTTTTTCCACCAAGAAAATAAATCTGTGGGAGTATGCAAAAATGTCTTTTTTGACAGCAGAATTCAGTATTACATGTCAAATGTGTTTAGAATACTACATACAGATGATTTTTAAAATTTATTTTATATGATTATAGTTCTAGAAGAAAAGAATATGAACATTGAATCTGTTTAACTCCTCTGTTTTGAATCGCTGTACAGGACCACACTTTCCAAAACATTTCAACACTTTCTTTACAAAGAAGAATAAATCATCACCATCAAATTGGCCAGGCATATGTATGACTGTTTCCTGTTTCTCATTTCAATGATATTCAAAACCAAAAACACACTGTACTCTTTGAAAAATCAGATTGAAAGATAAAACTGCCAGTAAGTCATGTAGGGAATAAAAAGCTGAAGGCAATACACCAAATCAAAAAGATAATTATTCAGTACTTAAGGAAGTTTCTTACATTCTCCTCTTTCTCCTGCTGTGCACAAATGCAGAAAAATATACATAAAGTGTCTGTTTTCCTAATGAACTTTCATACAGTATTTAAGCATGTATAGACACTAAATATGTGCATAGATATTCTATATGCACACCTTATACATATATGCCAAATATTTCTATGTCATGATATATTAAATAAAGTGGGCCAAGACAGCCTTTAAGAGAGGCTTGAAGAGAAGCTTGCTAATCTAGTGAAAAGCATTTTAAACATCCACAGATGGTAAGCAAGTGATCTGAGACTCAGAGGAGGGATAGGAGAAAGTGAAAATGTGTCAGGCACAAGCATAACACACAGGGATCATGCCCTGTGAACACAGTGCAGCACGGGGCTCACCTCAAGCGCCTGTACACAAACTTGTGGAGCTGAAAACAATCACAGGGAGTACATACAGGCTCCACAGGACAAGGGAGGAGGAGGAGGGGTTGCACTTTATGGACATGGACAGTTTGAATTCATGGAGATTTGCACTGGAGCAGGTGACTAACAATCCCAGAGCTGACGGACCAAGATCAGGCTGGATGCAGTGATGAATTTCTGCTAAAGACTGCTTGATCAAGAAGAGGAAATGAAGCCTCCTTTATAAAACTTGGGGAAGCCTCACAATCACAAGGGTGGTTCTCAGAGGAGACAAAAAAATTCCCAACATCTTCTGAAATGGCGAAATGGTGGAGCACTAAAATTTGAAGAGATTTCTGGCCAGCATCAAGAATTGGCTTTATTTGATAGAAGTCTACTGGTGGTTGGCAAAGTGACCAGAATATACACAGCTGAAAGTATTACTCAAAACCCCCCCCCCAAAAATCAAAAGCAAACCAAACCAAAAAA